>JACVTC010000153.1:30000-150000 GCA_016946835.1 Neocallimastix lanati (nom. inval.) | reverse complement strand
TAGTGACTCAGATAGTGAAAGTAATAAAGTTGAAATAAAAAAAAAAACTTCATTGAAACTGAAAATAATATTCAGGAAATAAACTTATGTGAAATAGGTAATTAATCACTTTAGAAGGGTAATAATTATAACAATCAACATTTGGAATTTGAATGAAATCAACCAAAAAAAAAAAAAAAAAAAAAAAAAAAAAAAAAAAGAATTATATCCAGAAGATTATCAAAGATAATTTATCTATTTAAGAATTTTGATTCCACTTTTAATAAAAATTATCAAAAATATTTAAATATAAGCAATTTTGATGATTAATTTTTGAAATTAGTGTCAATAATACTAAAAATATTTTGAAGAATTCCAATATTTTTGAAAGTTGATTATAACAGTCCAGAAAATAAAATGAATAAAAATATAAATATTTTTTTTATAACCGCAATTATTGCGAACATTAACTTCATTTATTTAATCATTTATTTATTACATGAATATTTTTTATTTTTTTTTTTTTAAAAAAAAAAAAAAAAAAAAAAAAAAAAAAAACATATTTAATAATAAAAAAAAAAAAAAAAAAATAAATATTATTTGTTAAATTTGAACATAATAATATATTAAATAGTAATATGAAATAAAAAAGTAATATTCAAAATAATAAAGTAAATTAAAAAAAATTCAGAAAAAAGTTCATATGTAACGAACCTCACCTACAGAGTAGAGTTTTTGAATTGACAGTGTGAAAGAAATTATGGTCTTCTCCTTCAGAAGTATTGACCCTGCTGGCCTGTCTTTACTGCATTTTCAGTGTTGACGCTCCTGCTTAGTTTGCGCTTATACCATCCAAATAGCAATCTATGTCAAGTACACTATACTCCAAGGCATAATTTCTGTAAAGAGAGCCCGCAGATTATACTAAGAATGGAGTTTTTGGAACAACTACCAATAATGATTTGATTATTAAACAAAACATCCCCCATCCCTTTTTTATAATTTAAATCAATAATGCCTTGCATCTCTTCTACCAAGAAGGAAGTATATATAATCGGTTCCACGTCACATATATATTTACACGTTCATCATTCAGAAAGTTATTAATATTAACATGATTATCACCATTTGACCTATTCACTATATTAATAAAAAATCAATACGAATTTGAATCGTAATTTCAAAGTACCATAAAAATTTAGAATTCGAATCTGATTCATTAGCTGAGGAAAATTTAGGTTATACTACTACGGATTAAATAAAAAAAATTATTTAGTAGATCAACGAAAGATATAAAAATATTAAAAATAGTAAATTTTCTTAGTAAATGAAGATTTATAATACTTTGTTTAAGGGTAATGTTAGATAATTAGTACTTTCAGTATACAATTTAATTAATATTTTAATACTATTATTTTATTATAATTTTTAATCCAATTTTAAATATTAAATGGTCAATTACAAATATATAGGATATATAATAATATATAATTTATATAGTTTATGATATAAATAGTTTAGTTTTAAAAATTATTTAAAATTTTTTATTTTCTATGAACCTCATTTCTATAATTAATATGATAATTTCTATTGAATGTATTGAAATATGTATGATCCATTAAATGTATTTTATATGTATAAATATCATGTATTATAAAAAAAATTTAATAAATAGACAACTGACAAAACATTGAAATTTTGTCAAATACAAAAAAATATATATATAAATTATCCTTGAAAATGATATAGTTAATATTACTTATTATTAATTGGTCCAGTTCAAATGATATATTTTAATATTCTAACCAATCTTCATTTAAATCTTTTATAAAAATATATAAAAAAAAATTATAGTCACAGTAGAAATACACATATTATTTTTCTAAAACTTATTATCAATAATTCTTTTAGTTTTTATTTATGTCTATCCAGTTTTTATTCTTGGTGTTCAGTACTTAACATATATAAGGCTTCTTGATCTATGAGAGAATTAGTTTAGTTGTTCCTTCCTCGATGATGGTTCAGATGGTTCACTGAAAAGAATAAGAAGTCTCTCGTATAAAGCGGTGTATGGCAAATGTCTTTCATATTAACCTTGCTTAGAGAGAGGTCTGCGAAGAAGCCAAAACGGTATGGCGAAAAATCCAATGAGAATCAGATAGGTTTAAGGGAGAGACTGAAGGATTTTATTAGTTAAAATATATATTTGTTTTATATTAATTTTTATTTTATTATAATATCTACTATGGAAATAAGAAAGAATAAATTTTTAAATGAAAATTAATAATTATATTAATTATAAATTATTAAATAATAACAAGAATAATTACTATATAATATATTTTATTGTAATTATTGTTAATAATTTATAATGGATGATAAATATAAAAAATAAAAATGAATCTTATTTCAAAAAATTGAGATATAAACTTTTGGAACTAAAAAATTTTAAATAAAAAAAATATATATATATTTATATAATAAATCATTAATAATATATATATAATAATTTATTCATTAGTATAATAAATTATTTAAATTTTTCATAATAGATTCAAAATCTTTTTTATAAACTATATAAATATTCTTTTTTTTTTTTTTTTTTTTTATTATAACATTTATAATATATTTTAACGAAATAATAGCAGATAATTATAAAAACATTTAATTCTAATATAATAAACTTTATTCTTAACAATATATATATATATTTTAAATATCTATACTTTTTAACTATGATATATAATATATATAAATATTATACATAAAATATATTTATATGAAAATATATATTTTGTATTAAAAATGTCTTTAAAAATTATTTTATTATTATTTATAATTTATATAGAATTAAGAAAAAATATAAAATATATTATAACTTTACTATAATTTTATCCTTAAATTTTTTATCCATTCTTTTTCTAAAAAAAAAAAAAAAAAAATAGTTAATAATAATATATAAACTTTTTAATTCTTTTGATATATTTATATTGTTAAATATTGTCAAAATTTATTATCATTCAATTCCCGTTAATTCATGTTAATTCATTCTTTAATATTTAGTTTTCAAAAATAAATAATTATTATTTATAACTATAAAGTAATAAATTTAAATTAATAAAAATATTTTAAATTATTTTAAATAATAAAAATAAGTATAAGACATATTTATAATTATAACTTTATTAATAATAACGAAATAAAAGTAAAATTAATAAATAAATTATAAAAAAAAAAAAAAAAATTAAAATTTACGAATAAAATATAAAATAATGTAGATATCTAATTAATTATATGATAAAAATTTCCAAACTATTATAATAAAACAAGAGAGAGAAATAAAAAGAAAAAAAAAGTAACCTTTTCATATGAATATTTTTAAACTAAAAATATCATTTATTTTAGTTTAATTGTGCTTTTCTAATAATTTATATATGAAAAAAAAAAAAAATGATTATAATAATCATATGCTTATTATTATTTTTTAATAACTATTTTATTATTAAATTTTATTATTATTTTTTAATAACTATTTTATTATTAAATTTTATTATTATTTTTTAATAACTATTTTATTATTAAATTTTATTATTATTTTTTAAATAAAAATAAAATAAAAAAAAAATTATTTATAAAAATTATCCTATAAAAAAGGAAATTTTAGTATATAAATTATAAAACATATAAAAAAAATTTCTTTTTTATCCTGTCAATAAATTATTTAAAAATTAAGAAATGACGATATTTAATTCCTTTATTTCCTTTTATTCCTTATTCTACGTATTTATTATATATATTTATTTCCTTGTATACATTTATTGTATTTGTATTGGTATTCATAATTTTTACATTTGAAATGGGCAGTTAAATTATAATTTTTATAATTATTTTAAATATTATAAATATTAATATTATAATAATATTAATGTATTTATTTTAATTAATTTTTTATTTTCTATATTTTTATCAATCTTGGTGATTATTAAAAATTTTACCATCATTTTAAAAATTAATTAATTCTTTTTTAATATGATGTTATGTATGTGGCAAATGCAAACTTCCAAAAAAAAATATTTTAATATAGTGGATTTTTTTATATTTATATATATATTCTTTCTATATTAAGTAAAAAATATAAAATAAAAAATAAAAAATAAATTAAAATAAAATTTTGAAGAATAATAAAATAAAACTAAATAAAATAATATATAATAAAATATATATAAACATATACAAAACAAAATAAAATACAATATAATATAATAAATACCGAAATATAATAAATTATAATAAAAACTGAAGTTTAATAAAATAAAATAAAATATATTAAATTAATGTCTTATGATAAACCGTTTTATTTTTATTTTTATTATTTTTTTTTTTTATTTTTATTTTATTATAAAAAAAAAAGGAACCTCTATTTTATTTTGTTGTTATGAATGTTGTTTATTTTTTTTTTTTATTAAGAAACTATCGTTTGGTCCCTTTTATATATTTCGTTATAGAATGATTATAAAAATTTTATAAACTTTAATTTATATTACTATGCTCTAAAATGTAAACAAAATACAAATACTTTAAAAGATGATTTTTAGCACTTTAAGCTTTAAAAACTCTGATAGCTATATATTAAATAAATTGATAATATTAATTATAATAATAACATAATAATATTATTATTAAGTTAATATAATATGTATAATTCATATTAATAATATTTAAATTATTAGTAATAAACTAATATTTAAATAATATTAAATATTAAATAAATGATTTAATATTACTATTCTAATATATTAATTTAATAATTAACAATTATTAATCAGTAATTTTTTAATTAGCAACAATTATTAATTTTTGGTAATTATTTATTGTTATTTATTATTATTAATAAGTTTTATTATTATTATTTATATTTCATCTTGTCTATAAAACTAAAAATGTAATTATATAATAATAAAAGTATCATTCTTAATGTCAGAATAATTAATCATTATTTACAGACATAAAGTAATTTATTACGTAAAGTCAATTATTATAATAAACAATAATCGCAACATTATTATCAGTAGTAGTATAATCTATTATTTTAATTATTATTACTATTATTATTATTAAAAAGTCTTTCTATAATTAAAGTTAATAGTGTCTTTTAATTTTATAATTTTATCTAATGATAGTCTTAAAATTTAAATAAAATACATATATATAATTTCTAATAGTAAGTAGAAAATAAGGTAAATTAATAATATCTTAAATACTTAAATATATATATAAAATATATATTTATACATTTATTGAAGAAAAGTAAAAGAATAATAAAATAAATATAAAACTTTATTTTGTATATATTATTAATATAAATAGAATTAATTATAAAAAATTCAAATAAAATAAAATAAAAATAAAAATAAAAAATAAAAATAAAAAATAAAAATAAAAAATAAAAATAAAAAATAAAAATAAAAAATAAAAATAAAAATAAAAATAAAATAAAATAAAAAATAAAAAATAAAATCAAATAAAATAAAAAATAAAAAATAAAAATATATATTAACAATAAATAAATAAATAAATAAATAAATAAAATATAAATGATATAAATGGTAGATCAATGTTTTGAAGAGAATAAAGTTAATAAATAAAAGCAAAAAAAAAAAAAAAAACATATTTTAAGTTTTAGAGCATGGATTATTTATTTTTATCATTTGTCATTAAATACTTTATAAATTAAAAAAATAAAATAAACTAGTTAGACCAAAAGCTAACTTTCTAATTGCCAATTCATTTGCTTATTATAGCATAACATTCAATATGTTTAAATAAATATAAATATTTTATTTTATTCTTATTTGAACTATTAATTTTATTTTATTCTTATTTGAACTATTTATTTTATTTCATTTGTATCATATAAAACCTTTTTTTATATAAAAAAAAAAAAGAAAAAAAAAAGATAATAAGTTTACTTGCTTTTCATAATTTTTATATTAATTAGAAGTAAACTTACATTCCTACTAATTTTTATTAATTTCAATAACAAATTCACTGCCTTTTAGCTAATTCTTCAAATGAAAATATTTCAATAGAATTGACAATAATATTTCACTAGCCACATATATTCTTGAAAATGAAAATTAAAAACTAATTCGTTTTAACAAAATTTTTTTTTTTTTTAAATTAAAAAAAAAGAAAATAATTGAATAAAAATAATAAAAAATAAAAAAGACTATTTATAAATTAAATTAATTATTTATTTATAAAAATTTTTTTAGTTAACTTTTTTTTTTTTTTTTTTTATGTTTTTAGTTAAATAAACTTTAAAAGTAGATATTTATAATTAATTTCTTTTCTTTATTTTTTTTTTTAAACTATATAAAATTAACTTTTAGTTATAAAGTTTTAAAAAAAAAAAAAGCTATTATAAAAAGAATTAAATAACATTTTATATTTTATCATAATGTACAAAAATGTAAAATACCATTTCATATATATTTTAATTTTTTTTTAAAAAATAAAATAAAATAAAATAAAATTAAAAATAATATATTATCTTTAATTAATTCTCATCTTTACTTTAAAAAAATATATATACATATTTAGTATACAGTGTTATGTTATTTCATTTATTTCATTGGTTAAAATAATTATTAATAATACATTTTTGATTTTAAAAAAAAAAAAATTAAATACAACTTAAAAATATTGAATTTATGTCTTATTATATAATAGTTTTATCCTTTGTAATAATTATTATATAATCTATTAATATATATAAACCATTTTAATTTTTATATTAATATAATTTTTTTTTTATTTAAATTATTAAAAAAAAAAAAATAATAAAAAGAAAAAGAAAAAAAAAAGAAAAAAACGGTTAGTTTGATTATTTCATATTATTTAATCAAGATAATTAAAACAATATATATTAAAAATAATTGGAATATACTATAATATAGAATATAATATATAGTAATCTAATGTATCATATATAAATTCTAAATATGTATTAGTTTTTTTTTAATTATTTATTATTCAGAATTATTTTATTTTTATATAATCATAATTCAATTCAATTTAACTATTAATATATATCAAATAATATTTATTTATAATTAATTATATATAAATATTGTTAATTATTCAATTTAAGTTTGAATTAAAATTTATTAGAGTTTTGTAAATTTATATTATAATATATTCCAATATATTAGAATGTACATTCAATTTTTTTTATGATCAAAGAAAAAAAAAATAAAAATTTTTATTAAATAAAATGATTCACTTTATTTTATTATTATAAATTATTATTATTAATTATTATTATTATTAAAGAAAAAAAAAAATTTAAAATATATTACTATAGTAAGATAAAGTAAAAAAAAAAAAAAAAAAAAAAAAAAAACTGTATTAAATGATATTTATTGAATAAGAAAATGATAATAAAAATATTTAAAACAATAAACTAATTAATTATATTTTTTTATAAAAAAAATTAATGATGTTATTGCCTATCACATTGTTTTCTTTAAAAGGCTATAAAATGATGCCAGCATTCAACTCAGTCATCATCAAAAAATGCAACAGACAAACAATTCCTGTGTGAAGAGTTAAAAACCATTCCAGCTGAAGAGGAAAGCAAAAGTCTTGCGGATACATTTATGACTCTTTATTGCGAAGATGCAATAGAAAAAGGGTCTCGAAAAGAGATTCTGGCTTCGATTACTGATTTTAAGAGGGATGTAATAATAAATGTATCAGAGTACGTCATGAAAGCTCTAATCAGGTAATCAAAGAGTTAGTAATAGGTAGGCTATTTCATCAAAAGATTTTATTGCACAGTAAGTGTCTGGTATACGGAGATCTTATGTTGTTTTTCGGTGAAATGTGCCTGTTTTCTACATAATGACATTTGCATTCAGTTATTGCATCTCTACATATATTTTTCAACCTTGATTTCGCAAACGAGTTTTCTATGCCGAATTAAGAGAAAAATCTAACTATTCAAAGTTTGTTCATGAAATTTATTTAAATAGTCACTTTGCTGAAATACGAAATTGAGAAAAATATCTAATTTAAACCAACACAAGTCTAACAGAATAGTTGCTTAAGTACGATTCAGTGCGAACAATAGTTGGTTTCCTCTTAATTTCTTGATAATAAAAAAATTTTATATAAATCAATAATTATAAAAAAATTAATAATTATTATTATTTATAAATATATGTAATAAATAAATAATAAATAATAAATAATAAATAATAAATAATAAATAATAAATAATAAATAATTGAATAATAAATAATAAATAATAAATAATTGAATAATAAATAATAAATAATAAATAATAAATAATAAATAATAAATAATAAATAATAAATAATAAATAATTGAATAATAAATAATAAATAATGGAATAATAAATAATTGAATAATAAATAATTGAATAATAAATAATAAATAATAAATAATAAATAATAAATAATAAATAATAAATAATAAATAATAAATAGTTAATAATAAAAACCTAATTAAATATAGAAAGATACTATATTAAAGGCAGTTAAACAATATAAAATTTTTTTTTATAATATTAATAAATATCAAATAAAGATGAAAATAATCATAAGAAAATTTTCATTATTTTCATTTTTATTATTATAAATAAAAGAATTAAAAAAATAAAACTTTGGGTAAATCAATCATCATAACAAATAAATATTAATCATTTAAATATTAATAAACATGCTAAATATCATAAATATGAAAAATTATAAATATAAAAAAATAAACATATATATATATAGAAATTAATGAATATAAATCTATAAAATATAATATATAAAATAATAATAAATAGTTTAATGACAACATAAGTTAATTTTAATTTTAATAAATTTTTTATTAACAAAATTTTATTAAAATAAGTATATATATTAATATATACTAATAATATATTAGAATTGATTAATATAAATGAAATAATTTTTTTATTTATAAAAAAAAATAATTTTCATTAAGATTTTTAAACGTGAATTTATATAATTAAGAATAATAAATAATAATATATTAAAATAAAAAATTTAAATTGAAATAATCTTAATATATAAAATATAATATAATGAAATCTAAACTAAATAGAATTATTTAAACTAATATAATAATTAAATACAATATTTAAATATAAAAATATATTGTAGTTTACATATAATATATATTTGCTATTTATATATATTAAATATTTAATTATACAAAAAAAAAATAATTACTTTAAATTATTTTAATAAAATGTTGATTAAAATGTAAAAAAAAAAAAAAAAAAAAAAAATTCTTTTCTCTTTCATTCTTTACAACCAGAATTAACAAAAGAGAAAGAAATATTATAAAAAAGTTGAAGACTTTATTAAAAAAAAAAAAAAAAAGTATAGCTTTTTATGCTAATTCAATTTTGAATATATATATTTTTTATATTTTTCATAATAAAAGAGGAAGAAAATTAAGGAAGATAAAATAGAAATATTTTATTTTTATACATAAATACAAAAGTTCACCTTAAAATATTTTATAATATTCCAGTATTAAAAACAAAAGTAACCAATCACAAAATAAGAAATAAATTAAGCAATAAATATCAAAACATATATCATTAATAAAGAATACAGTATTATTATATTTTAATCTATTATAATTTAAGAAAAAAAGTAAGTAAATTAATGTAAATATATAGGTATAAAATTAATTATAAAAATACTTTGTAAAATTTTAAAAGTTAAAGAGTTTAAAAATGATATATTCACAACAGTTTTTTAATTTTTATTTTTAAAAAAATTATAATTTCTATTAATAAAATAATAATAAACATAAAATAATAATTTTTATATTGTTATTATTATATATATATATTTTTACGAACTATAAATTTATATAGTAAAGTTTTATAATAAACATCATGTTTGAGTATATTAAAGACAGTGATATTAAAGCTTTAAAGAAATACAAGTATAGTAGTGTCGATAAGTCACTTGTTCAAAAGTATATTTTAAATCCTTACTGGTGCTGGCTTGTTAAAAAGGTTCCATTATGGGTTGCTCCAAATTTAATTACTTTATCAGGTTTCATGTTTATGGTAGTTAGTGTTATTTTATTACTTATCTATGGCTCCAATTGGGAAGAAGTTCCAAGATGGGTTTATGTTTGTTGGGGAATTAATCTTTTTATTTACCAAAGTTTAGATGCTATTGATGGTAAGCAAGCTAGACGTACTGGAAGTAGTGGTCCACTTGGTGAACTTTTTGATCATGGTTGTGATGCTATTAATACTACATTAGCTTTTATCTGTATTTTATCTGCTCTTGGTATTGGTAATACGTTTACTTGTGTTCTTACTGTTTTAGCTGCTTTATCAAACTTTTATGTTTCATCATGGGAAACCTACCATACTCATACCCTTTTCTTATCATACTTTAGTGGTCCAGTAGAAGGTATTTTATCTGGTTGTATTCTTCTTATTACTACTGGTTTCTTAGGTCCAAAGTTCTGGAGTAATTCTCTTAACCAAGTTCTTGGTACTTCCAACGAATACTTAAATTTCCCATTATACAACTTAATTTGTGTGGTTACCGCTCTTTTAGGTCTATTTAATGTTGTATGCTCAGCTATTAATGTTGTCAATTACACTAAGGATCACAATGAAAGTTTAGCTAAGAAATCTCTCGGTCTTGTTCCACATCTTTTAATTTGTGGTTTTATTATGTTATGGACTAAATCCTCTTCTACTTTAATTGAAAATAACTTAGTTCCATTCTTTTTATTTGTTGGTTTTTGTTTTGGTCACCAAGTCGGTTTAATTATTTTATATCATGTTGCTAAAAAATCTTTCCCATATTGGAATCGTATGTATAACTTCCTCATTGCTACTGGTTTAGCTTGTATGGCAGTCTCTACTGATTTCATTGGACTTGCTGAAAAGTACAATGTCAATTTATTTAAAGGTTTAGTTAAAGCTCAAAACTATCGTGATGCTATTATTGATTTATTGAAGGGTGAAGGATTAAATGTTGTTGTTTTTGAACGTTATGTTATGTGGGGATTATTTATTCTTGCCTTTATGATGTACATGGAATTTGCTTTATATGTTATTAATCGTTTATGCGGTATATTTGATATTAACTGTTTATCTATTAAACATCCAAAGACTGATATGAATACTAATGTTGAAAAGCCAGTTTACACTGTTAGTACATTAGGAAAGAAATTAATTTCACCAGAATCACCATTAACTAGTAGAAAAAGAAGAAATAGAATGTAAAAAAAAAAAAAAAGAATTTAAAGATTCATTTTTGAAAAAAAAAAAAAAAAGAATAACAATAGTAATATATATAAATAGAATAATATTATTTAATCATTGTCATTTTTATTTTTTATTTTTATTTATTTTTTTATATTTTTTTTTACTTTATTTTATATTTTAGTTATTGCAAAAAAAAGTTTTTGTAATATAAATTAAGTATGTAAAAAAAAAAAAAAAAAAAAAAAAAAAAAAAAAAAAAATTTATGTTTTATACCTATATAACTATTCAATACTATAAAAATTAGAAATTAAAAAAAAAAAAGATACCCTATTAATTTATTGACCTCTTTTTATTTTAAATAAATAAATAAAATATAAGATAAAAAGAGGGGTTTATATATATATATAAATATATATATAATATTTATAAAACATTAAAGAAGAATTTATGTAGGGAATTTTTAATATTACAAAAAAAAAAATTTTTTTTTATGAAACAATACAAAGCGAATATTCTTTTTATCTTATAAGTGCTTTTTTTTTTTATTGTAACTATAAATAAAATTTTAATAAAAAAAAGTATTAATATGTATATATTAAGTATGTTTTAAAATTTTTTTTTTTTTTTTTGAGAGTTGGAGTTCGAATCATTTTAATAATAATAATAATAATAATAATAATAATAATAATAATAATAATAATAATAATAATAAAATAAATATAATAATAACAAACTACTGATAATTTATAAATATAAATATGTAACGTTAATAATATTTTATGATTATTGCTTGGACCAAAAAATCAGTTCTATGAAAGTATTACGAAATATAAGATGTGATTGAATTCTAATGGTCAAATAATGGTAAATGTCAAGGAATTAATGGTACAAATTATGATAAATATAAATATATTGAAACAAAAAAATTATTCAAGCTCAGACTTGACTATCCCCAATTTAATTTATGTTTTAGCTGGATTTTAAGATTAGGATCGTATCAAGAATGGCATTTTTGGAATAATCGCTAGAAATGATTTGTTAAACAAAAACATCCCTATTCCTTTTTTATAATTTAAATCAATAATGTCATGCATCTCTTCTACCAAGAAGAAGGACTTTGAATAAGAATTTAAATGGTTAAAAAAAAAAAAAAAAAACAAGTGAAATAAAAAAGTTTTATTGGGAAAAAGATGTCTTAAAATTATTTACAAGGAGAATGATTTTGGATTTATTTCAGAAATCAAAGACTTAACATTTCAATATTCTAAGTATCAATTAGTACTCTTTTGGATCTTTTAGGTGTAATTTTAAAATTGACATTAGTATTTCCATTAAAGGAAATATAGTCTCAGAAGATTGCCCTAAATGTTGCCCATGTTGTGGTGATAGTGTACCCTGCTTTTCTCACTGGATCTTTGTCTGTAAAGAATTGGAAAATTACAGAAGTAAGTCTTTACCTTTTCTCTTTAGATTCAGAAAAGAATTAGGATAATAATATTTATTACTTTATATTGAGTGCGCTTCTTGGCAGGCGTTCAATATATGAAAAAAAAATTAAACTTAATGATGTGGAACAAAGACAATTAGTTGATAATATTTTTAAACAAAAGGTTCAATTTCGTCGACTGTTCCGTATTTTGTGGAGATTGCGGAGTTTTCTAACAAACGTAATACCATTAATTTGTCAATCAGTTAGATTGATGATGAAACGATATTCCGTTGAATCTACCGTTGCTATGAGCGTCGATGTCAGAAATGGTAAGGCATGAATTTTCACCTCCCAGTGAAAGATCGTGATACAGATTCGGTTGATACCACTAATACGAAAATTATTACTCGCAATAATGGACGCGGTGTTATCAACGATGAATGGGAAATGTTAGAAACTATTGCTTCTAACGCACTTTTATCATTATATATTATATAATATTTCATTTCATATATTTTATTTTTTTTTTTTAATTTTAAATCATGTAATTTTATTATTATTATGAATTAAATTAAATTATTCTCTAAGTCTAAAAAAAGAAATTCTACCAAGAAGGAAGTTATATAATCGGTACAATGTTTACATCCTTATTAAACAAAAAATTACTAATATTAGCACAATTATCACCATTTGACCTATTCATTACATTAATAAAGATATTTTTATTTTCACTATTATTGATTTTAATATTCACTATCACTGATATTAATTTTCCTATTTTCACTATCGCTGATATTAATATTCTTCTTCTTCAAATTATATATAGTTCCAATATCAATATACATAAAAATAAATGATTATTAGAAGAACATTAAAAAGAAGTCATGACTAAAATCCTTTTAACTAAAAAATAAATATATATGTTATATATACTTTAATAATCTATATATGTAATAGTTATATATATATCAATATAATAATATATAAGGTAAACTGTGTTAACCTTCATTTAAATTATTTTTGTATATATTATAATAAAAAAATAATTTTATTAAAAATCATTTTTGAATAATGTATATATGTAATAAAATTTTATTATTAATTTAATTTATAAAATTCCAAAAACTAATTAAATAGAAAAAGATATAAATTAATTATTATATTTTAATATGACAATCAACATCATATTGTAATAATGATTATATCTAATAAAGAAGAGTTAATTGAAAAAATTCAAAATAATTATTTTAATAATATAAACAAATTATTTTAGGAAAATCAAATAATACCTAACATAATAATAACTATTTTTACTATTCAATTAATTTCATAATATTTAAATGCTCAAACACTTTTGATAATATTAAATTATTATTTGAGTATTCTAATTATAATAATATTATTTTAAATATAAATAAAAAATATGATATGTATGACGATTATCTAATGTACGATTTCTCAAGAACATTTTCTGTTAAATTATTTGAACAATTTGATGAATATGTTAAGCAAAATAATTTTATTTTGGAATTAAATAAATAGGTTAAATCCTAATTATTCACCAAGGTATGAAGTAGCTAAACATAATGATATTGAAATAGTCAAATTCAATAGCTGAATATGATAAAAAAAAATAATTTCAAATTTAATTTAAATATTACAGATTATTATAATAAAGTTTTCTTTTTATTATTATTATTATTATTATTATTATTATTATTATTATTATTATTATTATTATTATTTCTAGCTGACGGGTGTAAACCTGAAATATTAAAGCTTAATAATTGGGCATACAAATAGAAATAATATAAAAATTATGTATAGTGATATTAATATATATTCATAGAGCATATGAATATGAAGATAATAATTTACGGATAATTAAGAGATCTTAAAACGTTTTTGAATGTCGAAAACTTTAAAATTTTATTGTTCAGAAACATAAAAAAAATAAAATAAAAGATAATTTTAATTATATTAATTTTATTATTTTTAAGTATTTATTTAATAATAAATTATAAATATAATTTTTTATTTTTTTAAAAGGAAAATAAAATTTTATAAATAAATTTATTATATAATATTAATATTAACTATTAATTAATAATATTATTATTAACAATAATTTATTATATTATTATTATTATTTTTATATATATATAATATATATTAATAAAAAATATGTTTTATATTAAAGTACTAATATAAATAAAGTTTTTAATTTATTTAATATTTAAACTTTATTTTAAAAGAGTTTGGACATCTTTATTATAAAAATAAAAATTTAAAAAGTTTAATGCCTTCTCATGATCAAGTTTATTTATATTAAATTATATAAAAAATGTTAATACTGATCAGAATTTTAATAGAAATATAATTGAAATTTTTGTAAATCATAATTAAGAATTATATTATTCTTTCAAAAAAAATAAAAAAAAAATTAAAATTTTACTACTTTGCTAACCAAATGAATCAAAAAAACAACTGTACTTGTTTTTCTTTAAATGAAAATTCATTAGTAGACGTAGTAGACCGAAAGTCTACCAATTCATTTTCTAATGATAATGGGACTAATCAATTTTGCCCACCAATGAATCAAAGTAACAATTGTACTTGTTTATCTTTAATTGGAAATTAGTTAGTTAATGGGACTATTCAACTTTGCGAATCAATGAATCGAAAAAACATTTGTATTTGTTCATCTTTAAATGGAAATTCGTTAGTTAATGGGACTATTCAACTTTGCCCACCAATGTATCAAAGTAACAATTGTACTTGTTCATCTTTAATTGGAAATTCGTTAGTTAATGGGACTAATCAACTTTGCGAATCAATGAATCGAAATAACATTTGTATTTGTTCATCTTTAAATGGAAATTCGTTAGAAAATGGAAAGTCTACCAATTCATTTTCTAATGATAATGGGACTAATCAACTTTGCCCTCCAATGAATCAAAGAAATAATTGTACTTGTTCATTTTTAATTGGAAATTCGTTAGAAAATGGAAAGTCTACCAATTCATTTTCTAATGATAATGGGACTAATCAACTTTGCCCACCAATGAATCAAAGAAATAATTGTACTTGTTCATCTTTAATTGGAAATTCGTTAGTTAATGGGACTAATCAACTTTGCCCACCAATGAATCAAAGTAACAATTGTTCTTGTTCATCTTTAATTGGAAATTCGTTAGAAAATGGAAAGTCTACCAATTCATTTTCTAATGATAATGGGACTAATCAACTTTGCCCACCAATGAATCAAAGAAATAATTGTACTTGTTCATCTTTAATTGGAAATTCGTTAGTTAATGGGACTAATCAACTTTGCCCACCAATGAATCAAAGTAACAATTGTATTTGTTCATCTTTAAATGGAAATTCGTTAGAAAATGGAAAGTCTACCAATTCATTTTCTAATGATAATGGGACTAATCAACTTTGCGAATCAATGAATCGAAATAACATTTGTATTTGTTCATCTTTAAATGGAAATTCGTTAGAAAATGGAAAGTCTACCAATTCATTTTCTAATGATAATGGGACTAATCAACTTTGCCCTCCAATGAATCAAAGAAATAATTGTACTTGTTCATCTTTAAATGGAAATTCGTTAGAAAATGGAAAGTCTACCAATTCATTTTCTAATGATAATGGGACTAATCAACTTTGCCCTCCAATGAATCAAAGAAATAATTGTACTTGTTCATCTTTAATTGGAAATTCGTTAGTTAATGGGACTAATCAACTTTGCGAATCAATGAATCGAAATAACATTTGTATTTGTTCATCTTTAAATGGAAATTCGTTAGAAAATGGAAAGTCTACCAATTCATTTTCTAATGATAATGGGACTAAACAACTTTGCGAATCAATGAATCGAAATAATAATTGTACTTGTTCATCTTCAATTGGAAATTTGTTAGTTAATGGGACTAATCAACTTTGCCCACCAATGAATCAAAGTAACAATTGTACTTGTTCATCTTTAATTGGAAATTCGTTAGAAAACGAAAAGTCTAACAGTTCATTTTCTAATGATAATGGGACTAATCAACTTTGCCCTCCAATGAATCAAAGAAATAATTGTACTTGTTCATCTTTAATTGGAAATTCGTTAGTTAATGGGACTAATCAACTTTGCCCAACAATGAATCAAAGTAACAATTGTACTTGTTCATCTTTAATTGGAAATTCGTTAGTTAATGGGACTAATCAACTTTGCCCACCAATGAATCAAAGTAACAATTGTACTTGTTTATCTTTAATTGGAAATTCGTTAGTTAATGGGACTAATCAACTTTGCCCACCAATGAATCAAAGTAACAATTGTTCTTGTTCATCTTTAATTGGAAATTCGTTAGTTAATGGGACTAATCAACTTTGCGAATCAATGAATCGAAATAACATTTGTATTTGTTCATCTTTAAATGGAAATTCGTTAGAAAATAGAAAGTCTACCAATTCATTTTCTAATGATAATGGGACTATTCAACTTTGCCCACCAATGAATCAAAGAAATAATTGTACTTGTTCATCTTTAATTGGAAATTCGTTAGTTAATGGGACTAATCAACTTTGCCCAACAATGAATCAAAGTAACAATTGTACTTGTTCATCTTTAATTGGAAATTCGTTAGTTAATGGGACTAATCAACTTTGCCCACCAATGAATCAAAGTAACAATTGTACTTGTTTATCTTTAATAGGAAATTCGTTAGTTAATGGGACTAATCAACTTTGCCCACCAATGAATCAAAGTAACAATTGTACTTGTTCATCTTTAATTGGAGATTCGTTAGTTAATGGAACTATTCGACTTTGCGAATCAATGAATCGAAATAACATTTGTATTTGTTCATCTTTAAGTGGAAATTCGTTAGAAAATAGAAAGTCTACAAATTCATTTTCTAATGATAATGGGACTATTCAACTTTGCCCACCAATGAATCAAAGAAATAATTGTACTTGTTCATCTTTAATTGGAAATTCGTTAGTTAATGGGACTAATCAACTTTGCCTAACAATGAATCAAAGTAACAATTGTACTTGTTCATCTTTAATTGGAGATTCGTTAGTTAATGGAACTATTCGACTTTGCGAATCAATGAATCGAAATAACATTTGTATTTGTTCATCTTCAATTGCAAATTCGTTAGTGAAAGAAAAGTCTACCAATTCATTTTCTAATGATAATGGGAATAATAATGAAGCAAATCAAAATACATCTTGTAAAATAAATGCAAGACTTATTGTTGGAAAAAATGTAAATTATGATGTGCCATATATTGTTGTATATGATTATCCTAGGAAAACCAAGGGAGAAGATAATTTGTTGTTAGAACTTATCTTTGATGAAACAATTAACAAGTCCGATCTTAAATTGGTGGTAAGACAAGAACTTGTAAATAAAGTATCAAAAAAGAGAAAAGAATATTGGGAACGTGAATTTCAATTAAAAGGAAATAAAAAGATAATTGAAGTTAAAACAAAATTTAAAAAGCATTCAAAAAATTATGATATTCTTACTTATGTGAAGGTTATGGAGGATAACAATAGACTCTATGATTTTTCTTTTAAATTAGTACCAGTGAGAAGATATGAGGGAATAAAATATATTCTTGATGTTGTAAGAAAATTTTATGAAATGAATGACTTATTTTCAGAATTTTGTGATTGTCTTGGTAATTTAAAAGAAGATCTTGTCAATAGGATTAAAAATAATTTAGATGATTTTGAAATTGAAAAAATAGTATCGAAGTTTTTAAAAAATGATAAAAGAAATGAAAAAAAGGAAATGTATTTTAGTAATGATAAAGAAAAAATAAAGAAGTATGAAGAAGAATTAAATATTAAAAAAGAACAATTATTAGACGTAATAAATACTATTTTTGAAGCAAAAAAAATTAAAAAGGAAAATATTGATATTTTTAAAGAATTATTTCAACATTTGGAAGATTTTTATAATAATAAGAAAAAGCCAGGATATAATGAAAGTATTGATGAATTTTCTGAAAAAGTATTATTAGTTTTCTGTTTTGATGTTTTATTTGAATTTATTAAGGATATCTTAAATAAAATAATTAAAGAAAAAACAGAGAAATCTATTAATATAAAAAAAATATTAGAATTCTTTAATAAAAATCATTCTGAATTTTTAAGATGCTACAAAAGTAAAAAGGATTTGTCAAAAAATCATGGAATTATTGAAAACCATTTGTTAAACTTTCATATTGTTGGGGAAACCATTAAAAATAGGGTGTCTTCTGAAAATGAAGAATCTAATGAAAATGAAGAATCTAATGAAAATGAGATGTATACTAAAAATGAAAAATATAATGAAAATGAGGTGTCTAATGAGAATAAAAAATTTAACGAAAATAAGGTATCTATTGAAAATGAAGAATCTAATGAAAATGAGATATCTACAGAAAATGAAGGTTCTAATGAAACCAAGATGTCTAATGATGAAAATGAGGAATCTAATGAAAACAAGGTGTCTCCTGGAAATGAAGAATCTAATGAAAATGAGATGTCTACTAAAAATGAAATATATAACGAAAATGAGATGTCTACAGAAAATGAAGAATATAACGAAAATGAGGCAACTATTGAAAATGAAAAATTTAATGAAAATGAGGTGTCTTCTGAAAATGAAATATATAACGAAAATAAGATGTCTACAGAAAATGAAGAATATAACGAAAATGAGGCATCTATTGAAAATGAAAAATTTAATGAAAATGAGGTGTCTTCTGAAAATGAAAAATCTAATGAAAATGAAAAATCTAATGAAAATGAAAAATCTAATGAAAATGAGATGTCTTCAGAAAATGAAGATTCTAATGAAAACAAGATGTCTAATGATGAAAATGAAGAATCTAATGAAAATGAGATATCTACAGAAAATGAAGAATATAATGAAAATGAAAAATCTAATGAAAATGAGATGTCTTCAGAAAATGAAGATTCTAATGAAAACAAGATGTCTAATGATGAAAATGAAGAATCTAATGAAAACAAGGTGTCTCCTGGAAATGAAGAATCTAATGAAAATGAGATGTCTACTAAAAATGAAATATATAACGAAAATAAGATATCTACAGAAAATGAAGAATATAACGAAAATGAGGCATCTATTGAAAATGAAAAATTTAATGAAAATGAGGTGTCTTCTGAAAATGAAAAATCTAATGAAAATGAAAAATCTAATGAAAATGAAAAATCTAATGAAAATGAAAAATCTAATGAAAATGAAAAATCTAATGAAAATGAAAAATCTAATGAAAATGAGATGTCTTCAGAAAATGAAGATTCTAATGAAAACAAGATGTCTAATGATGAAAATGAAGAATCTAATGAAAATGAGATATCTACAGAAAATGAAGAATATAATGAAAATAAGGTGTCTAATAGAAATGAAAAATATAACGAAAATGAGGTATCTATTAGAAATGAAAAATTTAACGAAAATGAAGTGTCTTCTGAAAATGAAGAATCTAATAAAAATGAAAAATTAAATATATATAAGGAATTTATTGAAAACAAAGTGACAAAAAAGAATAATAATAGTTTAAAAATGTCTGAAAATAATAAAAATGGTTTATTATTTAAAGAAAATAATCATATTAATGAAAGCCAAATTTCAAATAGAAAGAGGAAGTTAAGAAATGAGATGCAAAGTAGTATTAATAGAAAGAAGTCAAGAAAAAATCAAAATATTAATGATTTTCATCGTTTATTAGTAGATTATGAAGACAGAGTATATCAACATAATTTATTAATATGGATATAATCCAATATACGAGAAGATCATATTATTAATATTAAGGATATAATTCATTATGTGGGAATTTCATATTAGTATTAATACGGAAAAGTAATAATTACAGCAACATTGAAAAGTGTCAGGTGAAGAAGTGAATAATTGTAGTAACATGAAGAGTGTAAGGTGAAGAAGTGATTTGATTTGATTTAAAATTAAAGATCTATTCATCAGTTTTGATAGATGATTTATAATGATACAGAAATAAGCATTATAAGCAATTATTATAAAAGTATAATACTAAGATGCTGGAATTAGTAGGATCACTAGATACTCAGGTTTAATCATGCCTGGATATTGAATATAAATACATTTAAAATAAAATTGAGACGGATTTTTCTCGAAAATTTGTCAAATACGTTTAGAATTGGTTCTGATAGCGTAAACAGGCCCTTTTTGTTGTCAAAAGGGCTTCCACAAGTTATATTTATTTTACTATTTATTTTACTATTTATTTTACTATTTATTTTACTATTTATTATACTATTTATTTTACTATCATATTTTACAACATAAATTGCTTGAGAATATAAATATACCCAAAATTAATTGAGCATGTAAATATATCCAAAATTACTTGAGAATGTAAATATACCCAAAATTAATTGAGCATGTAAATATATCCAAAATTACTTGAGAATGTAAATATACCCAAAATTACTTGAGAATGCAAATATATCCAAAATTACAAGAGAATGTAAATAAACTCAAAATTACTTGAGAATGAAAATATACCCATCATATATGTAGTAACTTGTGGAAGCCCTTTTGCAAACAAAAAGGTCCTGTTTACGCTATCAGAACCAATTCTAAACGTATTTGACAAATTTTCGAGCATGATAGGAGCTAGATCTCACTCTACTCCGTTCATGCTATTTTTAACCTGATTTTAGTATGTTTCGCGGTTTTATCATAAATAAATCAATAAATTAATAATATAAAATAGTAAAGATGTAAAGGAAGGCTAACAACTCATTTTAATTAAAATAAAATTCATATTATCATTCACTTAAACATTACTACATTTAAAATTATTTTAAAATTTCAATAGTAAAATCAATAATAACAATAAAAATAATGCTAATAATAATAGAAAAAACATCAAAAAAACTATATTAAATTCTTACACACAAAGTATTTATAATATATATAATAAATAAGCATCACCAAAGTTAAATAACATACTAATTACTTCCTGACATCACTAAAGTTAAATAACATACTAATTACTTTCTGACATCACAAAAGTTAAATATCATACTAACTACTATCTGACATAACCATAGTTAAATAATATACTAATTACTTTCTTTATATTCAATATATTAATACTAAATGAAATTATCCTTAATACTTTGCATTTTATAAAATTAATTTAAAAAATAAAAAAATATTTTTATATAAAAGTTTTTATATATATATTAATATTTTATTAATATTTAATTTTTTTTTTAATATTTTCTATATAGTTTTTTTTTTTTTATTATTTTTCTTTTTTCTTAAATTATTTTTATTTATAAATTATATTTTATAAAGTTATTACATAATAATAATAAAATATTAATAAAAAAAAATATTATTAATTTTAAAATAAATAAATAATATATAAATAATATATAAATAAAATATATTATATATTATATTATAACATTCATTATTTTTTTATTTGTATAAATTTTATTTGATTATTTCTTTTATATCTTTATATTATTTTTATTTTTATTATTATTTCTTGTTTTAAAACTAAAAAAATAAATAAAAAAAAAAAAAATTAAATAAATAAAAAATAAGCCTTAAATAAAAAATATGATGAGTATAATGTATATTAATATTTAATATGTATTTAAATAAATAATAAGTTATTTAATAATATATAAAGATAAATGGGTGTAATTAAAAAATAATTTTAAATTTATTTTTTAATTTTTTCTTTTTTTTTTTTTTTTAAAAAAAAAAAGAATTTTTGTAAACTAAAATTATATTAATATAAAATAATTTTATATAAAAAATAAAAATAAAAATAAAAATAAAAATAAAAGAAATGAATGAAGAAGAAGATCATCTTGATTCTTGTGATACTGAGGTTCCCTCAAAGACTTATCACATCACCTTGCTTTTATGGACCTTAAAAAAGCGTGTAACTTAGTTCCTATTTATAATGGTATAAATGAAAATTCATTATATTGAGGTATCAGAGGTAAGTGTTATAATTTTATTGAAAATTTATTCTTATCTTCCAAGGC
Source organism: Neocallimastix lanati (nom. inval.) (assembly GCA_016946835.1). Classification (NCBI taxonomy): domain Eukaryota; kingdom Fungi; phylum Neocallimastigomycota; class Neocallimastigomycetes; order Neocallimastigales; family Neocallimastigaceae; genus Neocallimastix; species Neocallimastix lanati (nom. inval.). The sequence goes on along the minus strand of JACVTC010000153.1, from coordinate 127,230 downwards.
TATGTAAGGGTTGATGGACAATTATCGGAATCATTTAATATTAAGAAAGGTGTTGGTCAAGATTGTCCTCTCTCACCAATTTTATTTGACTTGATTATTAATGTCATTTTTAATAAATGTGATTAATATGAAATCTTGATTGGTGATAAACGTTGCGTTGTTGTGGAGGTCTATTTGCAGATGGCATTGTGCTATGTGTTCCAAAAAGATTTCAACTTAAGAAATTGTTAAAATTAGCCAGTTTGGTACCAATAAATGTACAAGTTTAGTAGTACGAGGGGATGTTTCCATATTTCTTAATAATAGTAACTCTACCTTTTATTTTTCAAGTCAAGAGTTACCTAAAAGCAAATTGATATACTTACTTAGGTGTACCGTTTTCAAATAATTTAGAATTGAAACCAATCATACAGAGAATGAATAATAAAGTTGGAAAAGCGCATTATTCCATAAAAGTATTTCTTAAGAATCCTCATATTCCCATATTCCAATACCATATAAATGAATGTTATTTTCTGCTAAAGTAATTGGGCAAGTTTCGTATTATGCACCTCTACTTGGATCTAACAAGAAAGAACAAGAAATACACAGACACTAGTTAATACAGAATTATACTAGATTGAAGAATTTTCTAATGGTAATAACTTTACATCCCTTTATTGTATTTCTAAAGAACTTAATATTACTCCTCTATTAGCGAAATGTGCGATTACTCTGGTAAAGTGTTTTAAAAAATGGAAAAACAAGAAATGCATTATCTCAGTTTACCTTAGAGATATATCACGTTGTGGACGTCATGCATAAGATAAAGAAAGTAAAATTTTATCAGACAAATTAAATAAATTTCTATCAAAAAAAAAAAAAGAAGTTGTAAACTTTTACTGAGATAAAGATATGGCAGGAAAATCAATCAAGGCTAAAGTTTATAAGAATAATAAATTTGAGAAAATTAGAGACTACCTAAAGCTCAACTTTAAGTATCCTGAATATAGCATTGGTTTCCGATGAGTACTTCATGTCAGATATGGATATAAATTCGATGCTTGTGTCGCCAAAGCCACCAAATATGATTGAAGATGACTGTCTAGAACGGTGTCCTTGTTATTATAGAAAAAATAGTAATCCTCGATTGGAACATTGGTTTTCTAATGCTATCTTTTCCGTGAATTTCGAATGAAATATTTTAAGGATTTTGAAATTCTTTATGAAATATTTTTTATTATTTCTAAATATTGTCCAATATCAAATAGTAATGTAGACACTGTATAGAAAAAATAGTAATCCTCGATTGGAACATTGGTTTTCTAAATGCTATTTTTTCCATTAAAAATGCTATTTAAGCTTGGGATGAACCATCTACCAAGCACTAATCAATATATATATCTTGGACATATTATAAATAGTGGTATTGGAAATTTTATTTTTAAACTCAAAACTCAAAACTCTAAAAGATGCCTCGTTTAAAAATGGTTTGAGTTTTTCAGTATTCTAGTTTTTGTGCGAAGACGATGATTCAATATTTTAAAAAGTGAAAAGAGTTTTCTTGTATTAATTTTAATTTAGTCAAAAATATATCAACACTTCTACATTACTCATGTACGAAAAAAGCACGAAGATTAACAATAAGAAAATGAAATAATAAACTTCCTTGAGAAATGAGAAAGTTTTACCTTTTTGGGAAAATATTTATTATTCAAGTACCCCTGCGATTAGATTAATTAAATACAAGAAGTTTAAATTTGGTTTTAAAAATTTTATTCATAGTTTCTCACTAAAATATTCACAACTGTCCCTTATTTTTTTTTTTTTTTGGATTGGATGAACTAAATCTAGATTCATGTTTGTCGTGAAACTTATGTAAAAAGCAAAATTAGTATCAGAAGATTGCCAGACATGTTGCTTTTGTATTGAAAATAACGATATATCTAGTTTTATACAATAGATACTTTTATGTCCTAAATTTGAAGAATTTGGGTAATAATTTATTCAATTTTATTAATGAAAATTTTATTAATTATTTATCTTAGATTATTCATGAGAAATCATTGAACATCCTTGATATTGAATAGAAAGATTTTTATAATAATATGAATTTTTAAGTACAGTGTGTTCTTATTGGCAAAAATATAGTGTATGAAATCTTAAAAATCGATTCGAAGGAAAGAAGGCGTTTTATTAATAATATCTTTCAATCGCCTTCGAGATAGTCTTCTTTCCCTATTTCATATTTTGTTGGGTCCTTACTAATATTATGGCTATTGTGATTAGTGATTTTTTACACTATGATCAATTTGTATACCATTAGACTTATCATTGTCAAGAGTGTCGACCTCAAAACGATAATGCTTAGAAAAATTTAATACAGATTCTAATGATTAACTACATATAAACTCATATTGTAGTTTTTTAATATTAACGTAAAAAATTTATGAATTTTATTTTAATGTTTTTTTTTTTTTTTTTTTTTTTTTTTAATAAATAAATAAAGTTTATTCTTTGTCTAAAAAAAAAAAAAATAAAAAAAAAAAATAGTTTTAAATAGATCTTAATATATTGGAAATGGTGGAAGTACAGAAAAAAAAAAGTATCAAATATCAAATATAGATGTTTGATTTTGAAACAGATTATTCTTTTTTTCTTTTTTATTTTTTATTAAAAAATCCATATGTATTATAAATATATTTCATTTTTTAAAAGTATTTATTTTTTATATATTTAATATGAATTAATATAATACTAAAAATTTATTGGTAATAATTATTGATAAACGTAACTTTTTTTTATTAAAATATTATTACACCTTTTTTTTTTTTTTAATTATAGTCAAACTCGTATATAACTAAATACTTTTATATAAAAGTTAAATACTTCAAATAAAAAAAAATAAGTATCTTTAATATCTTTAATATCTTTAATAATATAAATAAAAAATAAAAAAGTAATAAAAAATTGATTTTAATTTTATTTTAATTTTTATATCATTATAACAGTAATTTTGGTTATTTATATATAGATATAGATATATATAGATGTAAGTTATTATAAACTTCAAATATAAGTATCAATTTAGTTCATCATTTTTTAATTTATGATTTAATCTTTATAAAATATATTTAGATGGTAATACAACAAAAAAAATAAAATAAAAAAAAATAGATAAAAAAAATTATATATAATAAATTCTATTATAAACCTAATTAAAATTTTTTAATTTTTTTTTTTTTTTTTTTTTTTTTTTTTTAGGGAAAATTTATTAAATAACATAATTATATATAAAAATCAATAAAATGACAAGCTGTATATATTCAATTTTTTTTTAATTTATATTATATATTATTATAAAATAAAAAAAAAAAAAAGCATTTAAATAATGTACTATTTTATTGTAACAATATATAATATAATATGATTATTATTCTTTAATTATATTTTTTTAAAAAAAATTTATATTTATTCATCATCATTATTTGTCTTAATTTAAAATAATAACAAAAATAAAAATAAAATAAAATAAAAACTTTTTTTTCTTTTTGTGGAAAAAAAAGATTTCCTTATTTAGCTAATTTTTAATTTAATAATGCAGCAAAAAAAAAAAAAAAATTAAAAAATTAAAAAATTAAAAAAAAAAAAAAAAAAAAAAAAAAAGATTTCCTTATTGAGTTAATTTTTAATTAAATAAAACAGCAAAAATAAAACTTTAAAAAAAAAATAAATAAAAAAAATTAACAAAAAATTAAAATAAAAAATTAAATAGAAATAATAAAAATTTTTAAATATCTTTTCTTTCTTTTTTTTTTTTTTTTTTTTTTAATATTTTGATGAAAATTATTAATTATTATTATGTTTATTATATCTATTCTATTTAATAATATTTAATATAACTTTATATTATTTAAAAAATTTAATATTTATTATATTTATTAAATTTTAACAAATAATAATAATTTATATCATATTCAGTATATTTAAATCATTAGATTAAAAAAAGATAGCATATGTCTATCATTAATTTGAAAAATTTTATTGAATTCTATAAATAATATGATTTTTATTTTAATATATTTTTATATTATATAAATTATATTAATATTTGACTTTATATGTTTATTATTTTTTTTTTTTTATTGGCTTTGAAAAAATTAATCATGAAATAAAAAATTTGGATGATGAAAAAAAAAATCAGATGAAGAAAATATAAATATATGGATAAAAAGAAAAAAAAAAAATTATTAATATATATAGAAGAACAATTCCGAAAAAAAAAAAAAAGTGGAATTAAAAAAAAAAAAAATTTTATCAAACTTCAAACAATAAATAATTTATTTTTATCTCACAACTTTTAAATTAATACTAATAAAAAAAAGATATATAAAATTAAAAATTAAAAAAAAAAAAAAAAAAAAGTAAAGATATTATTATTCATATTATTTTTGTCTCTTGCTTAATATAGTTTATATGTATATATATAAATTTATTAACCCTTTTTATTATAATATATATATTTAATACTTTAACTATGAAATAAATAAGGGATAATATATAAAAAAAAATAATGTTAGTATTGATAAAAAGAAAAAAGTTTCAAATTACTAATATACTATTATAGTATTAATATATGTATATAATTAATATATAATTTTTACAAATTAGGAAAGTGAGGAAGAAAAAATAAAAATAAAATAAAAAAGACACTTAAAATTTAATATATATGAAGAGTTATTTATTATAGAAGAAAATTTTTAAATATATTCTATAATAATAATATATAATAATATTTTCCATACTTATTTCCTGTTTTTTTTTTTTTTTTTTTTTTTTTAAAAAAAAAAGAATAATTACTATACTCTTATAAATCTATACATAAATCTTTATAAATCTATATATACATATATATCAATATATATATTCATTTATTTTGCTTTGTGTTTTTTGTTTTTTTCTGGAAAAATGTCTGTCACCGGTGTTAAAGTCGATCCGCAGTGCGTTGAACGCTTCAACGATTTAAAAATGGGTAATGCATGTAAATATATAGTGTATGCCTTCAACAAGGATCGATCGAAAATTATCGTTGAACGTACTGGAAAAGATGAGACTTTACCCTACACTGATTTCATTAAAACTCTTCCTGAAAACGAATGCCGTTACGCTGTCTTCAATTTTGAATTTCAACATTCCTACGTGGGAACTGATATAATCGCTTTTGCTGATAGAATTCTCCTATTATTATGGTGTCCAAGCACCGCTAATATTCGTGAAAAGTAAGTTAATAATATCTAAAAATGATAATAATAAAAATAAAAACAAATATTCTTGCATTAAAATAATTATTAAGGAGAAATATAGAAATATATTTATTATAAAATTAAAAAAATTATCATTAATAGTAAATACATATACATATATACATATATATACATGTATTATTAACAATAAAAAAAAATTAGAATGTTATTTGCTTCCAGTAAACTGACAATTAAAAAGGCACTGGAAGGAGTTCAAGTAGAGATTCAAGGAACCGATTACTCTGAAATTGATTATGATACCGTATATGAAAAAGCTACTAAAAATCTTCGTTTCTAAAATTTTAAAAAAAAAAAAAAAAAAAATTAAATAAGAAAAAAAAAAGATATCCTTTAAAAGTCATAAATAAAGAAAGAAAAATAGTAGTAGTCGTAGTAATAAATACAATTTAGATTAATACTAAATTTTATTCAAAAAAAAAAAAAAAAAAAAAAAAAAAAAAAAAAAAAAAAAAAAAAAAAAAAAAAAAAAAAAAAGGAAAAAAATTTTTTTCTTACCATCTTATATAACTGTATATATATATATAATATGATATTTAATATGAACGTAGTATATAATTTTTTATTTAAAAAAAAAATAGATAAAATTGATATATAAATTATTTAATTTTTTTCAATTTTATTTATTTATTTATTTATTTATTTATTTTATTCAATTAAATTTTAATTTTTTTTTTTTATACTTTTTTTTTTTTTTTTTTCAATTGCAATATATATATATTTATTTAAATTTTTAATTATATAAATATAATTTTATTTCAATTTCAATTTTTTTATTTTTAAAAAAAAAAAAAAGTTTGTTTTTTTGTTACACTCTTATTTAGTTTTATATATAATAAATAATTTATCATTATTTAAATACATTAACTCATATTTTTATTTCTAATGAAATATTAATTTCTTTTTATATATACTTATCATATTATATATATATTTAAGACTTATTATTTATTTTTTTTTATTTATTTATTTTAGTTTTAAAACAAAAAATCATATAAAAAAAATAATAAAAATAAAAAAATATAAAGAAATAAAAATTTTCAGTAAAATCTGGAAAGGATCTTTTCCAAATAACTAGAACTCTGTTTCTATTGTGTCTATTCCAAAGAAAGGTGATCTTTCCAATTGAAGTATAATAATTATATAGGTATATATATCTCTAATCAATGTATGTTGATTCTAGTGTGTGTGAAAAAGTGTTTAATTTCCTTCTTGGAGGCAGAAATATTAATAACAGTACATGGGAATGGAAGGATCTATTTAAGTACCAGATGAAATCAGGTGCTTATTCTGATACTCTATTCTTGGTGGTTACTGCGGCTCTTCTTCAATCGATTATACCTATTGCTATTGGCCAGCAATGGTCTTTGTTCAATAGGTTCAAATCGAATCGTACTACTACTACCAAGAGCGTCAATGCTGAAGAAACAGTAAGACAGGCCAGCAGGGCTAGCGCAACCAATGAAGATCATAATTTTGTATCTTAAAATTATGATTAACATTGTTAAGTTAAAATTAATTATTATACTACAGTATAATAATGACCTTGGGAAGTCTTACAGATATTAATTAAATGAAACTAGAATATATTATACCATTATTTTATTTTATTTTATTTTATTTTATTTTATTTTATTTTATTTTATTTTATTTTATTTTATTTTATTTTATTTTATTTTATTTTATTTTATTTTATTCAATCTGTACTTTAATAATATTTATATTCTACTATTTATTTTATTTTATTTTATTTTATTTTATTTTATTTTATTTTATTTTATTTTATTTTATTTTATTTTATTTTATTTTATTCAATCTGTACTTTAATAATATTTATATTCTACTATTTATTTTATTTTATTTTATTTTATTTTATTTTATTTTATTTTATTTTATTTTATTTTATTTTATTTTATTTTATTTTATTTTATTTTATTTTATTTTATTTTATTTTATTTTATTTTATTTTATTTTATTTTATTTTATTTTATTTTATTTTATTTTATTTTATTTTATTTTATTTTATTTTATTTTATTTTATTTTATTTTATTTTATTTTATTTTATTTTATTCAATCTGTACTTTAATAATATTTATATTCTACTATTTATTTTATTTTATTTTATTTTATTTTATTTTATTTTATTTTATTTTATTTTATTTTATTTTATTTTATTTTATTTTATTTTATTCAATCTGTACTTTAATAATATTTATATTCTACTATTTATTTTATTTATTTTATTTATTTATTTATTATTTTATTTTATTTTATTTTATTTTATTTATTTTATTTTATTTTATTTTATTTTATTTTATTTTATTTTATTTTATTTTATTTTATTTTATTTTATTTTATTTTATTTTATTTTATTTTATTTTATTTTATTTTATTTTATTTTATTTTATTTTATTTTATTTTATTTTATTTTATTTTATTTTATTTTATTTTATTTTATTTTATTTTATTTTATTTTATTTTATTTTATTTTATTTTATTTTATTTTATTTTATTTTATTTTATTCAATCTGTACTTTAATAATATTTATATTCTACTATTTATTTTATTTTATTTTATTTTATTTTATTTTATTTTATTTTATTTTATTTTATTTTATTTTATTCAATCTGTAATTTATATTCACATTCTACTATTTATTTTATTTTATTAAATACGTACTTTATATTTATATTCTACTATTTATTTTATTTTATTTTATTAAATACGTACTTTATATTCATATTCTACTATTTATTTTATTTTATTTTATTAAATACGTACTTTATATTCATATTCTACTATTTATTTTATTTTATTTTATTAAATATATACTTTATATTCACATTCTACTATTTATTTTATTTTATTTTATTTTATTTTATTTTATTTTATTTTATTTTATTTTATTTTGTGTCTTTTTTTTTTTTTTGTTTATTTTTTATCTTTTTTTTTCTTTTTATTATGTGTATTTTATCATATATTTAATTAATAAAGAACAAGTTTGCTGCCGTTAAAAAAAAAAAAAAAAAAAAAAAAAAAAAAAACAATCTTTAATCAATAAAACTAAAACTAAAATAATTAATGATAAAATTTATTAGTATGTTTTTGCATATAATTTTATTAGACCTGAATAATTTGGTTTTTATAATCATGAATAGTATATTAGCCTTTTTATCTATAAAGAGAAATTTGTCAAAGATAAATTTACTTATGTAGCCTTTCTTGATCTTAAAAAGGCCAACAACTCTGTTTCCATCTACAACATTCTCACTAAATTATTTTATCTTGATATTTGTGATAAGTATTTCAATTTCATATCAAGAACTTTATCTTACTTCCAAAGAAAGAGCATCCATTGGATATTCGAATGTTTTTCTTTTTCACTATATATATACTAATCTTTAGATCTTTAAATTTCATCAATGACCTTTTTATAATATTCAGAGATAAAATTCGGACTATTTCCTTATTACCAACATATTCTAATATATTAGAATATGAAAATTTTATCAATAAATATATTTACATATTCCTTCTTGGTTGAATTTCAGCTTTAGATGAACTACAATTCGATACTGGGGAACGGAGACATTTAAGTGAACAACTCTTAAACAGTTCACAGGTGTCGTCGGAAACAGTTCACAGGTGTCGTCGGAAACAGTTCACAGGGGTCTACTGTTCTATTTATTGTGGAGGCTTAAGAGTGATCCTGTTAAAATAGAATCTATCATTAGTAGCTCTCTTGAGTTACTTTATGATCGATTTAGTAATAAATCCCATCAGCACCAAGAGTGCCTACGTCGTACCGATATGGCTTGGGAACAATACTATTAGTAGTCCTAATATATATATTTCAGACACTAATACTCACAGTCTAGTTCCGCTCGCAGAATCTATAGAAAGTAATTCTATTAATGAGAATCTTTCTGTATTTTCTGGGGATAGTTCGGTGGACACCACATAATCTATTTTAAAGATGTTACCTCTATGCTTTATTATTTTTGATTTATATAATGTTAATATATATTTCATATACCACATAGAATTTTTTAACTTTTGAGCTTATTTTTATTCTTTATTACATTAAATTTTCTATAATTAATTAAAAATTCTTTTTTTTTTTTTTATTAAATTTTATTATTTTTTTATTTTTCTTAATCTCTTAAATACATTTTATTTTTATCTTTAAATTATATAATTTATTTTTTTAAGATGTATTACATAAAAATATAATTTTCTATTCAATAAAACACAAGAAGTATATTCTCTTTCTAGTCTAAAAAAAAAAAAAAAAATAAAATAAAATAAAATAAAATAAAATAATAAAAAAAATAATTAATGTTATTTATAACCTATTAATTTATATTTATATATATGAAATATATATTATTTATTATTACATTAATAATTTTTTTATTAATATTTTATTATTAATATGTAATAACTTAATAAATAATTTATAAATAAAAATAAATTAAGAAAAAAGTAAAAGGAAAAAAAGAAAAAAGAAAGAAAACTAAATGGATAAAAGACTAAAAATATAAAATAAAATATTTACAATTAAAAAAAAAATATGGAAAATACAAAAAAAATTAAAATAATAATAATAAAAGTAATTTACATATAAAATCTTTTAATTACTAATTCTAAGTTGATTTTATAAAATGCAAAGAGTACTAAGAATGATTTCATTTATTATAAATATAGAGTAATTGGAATGTTATTTAACTTTGTTGATATTTATTTATTTATATATTAAAAATACTTAATGTGTAAGGATTTAATAAAGTTTTTGTTGATAATATTCTTTTTTATTATTATTATTATTATTATTATTATTATTATTATTATTATTATTATTATTATTATTATTGTTGTTGTTGTTGTTGTTGTTGTTGCTGTTGTTGTTGTTGTTGTTGTTGTTGTTGTTGTTGTTATTACTGATGTTACTATTGATTTTGTTATTGATACTTTAAAATGAATTTAAATGTAGTGATAATATAACTTTATTTCAATTATAATTAGCTGTATGCCTTCCTTTACTTCTTTGCCATTTTATATTATTTATTAATTTATTTATTTATTTATTTTTGATAAAAACCAAAAAACATACTAAAAGCAGGATAAAATAGTATGTACGGTTACGACGCTAAATTTGTAGGGTAACGTGATACCTAAGTTCTATCATGCTTGAGTATTTAATAGAATCTCTGAATAGCATATTTTTGAAAAGTCATCACAGGAACAGGAGATGTATGAGAGCGCTCTTTTGCGCCAAAATGACCCTGGATATGCTATCAGATCCTATTTTAAATATATTTAATGAATGTTCAGGCATGATAAAACCCAAGTATCAAGTAATCCTTCAAATAATAGCATTTTACTATTATACTTTCATAATAGTTGCCTATATCTGTATCATTATAAATTATTCTCTATCAAGATTGATGCGCAAATTCTGAATTTTAAATCAAATCACATTTTCACCTTACGTTATTGAAATTATTACTTTTCTGTATTAATACTAATATGAAACTCCAACATAATGAATTATATCCTTAATATTAATAATATGATACTCGTATATTGGATTATATCCTTATTAATTAATTATGTTGATATACTTCGTCTTCATAATTAACTAATAAACGATTAAAGTTACTAATATTTGGATTTTCGTAATTATTACTATCATTTTTTCTTGGTTTCTTTCTATTAATACTACTTAATACCTCATTCCCTAATATTCTTTTTCTATTTGAAATTTGGTTTTCATTATTATGATTAATTTCATTAAATAATGTATCGTCTTTATTATTTTCAGACATATTTAAACTATTATTATTTAAAATTTTATTATTCTTTTTGGGCTCTTCATTGTCAATAGATTCTTCATTTTCAATAAATTCTTCATTTTCAATAAATTCTTCATTTTCAATAAATTCTTCATTTTCAGTAGATTCTTCATTTTCAGTAGATTCTTCATTTTCAGTAGATTCATCATTTTCAGTAGATTCATCATTTTCAACAAATTCTTCATTTTCAATAGATTCACTATCAATATAAAAGTTTAATAAATGGTTTTCAATAATTCCATGATTTTTTGACAAATCCTTTTTACTTTTGTAGCATCTTAAAAATTCCGAATGATTTTTATTAAAGAATTCTAATATTTTTTTTATATTAAGAGTATTTTCTGTTTTTTCTTTATTTATTCTATTAAAATTATCTTTAATAAATTCAAATAAAACATCAAAACATGAAACTAATAATACTTTTTCAGAAAATTCATCAATACTTTCATTATATCCTGGCTTTTTCTTATTACTATAAAAATCTTCCAAATGTTGAAATAATTCTTTAAATTTATCAATATTTTCCTTTTTTAATTTTTTTGCTTCAAAAATAGTATTTATTACGTCTAATAATTGTTCTTTTTTAATATTTAATTCTTCTTCAAACTTCTCAATTTTTTTTTCATCATTATTAAAATACATTTCCTTTTTTTCATTACTTTTATCATTTTTTAAAAACTTCGATACTATTTTTTTAATTTCATAATCATATAAATTATTTTTAATCCTATTGACAAGATCTTCTTTTAAATTACCAAGACAATCACAAAATTCTGAAAATAAGTCATTCATTTCATAAAATTTTCTTACAACATCAAGAATATATTTTATTCCCTCATATCTTCTCACTGGTACTAATTTAAAAGAAAAATCATAGAGTTTATTGTTATCCTCTATAATCTTCACATAAGTAAGAATATCATAATTTTTTGAATGCTTTTTAAATCTTGTTTTAGCTTCAATTATCATTTTATTTCCTTTTAATCCAAATATAGGTTCCCAATCTTTTTCTTTCTTTTTTGTTTTTTTATTTATACGTTCTTGTCTTACTACCGATTCAATATTGAGCTTGTCAATTATTTTATCAAAGTTAAGCTCTAGCAACAAATTATCATTTCCTCTAATATTACGATGATAATCATATACAACAATATATTGGCCATTATAATTTTCATTTTTTCTAATAAAAAGTCTTGTATTTATATTATGAGAAATATTTTGATTTACTTCTTTAATAGTTCCATTATCATTAGGAAATGAATTAGTATACATTTCATCTTTTAATGAATTTCCAATTAAAAACAAAAAATTACAATTGTTATTATGACTCATTGGTTACTAGAATAGAAAAAATTTTAATTATGACTTTTTGAGAATAATATAATTTTAACTATGATTCATATACAATACGATATAACAGTAATTATAATTCATTAATCATTATTGTAATTGTATTTCCAATGGAAAATTGATCAATATTAACACTTTTAATATAATATTAATTATTTTAAATAAAATTAATCATGAGCAAACATTAAATTTTTTTTATTTAATATTTTTGAAAGAATTTGGACATCTTTATTATAAAAATATTAAATAAAAAAAATTAAAGATGTCCAAATTCTTTTCGAATAAAATCTTAATATTAAAAATAAAAAAAAAACTTAATTTATTATGACATTAAAACATAACATAATTTTTAAACCTATAATTATATTAATATTTATATTATAATAATAATACTAATAATAATAATAATAATAATAATAATAATAATAATAATAATAATAATAATAATAATAATAATAATAATAATAAAATAAAGCATAGTAATAATAATATTATTAATTTTGTAATTATTAATAAAGCATAATAAATTTATAAAAAAAATTTTTTTTTTTCCTTTTAAAAATAAAATAAAAAATTATATATATAATTTATAATAAAATAAATATTCAAAATTAATAAAATTACCTTTTATTTTAATTTTTCAAGTTTCTAAAACTCAAATTTCAAATACTTTTTTGATATTAAAAACTGCTTAATTTCTTTTAATTATCTTTAAATTATTATCTTCATATTCATATGATCTTTGTATATATCAATATCGCTATACATAAATTTTATATTATTTCTTTCTGCATGCCCAATTATTAAGTTTAATATTTCAGATTTTAAACCTGTCAGCCAGAAATAATAATAATAATAATAATAATAATAATAATAATAATAATAATAATAATAATAATAATAATAATAATAATAATAATAATAATAATAATAATAATAATAATAATAATAATAATAATAATAATAATAATAATAATAATAATAATAATAATAATAATAATAATAATAATAATAATAATAATAATAATAATAATAATAATAATAATAATAATAATAATAATAATAATAATAATAATAATAATAATAATAATAATAATAATAATAATAATAATAATAATAATAATAATAATAATAATAATAATAATAATAATAATAATAAAAAGAAAAAGAAAAAAAGAAAAAAAAAATTATTATAATAATTATATTTAAATTAAATTTAATATACTTTAATTATATTATTATTATTATTATTATTATTATTATTATTATTATTATAAAAATACTCTCTTAATTCTTTCATCGGTAAAAGCAATCTTATTTTCAGATATCATTTTTAATTCAGAAATAAAACCATAAAATTTATATTTCAATATTTCTTCATATAATTTGTAATTATTCTTTAATATTAAACAGATTTCATCATTTGTATATAAAGAAGTATCTTTTACAATACTCAAAATGAATAATAATTTTTTCCAGGATAAATTTTTTCTTCCCAAGTAAATATTTAATAGCATTATTTTTCATATTATTTAATGAAGCTCCCTCCTTATGAATAATTTTACTACTTTAAAATTATTACATTCTACTGAAAAGTTGAGAAAAGTTGAGTAATTCTATATTATTGATATTTTGATGGTTATATCTACATCTACATCTACATTGTTGCTGTTCAAGGGTTGATTTAATTATATTAAAAAATATATTTTCTTTTATTAAATAAAATAATATATTTTTAAATTTTTATTTTATTTTTTTTTAAAAAAAAAAAAAATAATTCAAACCGTTAGGTATTATTTGATTTTCTCCAAATAATTTGTTTATATCATTTAAATAATTATTTTTGAATTTTCTCAATGAACTTTTCTTCATTAGGTATAATTCATTCAGAGGCATTGGCCTGTCTTACTGTATTCTCAGTTTTGACGCTCCTGGCTAGTTTACATTTATGCCATCGGAATATCAACCCTTGTCGATTACTAGCTCTAGGCATAATTTCTGTAAAAAGAGCAGTAGATCGCACCAAGAATGACGTTTTGGAATAATCACCAGAAATTATTTGGTTCTTAAGCATAACATTCCATTCCTTATTATAATTTAGATCAATAATGTCTTTATCTTTCACACCAAGAAGGAAGTTATATAGTCGATACCACGTTACATATATATTTACACACTCATTACTCAGAAAATTACTTAAATCAACACGATTTTCACCAATTGATCTATTCATTATATTATTAGCAACGATACTATTATTTTCACTATCACCAATATTAATATTCCTGTTTTCTCTATCATTAATTCTGCTATTATTAACAATATTATTTCTATTGTTGTTATTATTAATATTATATTCCTCGTTACTACTATCAAAATCTGTATTTGATTCTATATTATTCATATTTGTGACAACAGTTTTTAAATTACTATAAGATATTGGATAATATTTAGAAATTATAAAAAATTTTTCATAAAGAATTTCAATATCCTTAAAATATTTCATTCAAATAGCACGAAAAAGATAGCATTTAGAAAACCAATGTTCCAATGGAGAATTACAATTTTCTCTATAACAAAAAGGACACCGTTCTGAACAGTCATCTTCAATCATTTTGGCAGCTTTAGCAACACGAGCATCGAATTTATATTCACATCTGGCATGTAGTACTCATCGGAGACCAATACTATATTCAGTATACTTAAAGTTGAGCTTTAGGTAGTCTCTAGTTTTTTCAAATTTATTTTTCTTATGAGCCTTAGCCTTGATTGATTTCCTGCCATATCTTTATCCCAGTAAAAGTTTACAATTCCTTTTTTTTTTTATGGAAATTTATCTAATTTGTCTGGCAAAATTTTACTTTCTTTATCCTATGCATGTCATCTACAACGCGATATATCTCTAAGTAAATCAGAAGATAATACATTTCGAGTTTTACCATTTTTTTGAAACAGTTATTATTATTAAGAAATCTTGAAACTTCCTCTCGTACTACTACTAAACTGGCACATTTATTGATACCAAATTGCATTTCATTATTTCTTGCCCATTTACTGGCAAATTTTAACAATTTCTTAAATTGAAATCTTGTTGGAGATAGACCTCCAAAGCATTGTCTATTTCCAATCGAGATTCCATATTTACCACATTTATTAAAAATAAAATTAATGAACAAGTTAAATAAAATTGGTGAGAGAGGGATAACCTTGATGAACACCTTTCTTAATACTAAATGATTCCGATAATTGTTCATCAACCCTTACACAAGCCTTAGAAGATAAGATAAGTATAAGTTTTCAATAAATTGATAACATTTACCTCTAATACCTAAAGCATCTAATTTATATAAAATATTACCTATTGGAACAGAATCATATACCTTTTTTAAATCTAGAAAAGCAAGGTAAGTTTCTTTATTATCGTTTCTACCTCTTTGACAGATTTCTCGAGTTGAATTTAAATAAACTAACACTTTCTTCTTTATTACGAAATCCAAATTGCTTTGGTCTTATAAAATTATTTTTAATTCCGTATTCCGAAATTCTTTTGGAGACTATTTTCGAAATGAGTTTTATACCATTGTAAATCAGAGAGATACCTCGATAATTGTCACAATCAGATAGATTCAATGTTGGTATTCAGCTTTCCTATAAATATTACACATATGATTAACAGTTTTTCACATTCTATTATATTTTTCAATTAATTCTTCAAATTCATCTAAATTATAATTAGAACCTCTTCTTTTAATGGCTTTATATAATTTCATTTTGTGTTTTTTAAAAATTAAATATTTTCTGTGACATATGATAAAAAGATTTTCTGACCTCCGACATTGACGTAATATTAAGTCCTTTAACAATATTGAATGAAATTGATATAAATTTCATTGAAACATCATCATTACTAATATCAGTATCTGGAATCACTTCTTCTAATACACTAAAATAGTTATTGTCAAAAATTAATTCTTTTTTATTTATACATTTTAATCTATCCCATTTAACTGTCTTTTTAGACAGAGAGAAAGAATTATCTGAATTATCTAATGAATAACATTTACCTTTTATTAATAAAGGCTTATGATCGGAAATAGGGGGAAAGTCAATAAAAGTACCATATGGAAGTAAATCTAACATATGATCACTTGATATAAAACAAATATGTGTAGTAACATATTTGTATATTTAATATTAATTATTAAATATTAAATTTATATCTTTTTGATAATAATTATTTTATTTTATTTTATTTCAATATATATTATTATAATTATAATAATTATAATACTCTAATTCATATAAAATTAATATAGTTCTATATATTAGAATATATAATTAATATATAACCTATTTCTTATAAATAGATTAGATTATTTATATTAGAAATAGAGAACTCTCTTGTAAATTTTTAGGAATTAGAATTATTATTTTAATTGTACGAATATTATAATTTTATTAATAAAATTTACTAAACTAACCATTATTTAAGACCCACTGCTTATAAATTATTGCACATAAAAGTCCCACATATCACACTGACTATCACATGATCCATTTCAGATTCTCTATTACCTCTAACTCCATGAAATTGAGGAGCCCCATTAGAAAAGAATTTTCCAATTATTATATTTGGAGAGCAAATTACCTAATTTTTCAGTAGGAAAATTAAAATCACCAACCAACATTGAAGGATGAAAAGAGTGACTATTTAAACCAAGAAAAAATTTCAATTCTAGTATGAAGGCTATGACTACTAAGAGGTACGTTCACATTACCAATAGAACATTTAATGAAATTCCAAAAATTATAAGTATACAATGAAATAATATACTCATAAGTGTTGTTATCAAGAGAGGCTTGACAAGAATTATGAAACCCTATGTAAAGTCCTCTTTTATTGGGAATTTCATTATAAGCTTTTTTGAAGAAATGTTTATAGTTTTTTAATGATACTCGACATGGATATTTACTATTAGAACCTGAACCATTTCCTGTTTCTTGAAAGCATAAGAAAAGCGGTTTATACATTAAAATAAAGAATTCAACACTTTTTTTTTTATCAAAGTTCCATCTATTAGTATTCCAACTGACACATAGAGGAAATTTTTTAACTACATTATTATTAATTTGAGTGTTATTAATATGATTGGAATTATTATAATTGATTGAACTGGTATTTGAATCTGAGCATGAACTTGTACTTGAACTTGAACTTGAATCTATATTTAACTTGAATTTAAATTTCGACTTGAACTTGTATTTGAGATTGAATCTATATTTGAACTTGAATTTAAATTTCTATTTGAACTTGTATTTGAGATTGAATCTATATTTGAACTTGAATTTAAATTTCTATTTGAACTTGTATTTGAGATTGAAGTAGTGAATAAATTGAAATTATTTGATGAATTAACTTTTTCTGAGAAAGCAAAATGTTTCCTTTTGAGAGAATTTTTTTTTTTTTTTATTTTAGACAGGGAAGAGAATATACTTCCATAAGTTTATTAATTTTATTATAAAAAATACATGAGGTGAAAAGTACATTATAAATTAAAAAAAAAAAAAAAAAAATAAAAGTTAAAAAAATAAAAAATAATAAATAAAAAAGCTCAAAAATACTATGTATTTCGGCAAGTTGTACTATGCGGGAATTTTTCCCTTCCTAGCAAATAAAAAAGAAATAAAACCTAGAAGTAACATCTTTAAAACAGATAGTGTGGTGTCCACTAAACTCTCCCCGGATTCATCATTTATTGAACTACTAGGGCGAGATTCACCCTTCGTGGAAATAGATGATGATCCTGTATTATCATTATGCCTAATCAGTACGACGTCGACGCTCTTGGATAAGTTTTGGTATTTTACAATACCTATCAAATAATAGTTCAAACGAACTACTTATGATAGGTATTGCTCTTGTTAAGAATTCCGCCAAGCCCACAATTTTTGGAACAGGTGACTCAGATGAACCTTTGAAAAGTAGTTCATTTAAATGTCTCTGTTCCCCACTATCGAAATGTAGCTCATTTAAAACTAAAGTCCCACCAAGAAGGAACAAGTATATATAATGATTGATATAATCTTCAAAATTAGAAATAAAGTCATAGGAAGAAAGAGGATTAAACTCTAATCTTCCTTAGGAATAAAACATAGAGATTATCGATGAAATTTAAAGAATTCCATCGAAAAGATGCAAGAGCATCGCATTTAAAAATCCAATGTCCAAAAGATTGGTTACCTTCGCCACAACAGGGGCAAGACTTGGGACAATTTTCTGAAACTCTACCCATTCTATATATTGTATTTAAATATTAAAAATAATCTTTTTTTTAAAAAAAATTTTTTATTAATTTCCATTTGCAATTATTTTTATTTTAAATACATTGTTTTATTAATTCATTAACTTAATAATTTAATAATTAATAGTATAATAAAAAAAAAAAAGGCACTCAATAATAATTATTATTATTATGTTTTTATTTATTTATTTTTACTTTAATCGTTAATAATAATAAAGAATTAAATATCTTTATTCATTTTAACATGGGTATATTTCTTATTTTACTTATACATAACTTCTTTACTTTATACAAAATTTTAATAAAAGGTTTATGTATAATAAAAAATTATTAAATAATAAATACTTTTTTTTTTTTCTTTCTATAATTTGTTAAATAAATATTTCAATGTTTTATAAATTAATTAATTTAAAAATATAAATACTAATAATAAATATTCTATATTATTTAATATAAAAAAAAAAATTCTTTTAACAATTAACTATTATTATAATATTAAAATAATAGTGTTTGAATATTATTTACTTTAATATATATATAAATATATCAAAGCATTATAAATAGCTTTTATAAAATTAAAACTTTTTATATTTAAAAAAAATGATAAATATTGCGCTATATTAATAATATTTTTTATCCACTATGATAAATACGTATTTTATAAGCGATTTTAAATTTCCTTTACAAATAAAGTTTATCGCCTATTTTGCGTTTGGTATGAGTTATTTATGAATTATAGGTTTTAATGTTAAAATATAATATTTGATTTATCTTTTAAAAAAAATTTGTTTTGTTTTGTTTTCTTTTTTTTTTTTTTTGTATTTAATATTTTGATAATAAAAATTTCATATCCATTTTTCATATTAAATATAAACTTATTTATGAAATTATTATTGCTAAACGTTAAAAATTTAACGGAACCAACATAACTCAGAACGATGTTCTTCAACAAAACATCTAATAGCTTCTTCATCAACTATAAAGTCGAATCCAATAGTTGAAGCTAATGCTTTTTCCATTAATTCAATATCCTTTACACTCCATATACCATCGGTACAATCAGCTAATTGATTATTATCAAAATAAACTGAATCCTCCCCTTGAGCTTTCTTTGCTAATAATAATGAAGCTAAAAAAATTCTGTGACAAGTACCATATTCACCTCTTGCACTACTACCTTGACGTTCTAAAGCCTCTCCAAAACGTTTAGCATATATCAAAGCATAAAGCATAGTACGTAATTCAACTCTACATTTCTTACAAACTTTTCCTATAAATGGTAAAAGTTCAGGAAGATAACGAGTTTTTGGATGCTTTGCATTGTAACTGGAACATGGAATTACGGCTGCAACTAATTCAGCAGTAAATCCAATGATCCCTGAACTTAATGGCTTGTAATATTCATTTTCACTTTTATAACTATATTCTGAACCCATACTACGACGTTTATTTCTATAAGACATTTCTGGTGCTATATATTAAATATAATAACAATAATACAATAAACTATACTATTAATTATTTTGTCTTTATCTCTTTAATTTATATTATTTAAATTCAAGACACTTACAAATAAAATTTGATTTCTGAATTTCATACATACTGTTTCTATTAGCAGTTCTACTTGGCATGGTTATTCTTTATTTATATTTTTAAATATTTAAATTTATTTTTTTTTTAATTTTTTTAATTTGATTGAAATAATTTTTTTATTATTTATAGAATTTATTAAATTCTATTCAATTAATAATATTTTGATTATAAATTAATATTTTATTGCTTTATTATATTTTTATTTAAATTTAATTAAACATTTCATTTATATTATTTAATTTTATGTACTTTTTATTTTACTTAATTTTAATACTTTTAAATTGTAATTATTTTTTCCAAAACTGAAGTAAAATATTTTATCTTTACTTTAATTATTATGGAAATTTCAAAATCTAATAATTTATTATTATTATTAATTTTTTTTTTTTGAAAAACCTTAATAACTTTTTTTTATTTTAAGTATTGTAAAAGTTTTTATTTAAAAAAAATAAAATAAATAATTCGATTTAGAGGTAAAACCATGTCTATTTATAATCATTTTTAAAATTATACTTTTTTAAAAAGTCCCTTTTTTTATATATAATATATTAAATTTTTTAAAATTTGCAAATATAAATAATTAAATGATTAATATATATTTTATTATATTATTTATTTGATTAATATTATATAATAAGGTTCTTGTATTTAATTTAGTCTAGTTCATAAATATTTAATTATATATCATAAATAGTGGTCATATATATGATTAATATAAAAAATAAATATATTTCTATTAAAAATTAAGTTTATAATCATTTTAGAACTTATTTTAAATTATATATATTATTAAATTTCTATTGATTGTATATTTATTTTATTTATATATATTTATCTATAATAAAAATATATAAGATAATTTTGATTTTTATTTAAATAAATATAATTTAAATATATTAGATATATAATATAGAATTAAAAAAATAAAATAATTATATTTAATTATACTTTATATATACGATTAATAGAAATTTATCTTTTTAATATGTATACATTTAATTACATTTTAATATATTATCCGCTATTTTTAATTATAATAGTTAGAAATGAATATATATTATATATATATTATATATACATTATTAATATATCGATCGTTTATATTTAATGTATCTTATATATTATAATTTGGCTTGAAATAAAATATAAGTAGAATTTTATTTATATTACTTTTAAATATAATATAAATATATTTTTCTAATATATTAGTTATAATGAATAAATAGAAATAAAGTAAATATTTATTTCTAAAAATATCTACAATATTGTATTATTTGAATTTTTGTTACATACAAATGTCAAAATTAATATAAATAAAAAAATGTTTTTTTAAAATATAATAAAAAAAATTGATATATAAGACTATTTAAAATTCTATTATATAGATTAATACAAAATATATAATTTTAATTTATTATTAATATATTCAAATTTAATCCGTATTTATTTATCATAAATAATTCATAAATATATTAAGAAATTCATTAAGCCAAAAAAAAAAAAAAACATCTGAATTAAAAATTTTTGATAATTTAAATATAAATTTAATAATTATTTTCATTTAATTATTTTCTATTAAAAATTATAATTAAAAATTATTAAATATGGAGAAAAACTAAACTAGATAATAAAATAATTATATAACATCATTTTATTTAACTATTTCAAAACGGCATTACATGTCATATTCAGAATTGTTTTTTTTTTTTAATATATTTTTTATCAAATGCATTTATTAAATATATCAAATATTAATAATAGCTTTAAATAAAAATAAAATTGAATTATTATTGAAAAATTGAACTTCTGTTTTTAAAAAGAAAATATATTAATAAAGGACTTTAAGCGGCATAAGATTTAATCAATGTATAATTCATATTAATTATTTTATTTTAAATAATACCGTTTCTCTTAATTAATAAATGAATTAGAAAAGAAAAAGGATTAATAATAAGCATATAAAAAAAAAAAAAACAACAAGATAAAAAAGGTTTTTTTTTAAAAAAAAAAAGCCATGAAAGAGTTTTTTAAAAAAAATAATTTTTTTGTTTTATATAACTATTTTTTCACCCTCCATATTTTAATTATCACATAATATTTTAAAAATTTTTTCATTTGAATAATCCATTTACGAAATGAAGACATGGTATATATTCAAAATTTTATTATACATTTGAAAATTTATAATTTTAAAATATATATAGTATAACGTTTTAAAAATGTTTATGATCATGAACAAAGCAATAATTATCATTAACAAGATATACTTATATCACATTATGAATAAATGGGGAAAAAAATAAAGATGAAAATAAATATATAATATATATATAATAATTAATAATAATAAGTATAAATTTTAGTAAGAAGTTATATTTTGGTGTAACGTGACGTGATGTGACATAGCAAATAATAATGGGAATAAAAATTTTTTCTTCTCTAAACTCATGATATAATAAAAAAATAAAATCAATAAATAATAAAAATAATAAATAATAAATAATGAAAATAATAAAATAATAAAAATAAAATAAAAGCTAAATTTAAATTTTTTCAATTGTAATCCATAAAAATTCATTTTTTGTATAGATTTTCTTTTTTTTTTTTAATCTTAGATTTAATATAAAAAAAAATAAAAAAAAAATAATTTCGTATCTCAATATATTAATTAAAACATGTTATATTTAAAGAAATTAAAAATAAAAAATAAAAAATAAAAATGTTATATGTATGATTAATTTTGTTTTTCAAATATTGTATTATTAGTAAAAGCAATAAGTATAAATTAATAATATCTCCTATTATGAATTTTTACAATACTTTTTACAAAAATAAAAAAAAAATTATGTACCCTTAAGTACCCTTAATTGATTTAACAATAGAATCAATAAAAAATTCACAAAAAAAACTTTTTTTAATAATATTTTAATATATATATTTTTTATATAATTAATCATTATAATCACAATTATACAAATTTAATATTTATATAATATGCCACGAACCTTCACTATCTTATTAAAAGTCTAGTAAATATATCATATATTCTATAAAATGAGAAATACTAAAATAATCTAGAGTTTAATAGTTTCATTTATATGTATTTAATGATAATAAATAAACTATTATTATTTAGAACTAATTATAAATCTATTATAAATAATTATTTTTAAAAAATATTAAATGATAAAATTTCATTAACCAAAAAACAAAATAAAGTAATATTAATTTTAAAAAATAAATCAATAATATTTAAATAATATAAATTATATTTTATTATTATTAATGTAATAACTATTTTTTATTAATTATTAGTACTTTGAAAAAAAAAAAAAATTGCGGTTTATTTTATTAATAGATCAAGGTAACTTTTGAAGAATAATTTTTATTATTTTTGATATAAAATATCTAGATAGAATTATATATTTTTTTAATTTGCACAATTTTAAAAATTTTCTCTACAAAAAATTGTTTACTTCAAATAGATTAAATTTTTATTAAATATAAATGAAATTACTATAATATCATATATATTACAATATATTATAATATATTTACAATTTAAATATAATATATATTTGAAATAACTGAATTTGCAAAAAAATTTATTTTGGTAAAATATTATAAATTTTTTATAATAAAGTTTTAATAATTATATTAATGAATCTTATAAAAAAGTATTAAAAAATAACAATTTTTAATTTACTAATAATTAAAATTTTGCTTATTTATTGGCTGAAATATATTAAAAAATTATTTTTAAACTTAAAAAATTGAAAAATACAATTTAATAGAATTTAAAGTTTTGAAATATATTGATTTATTATATAATATATAATAAAATTTAATATATATAATCACAAAACTCATTTAAAATATTTATTTAATATAAAATAGAATTAATAAATGAATTAATAAATATAATTTACAAATCCACACTATTATAGATATTAATGAAATTATTTTATATAAATAATAATATTTTAATAATATTTTTAATAATATTATAATTATATCTTACTATAAAAAACAATAATCACAATATATATAAAACTACTATCAATGATTTTAAAGAATTATTAAGATAAAAATTTAAAATTTAATTAATAAATAAATAATAAATAAGATAATAATAGTAATGAGTATTTTATATAAAATAATAATTTGCCAAAATATTATTCATATAATGTTAACGTTTAATACTTAATGATAATAATAAAGGATAACAATATTTATTTCTCCTTTATATTAAATTATATAAAGAGTTTATATTAGTTATTATTAAATATTCAATTAATAATTTAGTTAACATGAAGTAATAATTTATATATAGATTTATTACAATAAGTATTATTTTAAAGTTCTTTAAAAACAAGAACTTTAAAATAATACTTATTGTTTATCCTTTTATTTTATAAACGATTTTGTGATTTAAATATATTATTAAGGATCATCATGTAATAATTTATATATAGATTTATTACAATAAGTATTATTTTAAAGTTCTTTAAAAACAAGAACTTTAAAATAATACTTATTGTTTATCCTTTTATTTTATAAACGATTTTGTGATTTAAATATATTATTAAGGATCATCATGAAGTATAAACATATATCAGGTTCCTCTGTCCTTAAAAAAAAAAACTTTAAATAATAATAAAATAATAATAATAATAATATTTCAAAATATCAGAATAATACTTTTAAGTTATTTCTAATCAATTATAGAGTATTAGCAAATTTATTTTGATATATATATTATACGTTTATTAATTATTATTTATATAAAATAGAATTAATACTCTATATATAATAAATATTTTTATTTTATTATTAAAATAATATTATAATTATATTAAAGTATAACATAAAATAATAATTTTTAAAAAAAAATTGTACATATATATAGTACATATTACACATATGACACATACAATAAAAAAAAAGATTTACCCTAAAACTTTATATTATTATTTAATACAATGTTGAATAATAGTTCTAGAGAAAAAAAATTTTTTAAAAAAAAAAAAAAAAAAAAAAAAACTATTATATATATTAAAAATAGGATGAATGAAATATCTATTGTTTATATATTTGATCATATAATAAAATCTGATTAGTAAAAATAATCAAATATTTCTATTTCTCATGATTTTAAAAAAAAAAAAAAAAAAAAAAAAAAATACAATAAGTTGATATTGTAATGACTATATTATTTAAATAAATAATTCCTTAAAAAATTGATTAACCAATAAAATTATTATGTACTATTAAAAAATTAATATATATGTTAATATTTTTTGTCAAATTTATATTGTAAAAATTAAAATTATTACATAAAAATAAATTTTACCAATGTAATACATTTGGTACTACAATATGATCATTTCAAATTTTTAAAATTTAAAGTATTTATATACTTTTTTACATTATATTTTATCATGTTTGATGTACTCTACATTTAATATAGTAATTAGTAAAAATCAAATACAGTAAGAAATTGAAAAAAAAAAAAAAAAAAAAAAACATTTTTTATAAGATATTTAAAATTTTTAAAAAATAAAAGTATTATTAGAATATATATAAGAAGGTATAAAAAAATTATTTTTTTTATTTTCTTTATTAATTTATATATATATTATAAGTATGAATAAATATGATTTAGAACTTTGACATTAAAAATAAATTTTACTATATTTACTTTTATTTAAAAAGATTAAATTAAATTAATATTTATATAATCACTCAGACTGGTATTACAATAATGATATAACATTAATGTTGTAATATCAGTTTGAGTGATTATCTATAAATATTAATTTAATCTTTTCAAATAAAAGTAAATATTTATATATTAATCGTAAATAATATTTGTAAAAGAAAACTTTTAATTTAAATAAAAATGTGTAAATGACATATTTAACTCCGATATCTTTAATAATAATAAAAAAAAATTTTATTTTTAAATTGTTTTCATTTGCATTTATATTTGCTTTTTTTTTTAAAAAAAAAAAAAAAAGAAAAAAATCTTTTTTTAATTACATATAATTTTATTAATTTAATAAACTATCTTCATTTTAAATTATATAAATTCTTATAAAGATAATAATAATATTAAAATAATATCTAAGAAATTTGACATTAGAAGGAAATTGATTTTAATAATTTTATATATTTTTTTTATAAAAAAAAAAAATAAAAAAAAAAATTTAAAAAAATATAGGTAACTTGTAAAAAATGTTAAGCTCTATAAGCTATTTTTGGCCATCTAATGTTAATAATTAATGATTTCTTAATTATATATATCCGAATGAAAATTAAAATTATTTTAATAAATATAAAAACTTTTAAAGAGTTTTGAATTGTTTTAAATATCAGAAAAAAAATACAAGAAACATAAATTTTGTAAAGATATTATTTAATTCCTAATTTAAGAAATTATTTTTACATTACATTAATAATTAAATTTTTTCATTATTTACATATAAAAAAAATTAATATAAATTATTTATTAATGCTATTATTTTCTTAGAAAAAAAAATAATAAATAATTTATATTAAATTAATAATACCAAAAAGAGAAGTAAAAAAATTATTAATTATATATATATATATATATATTTTTTTTTTAAATCGATTAATTTATATAGAAAAAAATTTTACCATTATTCCTTTAAAATTAAAATTAAATTGTATTATTAATTATGTAAATATAATTAATTGTATTTCCTTAAAAAAAATAAAATTTTAATAGTTAATAAAACAAAGAATAATTATTTACCATATATACATTGTAATTTAATATTTAACTTTAACCAAATGACTATACAACTTTTACTTTCTTAAAACATGTAAAATTATATTATTTATTTTGTTTATTATTACATAGTATTAATGATGTATTTAAAAAATTTAACATACTTAACCTTAGATAGAGAATTCTTATTACATAATTAATAAAATAATTTTATTTTAAAAAAAAAATATATATATATATATATTTTTAACATTAAATTTTAAATATTATTAATTGAAAAAATGGTTTAATATAATACAAAAAAAGAAAAAGTTGTATTAAACTTGATATTAAAAATATTTTTATATTTTTATATATAAAGTATTTTTTTAAAAAATAAAATAAAATAAATTAATGTTAATAAAATAAAATAAAATATAAAAGCATTAGTAACATAATAAATTTCTGTTTATAATTTATTTATTATATAAAATTTGTTATCTTATATCTTAGTGTTAAAATGTACATTGATATAAAATTTCATAATAAATATCTATATAAATTAATCCCAATATCATAAAAAATTTCATTATTGTAAAATGATAAGTTACTAATTGTCATTCAAACGAATAAATATTTATTAAATAATAATTAGAATATTTCTTTTTTAATATCAAAAAAGAACTGTCTGTCATGATCAAAGTTATGTTTTCCAAACAAAGTACGTTCTTAGTACATACTTTAAAAAGTAAAATTAAAAATAGACTATTAAATAATTTTCATATTATTAAAGTAATAGCATTTGTATAATTTATAATACATTTAATTATATATTAATAAAATAATTAATATTTCAACACTAAAGAAAAACTATAAATGTATTTGTTTTATCTATGTACAATTTTTATATTACAAAAAAAAATAATAAAAAAAAAATAAGTATTTTCTTATTAAATAAAATTAAAAAAGTTTAATTACATGTATATAAATAGTAATTACAAATATTTTTTGTACATTTTATGTGTATTGAATAATTTATATATTTTTTCAATACATTTTTATTATTAAATAAAGTTTAATATATATAACTTATAAAAAATATGTCTTTTTGTTTTTTTTTGTTTTTTTCTTTTTTTTTTAACTATATTCTATGAATAAATTATTAATTAATAAACAATCATTTATATCATAAATTGAATGTTAAATATTAGTTGTAATATAATTCATTAATTTCATAGTTATAAACTAGTTAATTCATTCTAATATGTAATATATAAATAATATTTAATATTTATTATAAATTACCTATTAACCATAATCAATGAAATATATTATAATACTTATAAAATTAGGTTAAAAAAAATATTAATTAATATATTAATTGAATCTTAACTATTTAATTATATAACTTTTTAGTAATATAATTAATGTTATTTTATTAATAAATAAAATTTTAATGAAATCTACGAATTTATTGGATAGGATGAAATATTTATTTTTTTTAAAAAAATACTAAAATTTTACTGGTTATATTACAATTATTAAATTATAATATCGATTATTATTTATTATACTTTGGAGAATGGATGATTTAACTTTAGAGAAAAAAGAACATATTAATTGTATAAGCCAATAGAATATTTATGTATTTTTTTATACTTTTTAAGAATATTTTTAAACTTTTTAAAACATTTAATAAAAAAAGATTAAAGTTTTTAAAGTTTTTAACTTGATAACTTTAACAAATTATCAGAAAAAATTTAGAAAAAGAAATATATGGTCATCATGTTCATTAGCAGTTTAAGAGTAGACATAACGATTTAACGATTTAAGATGACAGTGTGATATTATGAAGAACTGAAATTAATTTTTTTTTCTTTTTTAGGAAAATAATTAAAAAAAAAAAAAAATGCAAATATTTATCAATTAAAATAATATCAAATTATTAGTGTATAATTAATTAAATTAATTAGGATAAATAATTTAAACGAAAAATAACTAAATTTAACCAGAATTTACTGTATTGCCAAGATGATAAAAATTATTTCAAAAATTTTTTATATCTTGATGAATTTTAAAAGTCACTAAAATAGTTTTAAAAAAAAAAAATAAAATAAAATAAAAATAATATTTATATAATTAATATGAAATTTATGTGTATATTTTTTTCTCAGCATTATTATTAATAATATCATTAAAAAATATAATTTAAAAAAAAATTATTAAAGAAAATGAAATAGAAAATGAAAGACTTCAATCTAGTATATTGTAATATATTAATAGTATTTTATTTTATATTTATTACTATTTATTATTTATTATAATTAATTTGGTTAATCTGTTAATCTATTTACAATTTTTGACATTTAAAAATAAATATTGTCTATCATTAATTAAAAATACACAAAAAAAATTTATTTTTAAATCTATTATTTTTATTATTTTTATTTAAAAAAATATATTTTAACATATATTAAAATATATTATTATCAATCTCATCCATCTGAAAATTTTAATAATTTTAAAATTTATTTAATTTTATATATTTAATATATAGTATATAATTAATATTTAAATATATGATATAGTTAAGTATTATTTAATTTTAAAAATATATTTAATTTCTAGTTTTAAAAAATATTTATTTTCTTTATAGCATAAAGAATAAAATTTTAAAGATATTTCAAAACTTTAATTAGTAATAAATAAAATTAAAATATATTAAATATTTTCTACATAAAATATTTATATATATAGAAAATATAATTTAGTAATTATAAAATAAAATATGTAAGTTAACAAATTATTTAATATTAAAATTGTTGAATTAAAAATTATAATAAATATAATATTAACTACATCTTTTAATTTTAAAAATTTTGTTACATCACATAAATATATGTAAAAAACATAAATATATGTGTAATTATAATAAATGAATTAAAACTTCTATATAAAATTATTATTAAAAAAAAAAAAGTTTAAATTTGAAATTTATGGCGAATTAAATAATAAAAATAAATTATTTTTCAATTTATAGTAATTACTTGAGTTTTGAACATTTTTATTATATTTTATATATTATTCTAATAATTGAAAAGCACCCTTAATTAGATACAAGCCACATATTGTTGAACATGTGACTGCTAAGGATATTATTTAATAATAAGATTATTAGAATTTAATAAAAATTTTTACTAATAATTATTTAACAAACTCGTTAGTTCAAATAAAACTTATTTATAATTTATTTATTTATTACATTAACTTTTATTAAAAATTATTTATTAATAAAAATTAACAATAAATTATTTTTCAATAATTTAATCATATATAAAAAATAATTTAATTTTCTTTAAATTTATACTAGTTTAGAAGCTTATTTTATTTAAATTCGTAATAACTCTGTATTAAAAAAAAAAATTAAATAAATAAAAAAGCAGGTACTTCTTATGAATTTAAACTAATATTTTTTAGAAAATTTTAATTTCAGGATTTAATTCACTTTTATTCTAAGCATTTTACGTTTTATTTTCAAGAGTCATTTAAGATAATAATTTAATATCATTTATTTTTTTTTATTAATAACCTTTAATCTATATTAGAAAATTTTAATTTCAGGATTTAATCCACTTTTATTCAAAGCATTTTGCTTTTTATTTTCAAGAGTCATTTAAGATAATAATTTAATATCATTTATTTTTTTATTAATAACCTTTAATCTTAAACTTTTGTAATTTGTAGATGAAAATTTTTTTTAGTTAATTTAATAATAAATTATAATGTTTAAATTTATTTATTATAATTTACATGACCAATTTATTTAAGACATAATATTGACTTTAAAAAGTTGAATATAATATATTATAGATTTATTTTTTATGTAATATAAATATATATTTTATTTATTTATTATATATCGTTTAAATTTTTTCCTGATAATTTAAATATTGGTTTACTTAAATAAAAGCAATGAATGTTTAAATTATTGGCCAAAAACCTCTTTAAATTTTATTTTTTGGTCCTTTCCTAATGAGATGTTTATTAAGATTTGAAAATTCTTTATTTTAATTTAATTAAATTTCTAAAAAATAGAAATAGAAATAGTAGAACTCTTGAATTCTTTTTAAGAATTATATTTAATAAATTATTAAATTATAATAAGATTATTAGAATTTAATAATTTTTTTTTTAAAAACAATAATTATTTAATGAACTTAAAATTGTTGTTGGGTGTTTGTATCGCTGTATAATGGAAAGGTAAAGATATAAACTGAAAGAGTGTGTCGATAAACAAGTGCAGGTTGGGAAATGTCATGCTAATCAACAGATGGGAATTGGGAAATATTCGGTATTTTGAGAGAGATATCAAACAACTGCATGTCAGTTATCTAGGTATGAATATGAAACTTAAACAAGAAGAGTCGAAAACTGATTTTACACGAGAAATGATAAAGTTGCTTGATACATTGCCTAACAATGTTCGATATCTAACTAAGTTAAAAATATAAAATATAGTGAGTAATCGGCCGTCAAACGAAATGGGCTTAAGTGTCTTGCCTAGTTTTATCGGAAATCTTGTAAATTTGAAAGAATTTTTTTCTTTCTAATAATTGCCTTGAAACTTTGCAAGAGTCTATCGGGAATTTGAAAAATCTGAAATAATTATCTCTTTCTAATAATCGCCTTAAAACTTTTCCAGAATTCATAAGGGATTTGGAAAACCTGAAAGAATTATCTCTTTTTAATAATCTCCTTAAAACTTTACCGGAATCCATAGGGAATTTAAAAAAATTTGAGAATTTTAAAATTGTTCAATAATAAACTCAGGACTTTACCAGACTCTATTGGAAATCTAAAAAATCTTAACCAATTGAATCTTTATGATAATCATTATTTTTCAGAATTGCCTAATTCTATTGGGAATTTGGAGAATCTAGAGATCTTGAGTCTTGGGAGTACGAATCTCAGATCATTGCCCGAATCAACAGAAAATAAAGTAAACTTATTAATGAACATGAATATTTCGCGGTATAGTTTTAGGAATTACTCCTCAGATTGGTATCGTAATGTTACTAATCAATCCTTGAAACATTGGTCATGTCCAACCCCGGATTTTGACAATTATTTAAGGGTTATATCTTTCGACTTGAGTGGTAAAAATTTGAAGCATATCCCTTTTGGTGCGTATCTAATAAAATCAGAAGTACTGTATATCAGCAATAGCTAAATTATAAAAGTCTCGCCGTTGCTGAATAAGTTTAATTTATAATTATTATTTAAAAGAGTTGTATATGCATAATAATAATCCTAATTTAAATCATCTACTAATAATATTGTTCCTAAACCATATCAGTATGACGTCGGCACTCTTGATACTAAAGTAGAGACCACCACAAACAACATTTTTTTATTTCCAATATAGATACCATATTTAATCACAATGATCTAAAATATCATTTATAAACAAATTAAATGCATCTCTAAAATATCATCAATTTATGTTCGTAATAGTACGATCCACCAGAATTTTCATAGAAGATTCATTATGTATTTTAATTTTACCTATTTCCTTTTTAGTAATATGAATAATCTATTTCATTGAATTCAAATTTTAATGTTTTTATTTTTTAACAAATTAACCTAACCCAAAAATTATATTATAATTTTTATATATATACCATGTTTAAATAAAAATTTATATAATTTATATCTTATTATTATTGCTTTTTATTATTTTATAACTTTTTATATATAAAATATATAATTTATATCTTATTATTATTGCTTTTTATTATTTTATAACTTTTTATATATAAAATATATAATTTATATCTTATTATTATTGCTTTTTATTATTTTATAACTTTTTATATATAAAATATATAATTTATATCTTATTATATTTTGTTTTTTAATTTTATTTAACAAAAAAAAAAAAAAAAAAAAAAAAAAAAAAGAATTACACTAGCAAATATTAAATTTTATCTATCCAAATTAATTATTTTATATATAATTCTAATAATCCCATTGTAATAATAAAAAAAAAAATGTTCTATTATGTATTAAAAATAATATGTATATTACTACAACAATCTATTGGTAATACATTGATAGTGCTTCCAAAGAAGTATTTATATATATTGTATTATAGTCCATATATATATATTATAATATAATACAATATAAATTTATAAAATAAAAATAATAAAAAAAAAAAAAAATATGATATATGGATCATATTTCTTTTAAGATTTCAATAAATAAATCATATATTTATTTTAGAATTCAATATCTTCAGAAAGAAATTCCACAACACGATCTATGATATCATCATCACGAATAATACGACGATGACCAAGACCTTCAGATTCATAGAATGTTGGTTTAACCTCACCACTACTTTTTACTTTATATTGTTTCTTAGAGAGA
Source organism: Neocallimastix lanati (nom. inval.) (assembly GCA_016946835.1). Taxonomy (NCBI): domain Eukaryota; kingdom Fungi; phylum Neocallimastigomycota; class Neocallimastigomycetes; order Neocallimastigales; family Neocallimastigaceae; genus Neocallimastix; species Neocallimastix lanati (nom. inval.). The sequence goes on along the minus strand of JACVTC010000153.1, from coordinate 93,660 downwards.
TGTGAAGCCGTTTCTTTAGCTTTCTCGAAATCTAATTCCTTATCATTTTTATCATGAATAAGAAGGGTCGGTATGTTTAATTCATTTATAACTTTTCCAAATATTTGATTTCTACAGAATTCATCACCAAAACAACTGGCATGAATATCCAAAAAATAGGGATGGCAACGTCTAGAAAGACCAATTGTATTTTCGAAAGCAAATAAAATATCTTCATAGTCATTGGGGATACCAATACCGACATAACGTTTAATGGCATCCTTTTCTTTTTGAGAAGAAAATGAGTAGCTACCCCAAAAGCCGACATTACCTAAGGAATGAGTAATTAAGTAAACAGGACCATCGACATAACGAATGACAAGATTAATACCATGAGCAAAACAGTGAGCACCAGCTTCCGGACCATCGGTTCTTCCATGTTGAGGAAAATCTGGGCAAAGAACACGTTAACCTTTTTCTTGTAATTTAGGAATAAATTTATAGAAATTTAAACCTCTACCACCCCAACCATGGCTACAAATTACAGTTTCTGGGCGTCTTTGAACGTTTGAATTGGGTAAAAACTCTAAAACAGTAAGTTCTTCCGGTAAATCAGGAATTTTTGATAGCGTTGGAAGAGGTTGACGTTTTTTCATTTCTTCTATGTGATCCTTAAATGGTATTTTGATTATATTATATGGAACCTCTTTTTCAAATTCAACTTCCCATTCTGGTTCTTTTTTAGGAGGAGCTGTTGTAATTAGTCTATATGCAGTTTTAGCCATGGTTTGTGGGGCTATAAAGGAAGTAGTTAAAATCCTATAATAAAACAAATTATACATCAACTTTGAAGCCATTTCAAAATTCTAATTATTTCTATACACTATTTAAGTCTTCAACTATCAGAATATAAATATTATTTATATGTCAATATGATATAACCCTATATAAAATAATTTTAGTAACAACAATAAATTCAGTAAATAAAATTTTAATTTTAAATTTTGAAATTTTGAACAAATACTCTTCTAGTATTATATATTTCTATAATAATTATTAGTAATATATATGCAATATTAATTGTTTATAAATCTTAAACTTACAATATTACGTTATTATTTTTATAGTATTAATTAATTTTCCACTTTAAATATTTACTCAAAAAAAATCACAATATTTTTCTTTTTTTTTTTTTTTAAATTACAAAAAAAAAAGATGTTAAAATGAAAAATAAAAATAAAAATAAAAATAAAAATAAAAAAATAAATTAAATTAAATTAAATTAAATTAAATTAAATATATTCTATCACCTTATTTTTTTATCCAATTGAAATTTAATCAATGATGAAATCACTGATGTATTAAAAAAAATTATTTTATTCATTTTTTTATTAATTAAAAAAGTGGAAATATTTCCGAAAAAATCAAATTTATAAAGAATGATGATTTAAGAATATTTCATAATATATAATATATATATATATTTTTTTTGACTTAAATAAAAAAGAATGTTAAAAAGAATTTGAAAGTTTTAATATTATTATTAATTTAATGGATAAATATTATTAGTAATTTATACTATTATTAAAATACATATTCATAAATGAATCGTTAAATTATTTAACATATTTTCCTTCTAAGAAATTATTCATATTATTTGCATCGATTTCTAGCAAGTAAAAATATCTATATTAGTAATTATAAAGATAAAACTATATTATAAATATTCAATACGTTTAAAGCTACGAATTTATTCACATTACTATATTATAATATATAATATTATTATAATAGCTTATCTAATATTAGTACAGTAATTTATGGTATAATTACTTATAATATACATGTTACCATAAAAGTAAATATTTTCCAGTTATTCATATAAAATATTAAAATAAATATAATATCTGTATTCTTTAAATGGATTAAATAATTGTTCATACAATATATGATATAATATAATATAATTAATATAATTTAATAACATTGATTAAATAATAAGCGTAGATTAATAATATGTCTATGTTCCGGATATAATTACAAACTATTGTTGTTCATAAGCTGAACTTTATTATCATTAATTATTAAGCAATTTGTCTCATTATTAACTATTTTCTATATATTCAATTCCTCATATTGGTGGATAATTTGTATTATATTTGTTTATGTAACATTATTTTTATTACTAAAGATTTCAATATTTGTTTATTTGTATTTTCATCATTAATTATACCATAAATTGTATTATAGTAAAAGATATACATTCAAGGTAATGTTCATTTTCAGTGTTGAATTTTGAAATATAATTAATAATATACTTTTAAAGTTCACAACAATTACTGCTATAAAAACAATATAGTTATATCTATCAACTATTACTATCATTTATAAAATTAAATTTAAATCCACATGATTCAACTATGTTGCATACAATTATATCAAAAAATAATCGGTCATCATCAGTAATATATCTAACAAATGTATTTATTAAATATACAATATCATCATAAATTTCCACAAAGTTATCGTCGTTTTTGTTATTTTCATTGAAATGGGAAAAAAAATAATTATATAAAATTAATTTTTTAACTCAAATAAATAATAATGATAATAATAATAAAAACAATGGTATTTAGTAATTTTTTTTTTTTTTTTTTTTTTTTTTTTTTTTTTTTTTTTTTTTTTTTTTTTTTTTTTTGTTTCTTTATTTAAATCGAAAAAATAATAATAATAAAATGAAAGAATAAATTTGAATATTAATTTATGAATGTGTTTGTAGTCGTGAGTGTATTAGTTATTATAATTTTTTTTTTTTTTTTTTTTAAGATATTAAAGATTTAAACTTTTTTTTTTTTTTTATGTATGAAAATTTTTAAAAAAATAAATATATTTTAAAAAGTTTTACTAACAAATTTTATACACTAATTAATATTTTTCAATTAACACGAAAAATATAAAATTTATAAATATATATTAATAAATATTGTTTATATAAAATTTTTATAAAAATTATTTAAATATAAATTAAACAATAAAAAAAAAAAAAAAAAAAATAGAAAAAAAAAATAGAAAAAATTATAATTAAAAAAAAATAAAATTAAAATAATATTTTTTTTTAATAACATTTATTTCATTTATTTCATCAAAAATAGAAAAAAAAATTATTAAATTAGACCATTATAGATTTTATACAGATTTAATGAAATAATAATATTATCTTATTAACTTAGGAATTAGAGGTAGATGTCATCTATTTTTAAGGAACCTTTATCTATCCTCTAAAGCTCGTGCTTTTTTTAATGGGAATCTCTCAGAAGAATTTTCGATTAATCGTGGTGTTAGACAAGGATGCCCTCTATCTCCTATTTTATTCAATTTGTTCATTAATGATATACTGGATGATTGTGATAAATATGGTGTATATTTAGAATCTTAATATTGTTGTGGTGGACTTTTAGCCGATGATATTGTTTTAGTTGCTCCATCTAAACAAGCTCTTAAGAAAATTTTGAATAAGGTTTATGAATGGGCTATTAAAAATGAAATGAATTTTGGAATTAAAAAGTGTGCTACTCTTGTTGTAAAACCGATTAATTTTGTTAAATAGATATATTGCGAAAATTCATCTTTCTTTATTAATAATAACAAATTACCTAAAACTAATAATTATACTTATCTTGGTATTCCTTTTGATGAATCTTTATCATTAAAACCTATACAATCCAAATTAAACAGTAATTTAATTGTCAAGTTAAATTTGTACTTTCGATTTCTTATTAATGAATCTATTCCTCTCCCATTGAAGAAATATATTTTAATTTCCTTTATTCTTAGTCTTATTTTATATTATGCTCCTCTATTTGGTTCAAATAAGAGTAGATGCTCTAAAGCTCAAAGAATTATTAATAGAGGACTTTATTGGAGTTATGGATTTAAATCTCATAATTCTTATGTTAGTCTCTATGAAATTACTCGTGAATTGAGAATACCTCCTCTTTCAGCTGTCTGTGCTATATCTCAATTACGATGCTTTAGAAAATGGAAAAACTCATCATGTATTATTAATCATCTCATTAATAATATTCCTACTATGTCACATTACTCATGGACTAAAGAATCAAGAACTTTGGATTAGAAATCAAATGGTAAAAAATCAAGTGAAATAAAAAAGTTTTATTGGGAAAGAGATGTCTTCAAACCCTCAAAAGCTAAAAAAAAAAAAAAAAAAAAAAAAAAAAAAAAAAAAAAAAAAAAAAATCTGATATAGATTTGGCCGATAATACTAATGCTGAAATTATTACTCGCAATAATGAGCACGGTGTTATCATCGATGAATGGGAAAGGTTAGAAACTATTGTTTCTAATGTACTTTTATAATTAAATAATATATAATATTTTATTTCATGTATTTTATTTTTTATTTTTCATTTAAATCATGTAATTTTATTATAATTATTATAAATAAAGCTTTCTCTAAGTCTAAATAAATAAAAAAATATTATCTTATTTCCTTATTTTTAATATATTTATATATATTTATATATATATATATTAAAAAAAAATAATTTATATCATTTTTCATTTATTCTTTTATTAAATTTTATAAAAAATATTTTAAGCATAAAATTCATAATGAAATCTATTTCATGTTTATTATTATTATTATTATTATTATTATTATTATTATTATTATTATTATTATTATTATTATTATTATTATTATTATTATTATTATTATTATTATTATTATTATTATTATTATTATTATTATTATTATTATTATTATTATTATTATTATTATTATTATTATTATTATTATTATTATTATTATTATTATTATTATTATTATTATTATTATTATAACTATTAATATTTTTATTATTATTATTTAATTATATAATCATAAATTTTTAAAAAAAAAAAAAAAAAAAAAAAAAAAAAAAAAAAATACAAATACTTAAAAATTACATTAATCTGTTTAACAAAAATAAAAAATAAAAAAAAAATACTTAATACATACATAAACATACAATATACAATTAAAATAAAACAAGCAAACAATCAGGAAGAAAAAATTCTGATAGTAATTCATTTTTAAAAGTATTAATTATTAATATCTATATTATTACCATTTAATTAATTATGATAAAATTTATTAATAAATAATTAAAAAAAAATTTAATTTTTGTTAAAAATTTTTAAAAGCAAATACTATTAATATAAACTTAAATACAATAATATCACATTTATAATAATAATAATAATTTTATATCTATATATTATTTCTATTTCTATTTTTATTTCTATTATAGTTTTTATTTTATTATAATTTTATTTTTATTTTTATTTTTATTTTTTCACATTCAAATATGTGAAAATTAATCTTAAATATTTATGTTATAAGAAAAAAAAAAAAAAAATATATATATATATATATATATATATTTGAGGTAATTATATTTAAAATTATCGTCATTATAAATCATAACGTCGAATACCAATTATAAAACATTTCAACAGAAGTGTAAAATAAATCATTTAATAAAATTATAATACTTTTTTTTTTTTTTTTTGTTTCTTTATTTTTGTTTTTATTCGATTATAAGAATATAAAAATATGCTAAAAAAAAAATGCTTATAATATTTTATATATTCTATAATATCATTTATGCATCTATTTTACTATATAGATCTAAAACTTTATTATTATATAAAGATAAGAGGATTAGTTTATAATAATATTTGATAAAAAAAAATATTTTTGACAAAAAAAATGATACTATAGAATACATTTAATATTATATTATAAGTATTTTTTAGCATAGTTTTATATTCTTATAATAGAATAAAAACAAAAAATAAAGTTTTAATTTTTTTTATTTTTTTTTTTCATTATATATATATATATATTTATTTATTTATTTATTCATTTATTTATTTATTGATGAACTATGTATTTCTTTTTTTTTTTAACTATAATAATAATAATAATAATAGAACAGTTCAAATTAATAAAGTACACATATTTAGAAAAAAAATTAAATACTCAATTATTATATTATTTAAATATTGTTATAATTAGCAATACAATATTTATTTTATTAAATCGAATTTATTTACTTTATAAAAAAATTAGAAAAAAAATTAATTATTCATTAATTAATTTTAAAATATTATTTTTATGTTTCTAAAAATTATATGAATTGCCTTTTTTCCTAATATTAATAAATTTCTTCTTCTCAATATAATTTAGTAATTTCTTTTAAAAATTTTTATAATATTAAAATGCTATAAATGATTTATCTTTTTTAAAAAATAAATAAAAAAAAAAGGTATATATAATTTTTATATTTTATTAAAAATATTTATAACATAATATCATTTTTTCAAGTATTTTCATTATTAGTTCAATGTTCAATAGTAATAAATAATAAAATGTCTGTAATTGTTCAACATGATTATCTGTATTATTTTCTTCTTTTTAGTAATAAAAAAAATAAATAATAAGATTTCCAACTTAGATAGTTTAATTAAAAAAAAAAGGTCTTAATAATTATAGTTAAATTAAAATTAAATATGATATTGTTAAAAGTCAAAATTATAATAATTATAATTTAAAAAAAAAAAAAAAAAAAAAAAAAAAATATTAAAACTTAAAATTTTATTCCTTTCATAATAATATAATAATTTTTAAAATGGCTTTGACTATATAATTATTATTTAAATCTAATATTTTATTACGTAAAAAAAAAAAAAAAAAAAAAAAAAAAAAAAAAAAAAAAGCAAACCATAACTATTACCTTTTGTAAATAATAAATTAATATTCAACTATACTATTTAATTTAGAATAATGTACAAAATATTTATTTCCATCTTCTATGTACAGCATGGTTTATTAATAATAAATTAATAATTAAAAAAATAAAACTTTATTTTTGTTTTCTTTTTTTTTCTTTCCAAAATAGGTATAGTTAAATTTAGCCATTTATATAAAAAAGGTTAAATTAATTCTATTTTATATTAATATTTTTTTCTTTAATAAATAAATTATTTTAAAAAATTATATTATTGTTAAATATATATATATATACATATATATATATGATTTTTTTGTTTTTGTTTTTGTTTTGGTTTTTTATTATTATAATTATTACTCCTCATACCAAAAATGTACCTATTTTTTATTCTTTATTGAAAAGAAAAAAAAATACTTAATAAACTATATTAATATTCCATTCAAACTTTAATATTCAAAAGAAAATTCTAATATTATTTTAAATTCATATAATACAAAACAAAAAAATAAAATATATAAAAAAAGTAATATTTTTTCTTTAATTTATATTAATACATTCTAATATTTAATTTGTTAATTATGTATAATTATAAATATACTTTATATATCAAAAAATGATTATTATTATTATTATTATTATTAAAATATTTATATATAATAAAACCTATAATTAAATTGCTATTATTTATTAATTACATCTTATACATAAAAATCTTTAAATTATGGTATATAAATTGTTATTACCATTTTTAGTATAATTAAGGAAAAGATTCATAGAATAATAAAAAAAATCAAACATAAACTCTTTTTTTTTTTTTTTACAAAAAAAAGTTTAATTATAATTAAAATTTTAAATATAATATTTGATATTTAATGAAGTTAAACATAGTATCAGCTGATTAAAAAAGAAAAAGAAAAAAAAAAAAAAAGGAATAGAATTAAAAAAATTATACTACATAGGATATAAAATAAAAAAAAAAATAATGTAAAATTTTTTTTAAAATTATGGATGTTTATATTTGACTAATTAATCTTTTTTCTTAATGAAATATTTTTACCATATATAAAATAAATTATTAAAATAACATTAGTTTAACAATAAACTTTTAGATAATTTTATAAATATTATTACATGAATTTATATAGATAGAATATATTAATTTAAAAACAAAATCAATACTTATTTAAATTTTTAATAGTAAAAAATATTAATAAATTCAATATACTATTTTTTTTTTTTTTTTTTTTTTGTTACATTAATAAAAAATTATTTGAAATTTTTTTAAAAAAAAGTTTATATATTTTAAAAAACATATATATAATAAAATATATTAGAAATATATATAATATAGAAATATTTATTAAATTATTAAAAAAGATAAATATTGTTACATCAAAAAAATGAATGACCTTATATAGTCATATTAATAAATAAAATAATAATTAATAACACGATATTTATTTTAATAATTAACTTAATATATAAATTAAATTGTAATAGTAATATATATGTCTAAATATTTTTAATTAAAAAAAAATTAAAAAAAAAAAAAAAAAAACATATTTATATATATATGATAAAAAAGGAAAAAAATATAAAAAAAAAAATGTGGTTTTTATTATTACTATTGATTATTATTTATTTTATTTATATTATTACTAAATAAAATAATAAAAAAAAAAAGAGAGAAAATAGTTAAATTATTTTCATACAATCAAATTAAATTATTTTACATTACTATGAAATGAATTTTAATAAAATATAAAAAAATTAAATTTATACAACTTGTAGAATAGAAAATACATAAATATAGAATAAAATATTTAATATTGTCTACATTATTTTATTATTTTTTATTTTTTATTTTTTATTTTTTTTTTTTTCTAGTATATAATTTAATAATATTAAATATATTTATTATTAATGTTTATTCATAATAATTATGTTCAATAGGTGTAATAATGATTTATTTTTATATTTTAACCATTTATAACTATTAAAAATTTTAGTATTTTAATACTAATTTCAATAAAATGAAATGATAAAAAAAAATGAATATAAATAATAAAAATATATAAATTTATTCACTTCTATAAAAAAAAAAACAAAAAAAAAAAAAGCAATGAATATAAATTATTAAAATATATATATTTATTTCCTTTATTAAATTTCATGTTATTAATAATTAATACTTGTAATTAAATTCTTTATATCTTTTAATTTTATCATATATCTCCATTTTTATATTTTCATTTTATTTTATTTTTCTTTTATTAATATAAGAATTAAAAAATTTATTTAAAAAATATTAACAAAATTAAAATAATACAATTTTCATAGTTGTTAAATTTTTATTGAATTATAAAGATAAAATGTAATATTTTCTGAATTTAAATATAATTAATATATCTTAAATATTGATTATATCTATATTTTTATAATCATTTATGGATAATTATACTATAATATATAAAATTTATATTCATTTTTGTTTATAAAAAAACAATCATAAATGTATATTTTTTATATTATATGTAAGAAAACCTTTAATAATAAATATAATTATAAAAAAAATGAAAATGTTATTTCAAATCAAATAAAAAATAATATATACTATGTGAATTTTATAATTAATTATTTAAATTATTTATCTAGTAAATAACATTATTTAATGTAGTATTCCCTTTTCTAATACTACTTTGATAATCAGTACATAATTTAAAAAAAAAAAAAAAATATATATATATATATATATAATAAAAAAATAAAATAAAAATAAAAAAAATATAAATATCAAATATCTATTATATAAAATTTATTTGTGATTTACAAAAATAATATAATAAGATAATAGTTTATTAAACTAAATGAAAATATAATAACCAATAAATTAGATTATACATTGAATCTTTTTTTCTTTTCGGGTTATTTTTACTAAATTCTCTATATATATATATTACTATTATTATTATTATTATTATTATTATTATTAGATACTTTTTTATTGTTTGTTTTTTGTTTAATTATCTAAAATAAAAAACTCTAATTATTTTTTAGTCATCATTAATAAATGCATATGTGTAATAATCAATAACATATGTTTATTTTTTAATAAATTATTCTTATTTTATAATAAAAATGATTATAAAAGCCTTATCAAAATATATAAATTACCTTTAATAATTTTTAAAGTTTTTTTTTAAAAAAAATTTGATATAATTATATTTAATATATGAAAATGAAAAACAATAAATTTAATAATGTTTACATTTAATGTAATGTATATGTAATACAAATTTTCCAAAAAAAAAAAAAAAGGGAAAGCACCTATTTCAAAGTCATTTATTTATTTATATTTATTTATAATTGTATATTGATTAAAATAAATAAATAAATAAACACGAGTTTTAATAATGAAACAAAAATATATATTTATTAAATTAAAATGACAGAAAATTTTTGTTTTACAATTTTAATTAAATATATTAATGATTGTAACTTTGTCAAATTTTCTATTATGTGAACCATATTATATCACTCCTTTTATATTCAATTATTTTATGTTACTTTATTCTATTCTATTTTATTATTTTATTTTATTATTTTATTTTATTTTATTTTATTTTACTTTATTTTATTTTATTTTACTTTATTTTATTTTATTTTATTATTTTATTTTATTTTGTTTTATTTTACTTTATTTTATTTTATTTTACTTTATTTTATTTTATTTTATTATTTTATTTTATTTTACTTTATTTTATTTTATTTTATTATTTTATTTTATTTTATTTTATTTTATTTTATTTTATTTTATTTTATTTTATTTTATTTTATTTTATTTTATTTATTTACTTATTTATATATTATTTTTATTAAAAGAACGTACCATAAATTAGTTACTGATAATCATAAATTCTTCTATTAATAATTTGGGTTATTATTTGATATATGATAAAAAAAATACAATATATTATATTACATTATACTTTATTATCATTTTAATGGTCGTCCATGTTTTTTCTTAATTTGATACAACTAATTCTTACTTTTGACATAATACAGTATTAAATAATATTTATTAATATTATGTCATAAATAAATAAAATATATTTTATTAAATATTTGTACTAAAGTGGATACAAACATAATAAAAATTTTTATATTATATATTTAAATATATATTTAATCTTATTTATAGTAATAAAGATAAAAAATTGCATAAACTAAACTATTAATAAAATAATTTATGAAATAATTTAAAAAATTTATATATTTGTAATAAATATTGAAAAAATATATTTACTTTTTTTTTTTTTTTTTTTTTTTTATATTGTTCAATTATTAATTATTAATTTATTTAATTTTAAAAAAGTTTGTTGTATTCAATGGAATAATTATGATACCATACACAAAATTATTACTCTCTTATATTACCAATTATAGTATTATTGTGTTTTTTAATTGTATTATTAATTACTATTTTATTGTAAATAGATTATTCTATTTTTCTATGAAGTGGTTTTTGTTATAAATTTCAAGTACTATTAAAAAATTATATTTTATATAGTAATACTTAATATTTTATGAATATTTAATAGATATAGCAAAATATAATAATATTTAATGAATAGATAATATAATATATAAAAAAGAAAAGGACGAAATTTTATAAAATATATTTATATTAGACTAGATATATATCTATGTTATATATATAATTATCAAGACTAATATATGTATATAGTGTATTTTTTATAATATATAATTATTTAAAATAATTTAAGAATAATTCATAGATCGAAAAATAATAATTATGTACATATATATTCAATATTATTTATTTTGAAGAATTTTTTTTAAAAAAATATATAGATAAATAATAGGATAATTCCATAGCTGTATATATTCTATAGTTTCATTTTTTTAATTCAATTTATAATTATATATCAATTAAAAAATTTTATTTTTGCTTATATATATTTTTTTATTCAAAAAAATAATATTTATGGGGTTAGATATTCTTTTTTTTTTTTTTCTTATGAATTAAGCTAATATATATATACTAATTGTCATATATAATTTAACACTTCATAATTAATTATTCTACAAAATTATAATTTTGAAATGTATAATTTTTTATAATTATTAAAAATATAATTTTTAAGATAAATTTTACTTTTTATTATTAATTTAAAAAAAAAAAAAAATTCTTAATGAATATAATAGTATATGGTAATACTATTTTATAATGTCTTATAACAAAAAAAAAATCAGATTATAGGTTGTAATTATTACTAAAATTATATATTTTATATATCATATATTATTTATTATATATTATAAGCATATTAATAACATTAATGACTAGAACATAAACAAGTAAAATTAAAAATAATATATAGATATAATATATAATAAATTAAAACATAACCACATTGATAATTAATTTTTGTGGTTACACGAGAATTAATTTAAATATTATTGGTTCAATTTTAATTATTATTTATGGCTTAATTATTCTAGTACACCAAAACAATTATTGTACTACTTAATTTTTTTTCCAAACATTATGAAATATAATTTTAGAAAATATTCTTTTGTTATTTATTATCATAGAATAAAAAATAATATATAAATTTTATTAATTATATTTTTCTTTTTATTTCATCTATAATACTACTTATTTTATTTTTAATATTCAACTCTTTATATTACTATAATATTTTATTTTATTTTGATTTATTTTTAATTAATGCTCAACTCTTTTATGGTACTATACTATTTTTTATTTTATGATATTTTTATTAATACTTTATTATATTAATATTTTGGTTTTTATTTATTTTAATTACTTCCTAATACTTTCATAATATTTTATTATTTTATTTTATTTTATTATAGTATTTTACAATTTTATTTTACCCGTATATAAATTTAAAAAATGAAAAAAATTTCTGTATACAATTTTTTTCCATTTTAATATATATATATTAATATATTTTAAATACTATTGAATTTATAAATTCTAAAAAAAAAACAAAGGTTAGGTTTTATTAAATGTTTTGATATAAACTAACCATAAATATTTATTAAATGCGACTAAATATTATGGCTTTAATATCACAATTATTATTGTCAACTAAGCAAATATTATTATAGTTGTTTGTTTGTTTGTTCGTTTGTTTGCTTGCTTGCTTACTTGTAATGTTAAAAAAATAAATTCTAATTAGTAAAGAAATTCTAATGTACTACAAATTTCTAAATATATTTTTAAATTTTTAAAAAAAAGCTTTGTTTTAAACTTTCCAAATATAAAAATAAAAAACAAAATATAGTAAAATATATATATATAAATTTGAATAATACTTAAAGATAACTATTCAACATTTGGGATAAATACTTTATTGAAATATATGTTAGAAAAACAGTAAAAAGTTAATACTAATAATTCTAACTTTATTATATTTTTATTTTATAACATTAATGGATAAAAACTAAATTTAATAATAAAATTATTACATATATAAATTTATTAATTCTTTTATTAATGGCATAAAATATTTTTAAATGTTATATATAATATTTATTATATAAAAATTATATTTACAATTATTTCATTCATATTTATGTATGTATGATTATATAATTAAGAATTTTATATTAAAAAAAATTTTTAAATATTAGATTTCTATTGATTTTTAATATTCTATAATTAAAATATTTAATATCTACATATATAGTAACAATTTTTTAAAGAGTGGTACATTAAAATTAAATAAATAATAAATAATAAACTTTAATATTAAAACCATTTCAAAAAAAGAAAAAAGAAAAAAAAAAATTTTTTTTGTTTTTCATTTGGAATTTCATTTTTATCTATACAAATTTTTTTTTATTATTTTATTTATTATTTTATATATATACTAATTTATTTATTTTTTAATTATAAAATCATTATAAATTAGTTGGCAAATAAACATTTTTTTATTCAACATTATTTATGAATAAAATATTGATTTATATACAATAAATATTACTTTACTACTGTTTTGAATACTAGGAGTATTAAAATGCTTTTTAATATTGATATATAAGGTTATAAAAAAATGAATGATAAATAAATAATATAAATAATATAAATAATAATATATATGAAACACTTATTGTGTTATACATTATTTCCTGTTATTTTTTTTTTAAGTACATGTGAAAATCTATCATTATGTAGTTTTGTAATCCATATTTTAAAAAATATTTTATATTTTCATTGATAATAATAAAAAGTAAAAGATTATCAATTAAAAACTAAATAATAAATAATGAATATATTATATATACCATAAAAAATGGTAATAAATTTATAATATTTAATTTATAATAAAAATGTATCCATAAATTATTCAAACCTATTATTTCATAAGTAATTAAAGTAATTATTATTAATAGTAAAATATACATTTTTTTTTTTTTAATTTTTAAATTCTTTAAATGTATTTGATTATCATATTATGCTAATAAAAATATATATATATATTAAAATATAAATTAATATATTGTAATAAAATAATAATATAACTTTCAAGTTAATTTTTTTATTAAAGAGTTTAATTTAAAATTTAATTTAAAAATATCAATAGATTAACTTGAATTATAATAATAAGAATAATGCTGTGTTCAAAGATAAAACCAATAATTTTATACTTTTAAGAAAAAAAAAAATTTTTTGAAATTGATTAAATAGTTTAATTTATTTTATATAAACTTAATTTTTAATTAAATTTGTGATTGTTTTACCAAATTAGCATATATTTGTTTTTAAATTAATATCTTTATATTTTCATAGTAATTAAATAATATATGAATTTCAATTAAAATAATAGTTACTACTTGTTATTTTTATTCCAGGGAACTTTTTATTATTAGAAAATTCAATTATATAGGCTGTATGATAATAAATATAGTTTAATTAGGTAATCCATTTCATACTATAATTAATAAAAAATATGTTCATAAAAAGTTTAAAAATTTAAAATAATTATTATACCCTATTTTTTTTTTTTAAGAATACATTTAAATAATACATATACATGAAATAATTCATAAAAATAGGTGTTTAATATAAAAATAATTATAATAATTTTGCAGCTGAAATAAAAAAAATTATATATGTTCATATATAAATTATTAAATCAATTAAAGTAATAATAATCAATAGATATTAAAAATAATAAATAGTAATAAAAATAAAATTTGAAAATAATTTATATACTTTACATTTCTTATTATAATTAAATGTAAATTATAAATTATATTAGAATTGTGCTTAACATTCAATTACAATATTTTAGCGTTTTATTTTTTATTAAATTTAAGAATTTTTTTAACCTCTTTTTTCTATTTATAATATATTCTGATCATTTTTTTTTTTTTTTTAGATTTACACTAACAATCCCACAGATTCTTTGCAATAGCAATTGAATAGTCTAGCAACATGAATAATTAACATGGCGAGTGAACACCAACTTCATTTATATAGAAAACACTCTGGGAGGATGGAAATCGTCTTATATAAATTCAAGAGGAAGTCACGGGTCTTTCCTAGAACTTTTTTTTTCTATAATTTATATTTATTATTTAATACTTTAAAATTTTTTTGTTAATATTTTTTTTATTAAATTTAATTAATTATTAATTATTTAAAATATATGAAATAAAATTTGTTAGTAAAGATTATAATCATTTCTTATATGATAAGCACGGGCTAAATAAATTAAATTTTTTCTGCTCTCTCGATATTTATTTTTTTAATAATTTAAATTTCAAATTTATATTGATTATTTTTAATAAATGTTAATCCACTTTTAGAAAATAATTTTTTTTTTTTCTTTTATAAGTAAAAAAAAAAAAAAAAAAAGACAAATTTAAACAAGGAAATTAAAAAGGAATTAATGGAGTTTTTTAAAAATAAAAAAAAAAGAAAGAATTTTTTTGTATAGTACATTATTTGAATAATATGCAGTTTATAATATACATATTCTTTTAATATTTTTAATTTTATTAAAAGCGGACACCGTAAAATATTATTAATTACATATTTATTTAATATATAGTCTATGTATTTATAACTGTTAAGCTATAATATTATATAATTTATATATTGAAAAAAATATATTTTTATATAAAAAATAGTAATTTAAAAATAATAGCGTATATATAAAAATATCTAGAATAAATAAAAATAGAGAATATAAAAAATTTAAAGAATGGGAATCATTATTAAAGTATTAAATCCACATAATTTACATTTTTTATTATCTAAAGCAAAATTAATTAAATATAAACAATCTAGGACTGGACCGGAATAGAAATAATATATTTTGTTTTAATTATCATTGAATTTTCAAGTATTAAAAACTTGTATTATTGAAATTATTAATTATATAAAAATTTTAAAGGAATTTATTAGATTTATTAGGACTAAAAATGTAATAATCATAATTATTTTAAATAATATGATTATATAAAAGTTTTATTAATTATAAATTAAATAAAATTTTTAAATATATATTATTATATTCTTAATATATTAATAAATATATTTAATTGAAATTTAAAAGTAAAAACATAAAATAACATGCGAATTATTTAATTTTTATATTATTCCATTTAATTTAAATATAATAATTATAATATATTAATATTTATATATTTATAAAACGTGCTTTTATAATTTATAAATAAACAAATAAATCTGTAGTAAAACAGAATGATTTTATAATGAAAGAATGAAAGTTTATAATAATTTTGATTTATAATAATATTAAAGACTTGTTTTTTTTTTTAGGAATAAATTTAAAAGTATTAATAAAAAATTATATAAGTATTATTATATAATTATATATAAATATTAAATACTTTAAAACTATTTTATTATTAAAGATATTTATTTATAATATTTGTTTATATTTATATATTTAATTTTTAAATAATTATTATATTTTTTCCAAAATATTACTTTTATAGAGTGGATTTTCTAGTTTTATTAATCTATACACTTTTAATTTAAAATAAATATTCATATGTATGATATTGTTTATTAAAATACTTCACTGCATATTTTATAATTATAGTTAATTCGATTAATATATTTTATATATTATATAATATTTAATTATTGTTTTCCATAATAATAATTAAAAACACATTAATTTAAAAATAGTTCTATTGATTAAACATTCATTATTTATTATTAAATTTATTAAATTTAATATCAATAGAAAATTTCATTATTATACAATTTCTTATTAAAGTAATATGCTTTGATCTTATATAAATATATTTTTTTTATTTTTTTTTTTTTTTGTATATATATAATATTTTTTATTAAATATTATAATTGAAATTAAGTTTATAAATGTATAAATATTTTTTAAATTGAAATTATTTTGTATTAATTTATTATATTCAATTTTTAATATATATTACATTATAATCAAAAATACTAGATTATGTAGTAACTAATATCTTTATAATAATTATTCCTAATTATAATTTATTTAAAGTTTTGAAAAAAGTATATTCTTTATATATACTTAAATTTATACGAATATATAACAGTATATTTTAAAATATATGTTGCTATAGATATATATTTAAGTTTATTACATTGTTTACATTATATATTGATTAAATATTTTATTATAACTATATATAAAATATGTAAAAATATTAAATCTCTATTTTTTGTGATTCAAATTATGTTGTACTATTTTCTATAGGTTTTGTATATTATATTAACATAAACCAATAAATACCAATATATAATAAATGGAGAACTTTTTATCAATTTAATTTAATTTATATATAAAATTTTATTATATATTGTTATTTGAAAAAAAATTCATGAAATATATATTTTAAAACTATAATAAATAACAAAAGTTTAAATTACTAAAAATACTTCTATATATTTATATTATTAAATCAATTCATTATAATATATGTTAAATATAACTAATATTATTAAGTAGAAAAGATCATATATAATATTAAATTGTATAATATTAAAAAATAGTTTTTATTTTTTCACTTTTATTATTCAAGACTTTAAATAATATAAAAGGCTACTTTTTAATTAATATTGATAAATATATTAATAAATTATATAAATTATATAAATATATTATAATATATAAATATTAATATATTGATTTAACTATAATTTAAAAACTATTTAATATTTTAAAAATTGATTAAATTTTATATCTTTGCTTCTTTCTTTTTATTTTTATATATTATTTTTCTTTTTTCTTTATTATTATTAATTTTTTATTAATTAATTTATTAATTTATTAATTATTAATTTATTAATTTACTTTTATATTTCTTATTTTTCATTTTTTTAAAAAAAAAAATTATTATAAAAACAAGTTATTTTTACTTATTTTATTTTTACTTTTATTTTTATTTTTTATTCATTTATTTTTCATTTTTAGAGTGTTAAAATTTAGGAAAATTGTTCTTTAAATTTATTACTACTTTGAAATGTTTATTTATTAATAAATAAATAAATAATGGTAATAATAATAAAAAATAAAATTTGAAATATACAATAATAAATAGAATAATTCAAAAATTTAATTGAAATAGAATATATGTTATTTGAAATATATTATATATTAATATTATATATATAAATAAGTATAATATACTTATAACTTGACAGTAAATAAAATAAATAATACTGTAACTGTAATATAATAACACACTAAACAGAATAAAATTAAAAAAAAATATAAATAAATTGTATATATTTTATAAAATATAAAATAATACATTTTCATATACTTGTGTAAATAATATATAAAATATTAGTATATTTAAATAATTATAAGGTATATTTTATTTTATTTTTTATTTTTTTTTTTATAAAATGAAATAGTAAAAGATAAAAAAAATTATAAAAAAATAAAATTTTGTTTAAAATAAATATTATTTCAAAAACAGTAATAAATGTTAATAATTTTCTTTTAATAAATAATAGAAAATGAATAATAAATGATAAATTTAGAAGTAAATAAAATATAATTTGTAACCATATTAGTTTAAAATTAATTAATGTATAATTAATATATTTTCGTATTTAATATTAGAATATATATATTTTATATTTTATTTAATTCATTATAATAAAGTTAAGATTGAATGCTGAAGATGCCTGCTGTAAATGTAATGAATAATTCAAATCCTCCTTCAAAACCTATAAAAGTTTCTACCGCCAATAATAATTATATGGTCTCAACTCCAAATAATAATTATTATTCACCTTTAGATTCTAATAAAAACTCACCAAATTATGTAAACAATAATACTAATAATATTAATAATAATAGCTCTGCTGATAATCAAAATTATTCATCAAATACACCAAATTCATGTATGAGTTATAGTAATACAAATTCTGTATCTTCTTCTCCTATAATAAGCAATTCCTCATCTAATACAGTGGATTCTAATTCTACGAAGTATTATGGAAATTATAATAAAATAATTAATTCACAAGCTCCTCCTACTCCCCAATCTCAATCTCAGTCACAACCTCCTGTAACACAAGCTTGCCCTTCATTTCAACAAATGACTCCTTCATCTACTAATAACTCAGATGTTCAAACTCCAAATATGAATTGTGTTACTCAAAATCAACAACCATCACCTATTTCCATTCCACAATCAAATAATAGTAATAATAGTTATAATAATAGCAAAAATAATCCAATTTCTTCTAATATGATGAATAACGGATCACCAAATTCTATTCCAAATAGGAATTTTAATTCAAATCATTTTAATGGTTCTCAAAGCGAAGTACTATCAACATGTCATCAACTTCATCCTCATCAAGCAACTCCAAATTCAAATTCAGATATAAATATTAATTCTAATCAAACAAATCAAATAAATCAAGATATAAATTCAAATCAGAATCGTGGTTTATATAATCAAAATAATGGAGATTCTAATTCTAATAATAATAATAATAATAATAATAATAATAATAATAATAATAATAATAATAATAATAATAATAATAATAATAATAATAATAATAATAATAATAATAATAATAATAATAATAATAATAATAATAATAATAATAATAATAATAATAATAATAATAATAATAATAATAATAATAATAATAATTCTAATTCTAATAATAATAATAATGATATAAATAATAATTCGAATAACTCCTCTCCACATCCAAATATAAATAAATTTAGAAATGAACCATCTAATGAACCCTCTAATTTTTCTAACCTTAATACATTGACTACTACTATGTATAATTCAAAAAACTTTAATAATAATAATGCTAATGGCCAGACTGGCTCTAATAGTAACGACAATATTAATAGTGTCAATAATAATAGTAATAATAATCAAAATCAATATAACTTCAATGGAAATAATAATAGAAATAATAATAATAATATTGAAGGTAACAATACCAATAATTATAAACATTTAGTTGATTCAAAAAATTCATTCTTTAGTACAAATAATTATGATTATCAGAATAATAATAATCATTCTTCATCAATTTATAATAATAATAATGTTAATCAAAATACAAGTCAAGGATCAATAAACGATTCATCTTGTCCTCCAATGAACTCTAAAGGAACATTTATATTAGATCATGCAAAAATTCCAAACTTTAATAATAAAATTGAAGTAAATAAAACTTCTTCTCAGCCACTTTCTTCTCAATCACCTAATTCTTCAATCAATATGAATATGGCAATTGAAAGACCTAATATCTATTATGAACCATCATCATATTCTAATAAAAAGAGAAAGGAATCAGGAAGTGAATTAGATGACTGTAATGGACCAATAATTAAGAGAAGATCATCTATCCCAGACGAAACAAGAAAAGAAAGAGTGATGGAAGATAAAATTGGTTTTAATGCTTCAAATGGTGATACAAATTACTATAATAATATGCCAAATAAGTCAATGTCTGAATTAAGAAGAAATCTCTCTTTAGATAGTGGAAAGATAGCTTTAAGTACTATTCCAGAATCTACTGTTCATGATTCTCTGATGGATACCACAAATAATTTAAGTAATATGAATACTATGCCTCAAAATGCGACTTATCAACAAAACTTTAATAATAATGGGTATACTATGTCTTCCTCTCCTTCTGGTATGCCAAATCAAAGTAATAATAATAATAATAATAATTATCCAGAATATTATTCTACTAAATCCTTTTCTGATGGTATGTATACTAGAACTTCAAATTATTCATCAGTTCCTGAAGGTAATAATAATTCTATACCACAATCTGGCGTAGTAAATCGTAGAGCTTCTATGCCAATGTTACCTTCTGAACATATACCTCAAAATTTCAATATTAGACATCGAGGTTCTACTGATATTAATATGAGAATGCATAATATGACTACCCGTATGGTAAAAGAATCACCATATTCAAGATCACCAGAGCTTCGTATTTCTCATAAATTAGCAGAAAGAAAGCGTAGAAAAGAAATGAAGGAGTTATTTGAAGAATTAAGAAAATGCCTTCCAATTAATAAGAATTCAAAAGCTAGTAAGTGGGAAATTTTATCAAAAGCTATTGAACATATTAGAAATTTATCTAAACAAGTTACTTTATGT
Organism: Neocallimastix lanati (nom. inval.); assembly: GCA_016946835.1. Taxonomy (NCBI): domain Eukaryota; kingdom Fungi; phylum Neocallimastigomycota; class Neocallimastigomycetes; order Neocallimastigales; family Neocallimastigaceae; genus Neocallimastix; species Neocallimastix lanati (nom. inval.). The sequence continues at coordinate 72,190 of JACVTC010000153.1, read as the reverse complement.
CAGGAAGAAATTCAAAGTTTAAAGGGTATTACAAATAATAATGGAAATGTTTCTCAAGCTCAAACTAATAATGAAAATATTCAATCTAATAATAATAATAATAATAATAATAATAATAATAATAATAATAATAATAATAATAATAATAATAATAATAATAATAATAATAATTATAATTATAATAATATTAATAATTATAATAATAATAATAATAATAATAATAATAATTATAATAATAATAATAATATTAATATTAGTAATAATAGTAATAATAGTAATATTAACAACAAAAATAACAATAATATGAATAGCAACAATAACAATATAAATGGAAACATTAGTATAAATAATAATGTGAATATCATGGGAAATAATATGAGTAATAATAATATAAATAATAATAATATGAATAATAATAATATGAATATGAATAACATTAATATAAACCACGTTAATATGAACAGCAATGGTAATAATAATAATAATAATGATATGAATATGAATATGAATAATAATATAAATAATATGAACTTTAATATGAACAATAATATAAATAACAACATGAATATAAATATTAATAATGTAAATAATAATATGGGTAACAAGATGAATAGTAACATGAATAATAACATGAATAATAATATAAGTAATAATAATATGAATAATAATAGGATTAACAATATGAATAATAACATAAATAATAATATGAATAATAATATGAATAATAATATGAATAATAGTATGAACAATAATATGAGTAATAATATGTATAATAATATGAATAATATGAATAATATGAATAATAATATGAATAATAATATGAATAATAATATGAATAATAATATGAATAATAATATGAATAATAATATGAATAATAATAATATGAATAATAATAATATGAATAATAATATGATTAATAATATGAATAATAATATAAATAATAACATGAATAATAACATAAATAATAACATAAATAGTAACATGAATAATAATGTGAATAATAATATGAATAATTCTAATATGAGTTCTATTTCAATGAATTCAAATACTGTATTAAATAATAATCATAACAATAATATAATAATGAATAACTCAGTGAATCAAAGAAATCAAATACCACCAAATAATATGAATGGTATGAATATCGTTAACAACATAAATATGAATAATAATGGTAATGGAATGCCTCTTAATAGAAATATGATGAATCCTATGAATAATAACAATTCTAATAATAATAATAATAATAATAATAATAATAATAATAATAACAACATGAATATTAATATGAATAATATGAATAATATGAATAATAATAATAATAATAATAATAATAATAATAATAATAATAATAATAATAATAATATGTTATTGAATAATGTTAAAAGAGAAACTGTAAATTCTGCAATGAGTAATCCACAGATGAACCACTCAATGATAAATAATCGTCCCATGAATAATGATACCCATATTAATAATGGCCCAATGAATAATAGATTTACTTCATCACCACCTTCAACTAATATTATGCTTTCTAATATAAGTGCAAATATTAATAACATGAATCAAAATATAAATACATCCACATCTATGTCTATCACTTCTATTTCCACTTGTTCCATAAATCTTACATCGATACCAATAAAAACAGAAATGGAAAAATAGATTAAACAAAGCAAAACAAAACAAAATAAAACAAATAAATATTTGTAGTTTATTCGCATTATTTTTTTTTGTTACAGTTTATTGATTTTTTTTTAATATTTAAATTAATTACATTTTTCGTTTTGTTTTATATATTTACCAAAATAAAATTATTTAAAACAATAGAATGAATTTTTTTTTTTTTTTTTTTAAATTAATAATTATTAAATTTCTTTTATTATAAGAAATAAGTGATTAAATTTATTTTATTTTTATATTATCGTTTTTTTCATATTATATAATATCTTAATATTTTATAATATTTATATATATTTATAAAATATTTTTATTTTGTTTAATATTTAAAATAATTTAAATTAAAAGTAAATAAAATAGAAATAAAATAAAATAAAAATATAATAATATAATAAAAAAATTATTTTATGAAAATGTGTAATTATATATAAATTTATTTATTAAATTATAGAATGAAAATAAGTAAAATTTGATTATATGAATGGATGTATAATTTAATTTATATAACAAATTACGTATATTTGTAAATATATAGCATTAAATATATTATTAAAAACAGTAGTTCAATTTCTTTGGAATTGTGACATTTATCAAAACTGGAAACGATACAGAGAAAATATGCATGGCTCCCTGTTCAGAAATGATATGTATATCATCTCTGAAAAGGGAACCATGCATATTTTCTCTGTATAATTTAGTAGATTCCTCTTTGGAGGAAATTTTTTTTTTTTTTACCCTTAGGGACGTATCACCTTCTATAAGATTCACTGGGGCAAGACCATCTTAATTCTTGTGGTACTGAAGAAAATTAATAAGTTTAAGTAACTTATGTAGCTATTGAAAAATAGAAATGTAGCAGATAGTCATTGCTAAGGATTTATTGATTACATCATCAACAGAAGTCATAAAAGCGATGTTTGGAATGTCCCGAAAAAATCTATTGTCTTCAAAAGGTAAAACATTTTAGTATAAACAAATTAAGGGTTATAAATCTGCATTTGATTCCAATGAATTTACTAAAATTGTTGATCCATATAATAGACTACGTGAATTGATTCATAAAAAATAAAGTTAGAATGTAGATTAATTAATTAAAAAATAAATAAATAAATAAATAAATAAATAAATAAATAAATAAATAAATAAATAAATAATTCAAAGTAATTGATAATGTATTCTGAAAAATCATTACTCCCAAAAATATATAATAAAAACAAAAAAAAATTCACATCTGTTAAAGACGATAATGCAGTATCCGCTATTTCTCCTTTGAATCAAGAAAATTATTATTATATTTAATTTAATTTCTATATTGTAAAAAATAATTAATTTATTATTTATTTATTTCTAATCATTTTTATTGATGAAATTAAAAAGACTAGTAGTGATAGTAGTTTGCTACATAGGCCCGAAGATGATAATTCTTTTGTTCCTTAGTTATGAAGTTTATTTATTTTTATTTATTTATTTATTTTATTTTATTACTATTTCTATTACTATTTCTATTTCTATTATTATTATTTTTATTACTTTACTATATCACTTTATCATTCAAACAAACAAACAATAAAAAAAAAAAAAAAAAAAAGTGAAATATTACCAATATATTGTTGGTATTTTACTTAAAAATTCAACATTATTTTTACTGATATTTTGAACTTTTTTTTATCTAATTTAAAAATTAAATATTAAATAGAATTTTTTTTTTTTTTTTAAACATTAATTTTTATTGAAGACAATTCTTTATTGGAATATGATATTTTAACAATATTGATTTAACAATAATAATATTTACTTTAAATTTTTTTTTTTTTATTAATTTGAAAATTTTGACTTTTTTTTTTTTTTTTTTTTTTTTTTTTTTTTTTTTTTTTATATTTTTTTAAATATTTTTATTTGCTTGGGAGTATTAATATATATTTAATTAATAATTTAAAATAATATATATTTTATTATGTTAAAGTTCAACATAATATTTAAACTTTTGTACATTAAAGTATTATAAATATTTATAATATTTGATTAAGTAATAATTTGTATGTAAAATATAAAAAGAAAATTTTTTTTATGAAATTAATATTTTGAGTCTTTTTAAATACTTTTTTAAATCATATAAATTAATAAATAATAAATTAAATTAATTAAATAATAATACATTTTGTTGTGTACACATCATATCTTATATTGACTCCTTAACAGATTAAGAGTCTCATATATCAAGAGACCTATTATTAATTTTAATTTTTAAAACATTTTAATGATTTTAATGACTTTATAATATAATTAATTATTTTATATTAATGTTCCAAAGAATGGCTAAAAGAAAGAATAACAATAATAATCATATTGAAGAGAGTTCGAGTTCATCGAATCCAACTGAAAATAAGGACGATGAATCGATTTCTTCATATGAAGATGATGAATCCAATGATAAAAGGATTATCATAAACAAATATTATGGAAATATAACTAAATCTGTTTTTGAAATTAAAGATTTCGTATTAAATAAAGAAAATTTCTTAGATTGGTATGAGCCTTTAAAGAGGCATCTCATTGCCAATGATTTAGATATTTATATTGAAAAAGAAATCCAATATTCAAATATGAACAGAGGTCAAATAAAATCGGATAATGCGGTTCAATCTATCATAATAAATAGTTTAGAAAAATCAAACCAAGAATATTTACGAGGATGTAAAACTGCTTATAGTATGATTGATAGATTAAAAAACCGTTTCTATCAATCTGGCCAAGCACTATTAAATATTCTTGAATATAAAATTATTAATCTTAAGTTAATAAACAATGACTATATTCAATATATTAATGAATTAAACAATCTTTTCGAACAACATAAATTTGAATCTAATAAATTAAAAAGAATTCCTTTTGATGAGGAAACTAAACTTTTATTTGCAGTAAATGAATTAGATAGAATTGGTATAAATTCACCACCAATTTATAGTTATAAAACTTTTGATGATCTTATTAAAGAATTAAACAAAAGGCATGACTTTTTTGAAAAAGCCGAAATTTTAAGGTCAAAAACTACCGTTATAAACGATTCAAATGTCAATAATATAAATAAAAATAAACCAAATAATAATAAAAATTATAATAATACTAATAAAATTCGTAACGAATATTATTGTCATATATACAAAACTAAAGGTCACACTACTGATCATTGTAAATATAATCTTTTAATTAGAGAAAATAATAAATCAGATGATAATGATAAAAATTATAAAAATAATAATTACAAAAATAAAAATTATTATAAAAGATATAATAACAAAAATAATTATTACTCTGGAAATATTATTAATAAGAACAATGATAAATCTAATAATAATAACAATAATTTTTTTGAAAATAATAATGAAAATGAAGATGAGGTATACATTGATTTTACAGGAAGTATTTCAGTAATTCAAAATTGTAATTATACAACAATAAATAATAATAATAATTCCACACATTGGATTATTGATAGTGGTACTGGCATCAACTTAACTAATAACATCAACAATTTAAACAATATAAATAAAGTAAATAATAAAAATATCATTTATCCAAATGGTGATTTAGACAAGGTCGAAAATGTAGGTACTTACAATGGTAAATTTAAAAATAAAGATTTTATATTATCAAATGTTTATTACGCGTCAAATATTCAAAACAATCTAATTTCCACTCATTCAATATTAAAAAATGGATGCACTATTATAATGAAACGCGTAAATAACAAAGACCGTTTACAAATATTCAAAAATAATAAGTTAATTGCAAATATTTTTGCGAATGATGAAAATTTATTCGTGTTTGATACAATACCTTCAAATAATACTATTATAAAGTTTTGATTTAAAAAATAGATTATAAGTCAAAAATTATAATAACACTAAATAACACAAAAATGTTTTATAAACAAATAAGTTTTATTATATTTAGATTTTAAAATAATCTTTATTAATTATTAGTGTTATTAACAATAAATCGTTAATAACAATTACATCGATTAAAATACATGAAATTTGGTTAACTATTTATATTTTTATCTTATTACATTTAGAATATATAATTCCTATTGAATTATATTATCTAACTATTTATTTAAAAACAATACTAACCTAAACTAATAATAAATAATTAACTATTACTAAATAAAGAGAATTATAATTAATAACTAAAATAAATATAAACAATTTCAATCGAGCTCATTTATTATTTATTTATTATTTAAATATTATTAGTAAATTCTTATTATATTTTCTATTTAAAATTAATATAAAAGTTGTCATAATTATTTAATATGATTTTAGCATAAAATGCCGCAAGTTTCAACATGACTAATTGCATAGTTTCATGTTGTTAATTTATCTTGTAAAAAACCTTAACTCTTATTATTTAAATTAAATTACATAAAAAGAAATGATTTTCAATTACTAGTTTCACAAGAGAAATTTTTAATTTATTAATATGATTGGGAAGAAGTCGAAGTTTTGTTTAAAATTATTTGCAATAATTTTATACACGTGATTTTTAATAGATTTATTTCAATTTTACTTAAATTTATGATTAAATTTAATTAAAATTTATAAAGATATTAATAATATCTTTACAACTATATCTAAGAATTATGTTTTCAGCATTGATACTAACTTGTGGCATGCTCGTTTGGGACACTTTTATAATAATGATATCAAAGATTTTGTCATTGAGCATACTAAATACCATAATGATAAAAATTGTCGCCAATGCAAAATCACTAAATTAAAGAGAAAACCATTCTACTCTTCCCCTAATAATGCTCCAAAACCTATGGAACTAGTTCATTCTGATGTAGTTGGAAAATTGGAAACATCATATAATGATTTCAATTATTATGTTACTTTTCTTGATGATTTCTCTAGAAAAATTTGGGTCTACCTTATCAAGAATAAGTCTGATGTTCCTAACATATTTATTAAATTTCATAAATTTATTTCCAATACTACTTCATATAAAATTATAAATTTCAAATCTGACAATGGTACTGAGTATATCAACAAAACTTTAACTACCTATTTAGAAAATTTTGGAATTAATTTCATTCATTCAGTTCCTGGTTACCCACAACAAAATGGTCGTGCTGAACGCTTAAATCAAACACTTAATCGTTGCGCATCTACTCTATTAAACTCTGCTAAGCTACCCTACAAGTTTTGGGATTCCGCTATTCTTTGTGCTGCTTACCTCTATAACTTGAATCCACATCAGAGTATTAATAATAAAATTCCAAATGAATTATTTTTCAATAAATCAGTTGATATTTCTCACCTTAAAGTTTTTGGATGTAAAGCATTTTTCTATAACAATCACAAAACGAATAAATTTGACAATAACTCTAAACCTGGTATATTTTTAGGATATGCATCTGACTCTCTTGGCTACAAAATTTTAGATATTTCTACTAACTCTATAGTTACTTCAAGAGATGTTTATTTTATGGAAGATATGCCTGGAACTATTAATACTACATTCTTTTGTGATAAATATATTGATTCTATTATTAATTTTAAGGATTCTTTAATTGAGGGGGAAAGTATAAATGATAATAATAATATTCATTCACAATTAAATAATCCTTTAAATAATAATAATAATAATAATAATAATAATAATAATAATAGCAATTATAGTAATAATAATAATAATAATAATAATTATAATAATAATTATGATAATAACAACGATATTTATAACAATGATATTAATAATAATTATAATAATAATTATGATAATAACAACGATATTTATAACAATGATATTAATAATAATTATAATAATAATTATGATAATAACAACGATATTTATAACAATGATATTAATAATAATTATGATAATTACAAAGATATTTATAATAATGACAATAATAATAATAGTAATAAAATTATTAATAATAATAATAAAACTAAAATAGAAGAAAATGAATATAATAGTGAATCTGATAATGAATTTTTAAATGAAAGAAAACTTAAATATATAAACAAGAAAAGATCACATAGCAATAATTCAGATGATTCAGATGAAGAAAATTTAACTTCCAGAAAAGAAAAATTACAATCAGTAAGTAATAAAAGATTTAAAATTTTAAATATTAAAACAAATATCCCAACAACGTATCAACAAGCTATTAATTCACCAGAAAGTGAAGAATGGAAAGAAGCAATAGATGACGAATTAAAAAATATGTACGACAACAATGTTATGAAAGTGGTAAAAAACATACCAGCTGACGCAAATATAATTGGTACTAAATGGGTCTTTGCCGAAAAGGATAAAAAGAAGAAAAAGGCAAGATTAGTGGCTCTTGGTTGTCAGCAAATTGCTGGAGAAGACTTTATAGAGACATACTCCCCAACAGTCCAAGCAGATAGTCTAAGACTTACGGTCGCTATTGCATCAAAGTTCAACTGGGATTTGAAACAATTGGATATAAAAGCTGCTTACTTGAATGCAAATTTGGAAGAAAAGATTTATACAAAGATTCCTTATGGTGATAAAAATTTTAATACTAATAAATTCTGGCTACTTAAAAAAGCTCTTTATGGTTTAAAACAGGCTGGAAGAATGTGGTATAATGAAATATCAAATTACTTAGTAAGTATAGGTTTTAGAAATTACAAAACTGACAAATGTCTCTTTGGGAAATATAATAAAAATAATAAATTAACATGTTTACTAACATTATATGTAGATGATATTTTAATAACAGGAATTAAAAATGAAATAAACTATACAGTAAGCAAATTAAAAGATAAATATAAAATTTCTAAAGATTCTAATGCAACTAAAATAATAGGTATAAATATTTATAAAACAAGTGATGGTTATAAAATAAATCAGATAGATTATATTAATAAAATAATAGAAAAATATAATATGAAGAAAACAAAACAAATTAAAACACCATGCAGGAAAATTACAGAACATGAAAGAAATAATTCAAATTTAATAGATCCAAAAGAATATAAATCTTTACTTGGTGCGTTACTATATATCGCTGTAAAGTCAAGGCCTGATATAATGTTTTCTGTAAGTGAAGCATCAAGAATATGTGAAAATCCAACAGAAGCTGATTATAAAAATTTAATGAGCATCTTACAATATTTAAATGGTACAAAAAATAAATCTTTACATTATAATAAAAATAATAAATTTATCGGATACTCAGATTCAGATTTTGCTAACGATGAAAAGACGAGAAGATCTACAAGTGGATATATATTTTTACTTGGAAAAAGCCCTATTTCATGGAAATCTCAGTTACAGAAAAACGTAACTTTATCTACTGCTGAAGCTGAATTTGTTAGTTTAACTGAATGTACTAAACAAGCTTTATGGTTCAAAAATTTATTTAATTAAAAGATAATAAATTAAATTAATTAAATAATAATACATTTTGTTGTGTACACATCATATCTTATATTGACTCCTTAACATATTATATTATATAATTGTTATGTTTATATATAATAATATAATAAAGCAATTAATTGCTTTATTATATTAGTCTATGTAATGTATTATTATATTCTTTGCTCATGCTAAGTAGGCAGAACCTTAACACAAGCAGGGACAATATCCACCTATCCGAAGTGTTATGACTACCTTGATATTCTCAGGCCTTGAGAGGGTCAAAAATATGGTATAAACAGGAAGTAAAATAATACTAATACTAATACTAATACTAATAATAATAATAATAATAATAATAATAATAATAATAATAATAATAATAATAATAATAATAATAATAATAATAATAATAATAATAATAATAATAATAATAATAATAATAATAATAATAATAATAATAATAATAATAATAATAATAATAATAATAATAATAATAATAATAATAATAATAATAATAATAATAATAATAATAATAATAATAATAATAATAATAATAATAATAATAATAATAATAATAATAATAATAATAATAATAATAATAATAATAATAATAATAATAATAATAATAATAATAATAATAATAATAATAATAATAATAATAATAATAATAATAATAATAATAATAATAATAATAATAATAATAATAATAATAATAATAATAATAATAATAATAATAATAATAATAATAATAAATTATTTTATTGTATTTCTCTTTTTTTTTTTTTTTTTTTTTTTTTTTTTTTTTTTTTTTTTTTTTTAATCTATTCTTAAATAATTTTTTTAATATATATATAAATTTAAATTAAACCAGTTTAATCAATCTTTAAAATTTTCTTTAATTGAATAAGTGCCTACTCTTCTCTAGTTACATCATTACGGAAGGTTGATTTTAAGATATAGATAGAAGCTCTAGTGATACGACTATAAAGTTGATCTTTTTTGAAAAAATGTCTACCAACCATTTTTGGAGTTTCATATACCAGACTTTCAATCTTAATAGCAACAGCTGGATCACCTTTATGAACTACTTTCTTTGCTTTATGATTTAATTCAATACCAATAACTTTTCCTATTAATACAATTTCTTTTTCACCATTGACAGCACATAATGGAGTACCTATTCTTAATTGACTTTCGACAACATCAACATCAATAACAACTGGATTACGTTTATTGAAGACACAACCTGGAACAATCTTTAAGATACATGGGAAAACAGCACTTTGGAGCTTGATCACGACGACAAGTTTCTGTAACTTCTTCCATGTATTTTGTAAACTGATCGAATAAATGATAAATAATATACGCTTTGAAGATTTTTACATCTATTTCATCTGCTAGATCTTGAGCTTCCTTATCAACCTTAACATCATAGGCTAAAATTTGAGCATATTCCGGTTGAGATTCAAGCATAATAATAGCCTTAAATAATATCTTTTTTATGAACTGGTCCAATATTAATACCAGATTCTGGAATCTTACTTTCTCGTAAGAATTCTAATAAAGCTTCAAGAGAACCTAAAGTAGACGCTTGAATACAGACACCTTTACCACTCTTATCAATAGCAAATTGAAGATTCCGAAGATCGGACATTACTTCATCAAATAAATCTTCTTCATCATCACCTGGTTAAACATTGGTAGCAATTGGACCAATTCAAACCACATAATACAATTCTATCACCTTCATGTAATTTACCATTGGATAAAATGACATCAATTGTGGTACCAAGACCTTCAATAACCTTTACTTCAAGAACAGTACATTCTAATTCAGAAAGGTATATCAAATCATTGGTTATTCGTTTTTGAGTTAACTTTATTAATAAATGTAAAAGATCAGGAACACCTTCACCAGTATGTGCAGATGCTGGACAAAGAGAAACATATTTAAAAAAGTTCTTATTTTCGTATGAAAAAATAGTATTTAAACCTTGCTCATTGAAAGGAACAATTGTTTGTTGAACACGTTCTTCAAACTCCTGAATTACATGTTTTGGTTGATGAGCGAGTGTTTCTTGAATTGGAGCATCTGGAATTGCTTTCCAATCATAAATACGATCAATCTTATTTAATGCTACAACAAATGGTGTTTTCTTTGACGTAATAATCCTATAGATTCAAGAGTTTGTGGTTCTAAACCGTGCATAATATCAACAACTAATACCGCAATATTACATAATGAAGAACCACGAGAACGTAAGTTCGTGAAAGATTCGTGACCTGGTGTATCGATTACTAATAAACCTGGAACCTTTATATTCGAAACCATCATCATTTAATTTAGCTGTTTTAATTTTAATTGATTCCATTGGGAATTAAGTAGCACCAATTTGCTGAGTAATACCACCGACTTCACCATCTTGTACATTAGTCTGTCTAATTTTATCTAATAATTTGGTTTTACTAGTATCTACATGACCAAGAATTACACAAATTGGTGAACGTAAATCATTTTCATTTCTAGCTTGTAATGCTTCTTCCATACGTTTCTATGATAATACATTAATAATAGTATTACTATATTTTAAAAAATTTGATTAAAATTTTTATTATTAATCTTATGACTAATTAAAACAATTATTTTATTTTATTCATATTCATAAATAATATACCTTTCTATGTTGAGAAGATTCTTCTTTTTCGTTTCTTTCTTTCTTTCTTCTTCATCTTCTTCATCAGCTTCATCATCAATTTCTGATTTCTTAGAAGTTTCAGTTTTTGATTCTTTAGATTTCTTAGATATTTCCTTCTTTTCTTCTTTTACTTCTATTCAATTTAATAAATATTTAATATTTATATCTTTTGAATAATATTCTTTATAATTACTTTTAGGTTCATACCTTCTTCATCATTATCTTCATCTTCCCAACTGTCTTTAACATCATTAGATTCCTCTTCTTTTTCTTTTTCTTTTTCTTTTTCATCATCATCCTCAATATCTTCATCTTCCCAACTATCTTTAATTTCTTTCTTTGGAATTGGAGCTGAAATTACTTCGGCATCATCATCTAAAAAGTTCTCTCAACTATCTTTTACATCTTCTTGTGATTCTTCAACTTCTTTAACTGATTCTTCTTTAGAAGAAACTTCTGTAGATTCAGCTTGTGAATTAGTTTGACTTTTTTTTTTATTATTCTTCTTTCTTTTGCCATAAACAACCTTTTTCTTCGTTTCACCGTTTTTCTTTTCAAATGCGGCAATAGTAACACCTTGCTCTAACATTTGTTGAAGTTTTATTTTATTCCTTTGTTGAGCTTCCTTTTGTGATTTAGTTAAATATTTACCTTCTTTCTTTAATCTTTCTTTCTTTAACTATTATTTATTATTTATTTAATTCAAAAATTTTATATAACATTAATAAATTAATATTCATATGAATAATTAATTATTTATTATTTAATATGAGTTATATATTTACTCTTTCTTTCTCTTTTTTTTTGTTGTCTTGCTTCTTCTTTCTTTTTTTCTTCTTCAGCTATTAATCGTTCTTCTTCTTCAATTCTTTTTCTTTCTTCTTCCAAGCCATTTGCTTTTCAATCATTGCCTTTAAAGTAGCAACTAGTGGTCCCTTTCTTTTACCCTTGGCTGGAGTAGTTGGTGTAGCTGTAGAAGATGTTTCTGGAGTTGAAGCTATTGAATTATTTTGGGATGCAACCTTTTCTTTTTTAGCTTTTTCCTTCTTAGCTTGCTTTTGACGTTCTTTACGTTTCCTTTCTTTTTCTTTCTTAGATTTGAGTTTAGTTGGTTTTGGGGGTTCTTTTTCCATAACACCCTTAAGATTTTCAATTTCAGGTATAATAAATTCTTCTTCTTGAGCATCGAGTTTAGCTAAAATTTCTGCGACATCTTCAACATCATCATTTCTATTCTTTTTCTTTTTTTTTTATTTTTGCTAGCTCTGGCAACCATAGACGTTAGACCTCCTAAATCATTTCCATCTTCATCTTGATTAAATTTTAACTTCATTTTGTGGTTCAGTTTCTTCTAGAGAAAGTCTTTCAATTTCTTCTTGCTCCTCGATTTCCCTTTAATTAAATTTTTATTTTAATATTATTTTTAAGATTTAGTATTATTTATACAAATTTAATATTTATTTAATTTTAATTTTAATTTTATATCTAATTACTATATATATTTATTTTAAATAATTTATAATATAATTATTTAAATAACAATATACACTATAAATAACAATATATTTCTAAATTTCTGTTATATTTTTATGGTTTTATATTAAATTTAAATATATATTTAATTTTTATATTTTTAAAATTTTTATTTTTATCTATCCATTTAATATTTTCGAATTAAACTTATTTTTATGAATTTAATAAATACTTGGTTAAATAATACATAAATATATATATATATATAAACTAAACTAATATTTACTTCTTTTGGGTTTGTAATTTAGCCTTAATTTGATTTTGAGCCTTCTTATTTCCTTTCTTTTTAGCCATATTTATATTTTATTTTAAAAAACACTAATAAGTATAAATATTATGATATTTATCAATAATAAATTTATATATATATATATATATATTTTTTTTTTATATAAACAGAATATTCTTATGATAAAATAATTTAAATCATTAATAATTTTTTTTTCTCTATTAATGACCTTTAACATATAAAATATTAAATTTCTTTAATAAAAATTATTATTTATTACATATAATTATATAATGATTACAAAAAGTGTAAATTTCTAAATTAAAGAATTTTTTCAATTATTTCTTTTTTCCAATCAAACTAATTTAATCAACTTTATTTATACTATATATTATATTAATATTATATATAACAATATAATGTAATATATTATTATAATTAAAAAACTTATATAAATATAAATTAAATAAATTAAAGATAGAGAAAAAAAATTATTTTAAAATTTGTAATATTAATGTTTGTTTTATTTTATTAATATTTATTTTTTAACAAGATACAAAAAAAATTATATTGTTATAAAAAATAACAATATATAAATATATGTATATAAATATATATATATATATATATATATTTTTTTTTTTTTTTTTTTTTTTTTAAATTTGATTATATATATATATTTGCTTTTATAGTGTTTGATATAAAAAGTCATAAATCTGTACTTTCTTTATATAATTTAATTCATAAACATCTTTTAGTAAAGTTTTAAAAAGTCCTCCACTTGTCAAATCAAATTTTAATGTGTCATTAATTAAATTTTCGCTATCATTTTCGTTATTTTTAGATTTAATTGACATAAACAGAAATTTCATGAACTCTTTATCTTTTTTACTGACTTCGGTATAAAATTGTTCCAATTCTTCTTTAGAGTAATTATTACTTTTCTTTAACTCATTAAAAACGTTTGCTGAATATATTTCTTTACTATTAAATTTTAATGATGTACTTAAATATGGGGAACTGGTCTTTGCAGAGTTTATTGAATTACTTGAAATTCCATTATTGAATTTTGAAAAAATATATTGGGAAATATGACCAATAGCGATCCAGTAAATCCAGCTTTTCTTTGAAATATAGCGATTTAATATTGAAAAATTACTACCGATTTTATTTTCCAACAATATATCTTTAACAACAGTAATGGTATCAACAATTTCATTTAATTCGCTTTTAAATGAAAGTTCATAATTGATTACAGATAATATACATTTATACATACATTGTAATAAATTTAAACTTGATTCATATGGTTTTAACCAATTAATAAAAGTACTTCTAAATAATTCAATATGTCCTCGTTGAGGTGTTAAAAGATCGTTAATAACTTCATTAATTTCTTTCATTTTTTGTTTAATATTTTCATCAACATTATCATTTTTTAATGATAAAATATCAGGTGGGAATAATCTATTAAAATTATCTTGAACTTCGTTCCAAAAAAGTTCTTTAAATTCATTAAGATAACGACCTTGAATTGGATAAACTATAAAACAGATAAATACTTTATCACCAAAAGATGAAGACTTAAATTGATCCATTAAATTTTTATATAACGATACTGAAGATTGATTATTAAATGGACAATAAGCACATTGAATAATTGAATTTTTTTCTAATCTACTATATAAGGTTCTTACAATTCTATTTTTCATCATGTAATTATTTCTGTAACGATCATATTTTAATATAATACTATAAAGTTCAATTAATAATCTTGTTATTTCAATGTCATTAAATATTTCATAAGTTTCTTCTTGCTCAATATTTTCTCCACTTCCTTCGCAGGTTATTAGATATATTTTCATTAATTCAAACATCATCCAATCATTAGTCATACCAAATGAATTAATAACTTGATCTTTCAGATAGGTCTTCAGACATACTGGAGAATTTAATAGTACTTGTTGTAGAGAAATATTTTTTAAAACAATAAATATATAAAATAAAATACTTTTTATATTATTAATTAGCTCTTTTGGTGTATTATAAACCTTTAACGCTTCATCAATTAACTTAAACACCCAATTAATTGGTAATGGTAGTTCTTTTATTGGTTTTTTCTCTTTAGTATTAATTTTATATGAAATATAAAAAGTAGATAAATTATGATATTCATTTTCTTTATTTGAATCATTAAACATTTTATTTAGGATTTGCTTTATTTCTTCTGAATATTCAATTAATGAAAGATAAGAATCATTAAAACTTTCCAAATATTGTTTAATTTTCTTTTGTAAAATAATATCACTTAAATTTTTATTATCATTTAGGAACACATTATTAAATTCTATTTTGAATAAAAATTTTAAATTATCTTTCTTAAACAAACAATTTATTATATATTTTACTTTATCTTCATCATTAATAGTAAATTTTGGTAGTAAATAAAGCATAACTAAATACCATAATTGAAAATACTCATTAATTTTTAAATCAGTTAATTTATTAATTTCTTTTTCCCAATCCAGTTGAGCATAAATTACCCAAGATGATAATACTTGAACTAAATTATTAATAAACATTGATGTCCACGATAATGAAGTATATTCAGGATGAACTAATATTAATAAAATTTGTTTAACTATCATCATTACATCATCATCGTATGCTTCATCATTTGTTTTTAATAATATTTGACTCTCAATTCTTTTTTGTAATATGAAGCATAACATTGATAAATTTATGAATGAATTAATATATTCTATTTGAGTTGGATAATACCAGCCTGGTAAATGATTAAATTCAAAGAATTCAGATGAATTTTTTATTATTTGTTCACCTTTTTCGTTCTTTAGTTCATATAATTTAATTAAGCTCAATTTATTGTTATTCCAAATCAATTTAAATAATTTCAGTCTTGAACATAATGATACAGAAAAATCATTAGTTATATTATTAATAAATTTATCTGTTTCTATATTTGATAATTTCAATATAAAATTTAAATTATCATTATTAATTTTTTCATTAGGATCATTCTTATTAAATAAATTAAATTGTTTTTTTGCCATATATTTAATATATGTATTTATCATATTTAATCCATTTGATATAAGTGTTTGTACACTTAAAAATTTTCCAGTATCATTATATGAGCTTTCAAAAGTAGTTGTATTTAATTCTAATAAAAATTCAAGTATATTTTTTAAGAACGGTTGTAATAATGTTTCAGGATCATAATATTCATCATTTGATATGTTATCATTCATTAAATAATTAAATAATGAAGATAAAAATTGAAAATGTGCATTCATTCTCCATATATCTTCTTCTACACCTTTAACTAACATTTCAGAGGTCATAAATGTTGTCCCAATACTTCCAAAATATTTAAGAATTGATTCTCTTATATCAGTAAATGAAGATGAATACAGTCCATAATCAATTATAATCTTAAATATATGCAATACATTTTCTTGAATTAAACAAGCAAGAGAATAAATTTCTTTATCTACATCATTTGGGCCAAGTAATATAAATCGAATTAAAATTGTTAATATTCCTGAATCTAAAACATATTGAGCATTATCTCTTGATGATTGACATAAAATTTTTACCAAATTTAATGCTCCTAAGATCGGATAATTTACTTGATTTTCAAAATCTAATGCCAATGGCCAATTAATAGATAAACATTCGTCTACAATTTGATATAAGATATTTTTATGCTTCAAAATTTCATTTGCTGCTTTTTTCGAGTGTAAAGCAATTACGCTTACAATCCAAATTACATCATCAAACGTTGACGGTGGGAGGGGATAATACTTTAATAAATAGTTTAATCTTGGTAAAATACTCATTTTTAATAAACCTTTTACAATATTTTTACTTACTATTTCAGCATGATATTCAATTGAATTTTCGCTTTCTTTTGATGCATTATCTAAAAGTTCTTCCTGAAGATTTTTTTTAAATGAAGATCCCGAAATTTTTAAAGAATAATTTTTGATATTTCTTGGATTTGGACAAAATATATAAAAATTATTGCATCTAGATATCATGTTTAATGGCTGAAAACTTTTATTATAATAGTTACTTGATTCATCCGATGATATTACATTTTCGGACTTTCCTAGAAAAGCTGCTAATGCCTTTAGTGCAGATACAATTACAGTTTCATTTGAATCATCTAACGCCATACGAATATTAATAATACTTTTCTGTTTCATTAAATAATTAATAATATCTGTAGCTAATTGTGAATTGTATTTTCCACAATAAGCATTTCTTATACAACATGAAAGAGCTTGTAGGCAAATGGATTTTTGTGAAAAAACTGCACTACGAGTTAAATATAAAAATTCATCCAATGTATATCCTGCTTGAGTTGGATTGTCACCGTGATGATGTAAACCTTCACTTATTGAAATATTTGAATTTTTATCTAAAACTTTTCCTTTAAAATCAAAACGCAATTTTGAAACAAGTGGTAATTCATTCTTATTTTCTTGTTTATTATTTTCTTCTTCAATATTATTATGATTATTATCTTCAATAGGCTTCATCCATTCAATTTTTTCTAATTCTTCCTTAGAAGTTGCTTCTTTTTCTGCTATTTTAATCATATCTATATCACTAATATCTTCCAATGAACTAGTATTAAACTTATTATTTTCAACAAATGCTCTTTTATTATCATCAAGTTCTTCATTTTCTTTAAATTCTTTAGAAGAATTAATTTTTGATTCTTGTAAGTGATCGTCACTTCCCCTTAATGAATTAATGGCTGAAGTTAAATTTAATGCAGATGTTGATAATTTAGATTTCAATAAATCGGTTAAAAGTTTTTTGGTTTTAGTACTATCTGTATTACTTGAATTTGACATTGTTGTATCTTCGACTGAGTCATGCATTAAATCAGAATCATTTTTACTACTATTATTATTTGATAGTTTTCTTTTACTTCTTCTTTCTTTTAGCCATTTTAATGTATCAGGACTAAGTTTACTTTGAAGTTCTTTTTGCATTTCAAGAATTTCGTTTTGAGACATATTCCCAATAATACTCATATTTTCTTTGTGAATAGCTTCTTTATCTACATTACTTATAACTTTATCATCTGCTAATAAAGTATTAATATTTTCATTATCCATATGACCGTTGCAATTATTTAATCCACAATTGCAAATATTATCATTTTCTTTCTCCTTTTCTTTTTCAATTTTGTCTTTTATTTGAGGATAATCAAATGTAACTTCTGGAAAACCATTGAAATAATATTTTTTTTTTGAAAATTTTGAAACACTTACATTTTCACTTTCAACAACATCTCTAGATAGAATTGTATTTCCCTTAGGAATTTTTGGAGTAAACGGACGAACATCCTTCAATTTATTTCCACTTTCTTGTCTCATTGCAAATAATGATTTTTTTTTTGGTTTTTTTTTTATTTCAGACTTTTTAAAGTTAATATTATTTAGTCCTAAATCAACTACATCCTTTTTTTGAACTGATGGTTCTTTAATTTTATCATTTTGAATTTTATTATTTTCATGAATTTCTTTTGTATTACTTAATGTTGAATTTAAAGAATTTACAGCTGATGATACTTTTACAGGTGCTCCAACTTTTCTTACATTTGCACTTGGCTTTGCTCCACTTCTTTTAAATTCTTCAAACATGCGCATAAGATCATCTTCATTTTCACTTCTTAAATTTCTTCTAATGTTTTCCATTTTTTTTTTTTTTTTTTTTTTTTTTTTTTTTTTTTTTTTTTTTTAAATTTTGTTATTTTAGTATTTAAAAAAAAAATAATAAATTTAAAATATATAAAAAAATTAATTCTAATAATGATTTAACTATTCATTCATAATTGTGATTTCGTATTCAGAATATCTACTGAGTACTTTAAGACTTTCTTAAATTATTATTTTAAATAAAAAAAATTTTTTTTATAAAATAAAAATAAAATATTTTATTTAAAAAAAAAAAAAAAAAAAAAAAAAAAAAAAAAAAATAATAAAATATTAAAATATATTTAATAAAGTAATATATTTATTATTATATTTATTTTAAATAAAAAATAAATATAATAAATAATTTTAAATAAATAAATAAATATCTAATGAATAATAAATAATTAAAATAAATGAATAAATAAATTAATAAATAAATAAATAAATTTAGAAATTAAGTAATCAACAAATTAAATATCAAAATTTTTTAAAGTTAATTACTAAATTTTATAATTTATGCTTATGGTAAATAACTATGATATAATAATAAAAATATAGTGTAATAATATAAATAAAATAAATAAATAACAGATTTCAAAATTTAAAAGTAATTTGATTAAAAACATTAATAAATTTAAATAATTTCAAAATTTTATAATATCAAATAATAAATAATATTATTTTATATTTTATTCATTAACTTCTATTATAAATATGTCAATTAATAATTAATATAATAAATAATATTTTACACCCCAAATAAAATAATTGAAATCTCGGAAAGAAGTTATTATGAAATAAAAAAAAAGATTTTATTGATATTTTAATAAATTGATTGTTTTTTTTCTTTTTTCTTTTTTTTTTTTCTTTCTTTTTTTCTTTATTTTATTTTATTTTATTATTATTATTATTATTTTTTGATTTATTATTATTTTTTTTAAAGTATGAATTCAACAATGTTAGAAGATAATTCAGTTACAAATATATTCTCCCTAGTAAGTATTATTAATTATATATATATATATATTTTTTTTTTTTTTGATTAAATATATATATATATATAATTCTTTTTTTTTTTATAAATAATAATAATAATAATAATAATCTGTATAGATTAGTTTTTTTTTTTTATATTAAATAGAAATTTTTATTAATTTTATTAATTTTTATTTTTTATATTCCTATTCTATTTTATTTATTTATTTATTTTTTTTTCTTTTACATTTTTATTTTTTTATGTTAAAATTTTTATTATATTCTTTTTATATTTCATTATTATTTATCATTTATTATAATTTATTGCTATTATTATTATTATTTTTAATTTATATATTTAATGTAAAATAATAGAAGGGTGTTACGAAAATCAAATGGAAACGATATTATTATGTTTATACAAATGACATCAATAAAAACATTTCAAATTCTTTCCAACCATTAGAATTAGGTTTACAAAGGGATCCTATTTTATCTGCATATTTAAATTTAATATCAAATGGTGTATTATGTGTTTGGATTAATGGACAATTTAATAATGATAATATAGGAAAATCAACAAAATTTCTATCAAAATCCAATAATTTTAAATTAAACTATTTAATGGATATTAATAAAACTAATGAATCAGTTAAAGATGACTTGAATAATAATTTAGAAGAAAAGTATAAAGAATTATGGATTTTTCAGTATAATAATGAATCTAATATAGATCAGAAATATATTGAAAGATTAACAGGTATAATAAATTTCAAATATTCATTCTAAAATATATTATAAAAATATAATTATATAATTTACAGCCATTATACTATTACATTCTCTATATTAAATATTAAATATTTTAATAATAATTATAATATTAAAAATTATAATTAAAAATTAGAACTTGAAAGTGGTGAATTTAATTTTGAATTATTAAATACATTATTTATTCAAGATTCAAGTTATGAATTTATTGAATATCATTTATTTATTAAAGCAATTTATAATATTTTAGAAAGGTTAATATATAATATCAGTAAATCATTAATAATATATGAAATTATATAATTCAATTATAGGAAAATTATTAAAATTTAAAAAAAATTTTTTTTTTTTTTAGAAATTTTTATAAACATGGAATATTCAGATTAGGAGATCATTTTATATTTACGGAATTACCTAAAAAGAATTCAATATTTATGATAGATTCAGCAACTAATAATCAAAGGTAAATAATAATATTATTAATTATTGTAATATTACGAAGACATAACTTAATTGTAAAAATAAAATAATTATAAATATAAATAATATAATTAGTATTATTATTATTAATACTATATTGTATCATTTATTAATATTTTTTTTTCTCAATATTTTTTATTAATATATTTTTTAATGAAATTAGTTTATTATCTTGTCAAATTGTATTTACGTATACTTCATCGAATTTTTTATTGCAACCAATTATAAGACAACATCAATTTTTACGTCCTCTTGATATAAATGATATTAATTTAGCAGATAAAATCATGAATGAGATAAAAAATAATAGTTATGAAAAACATACTGACAGTAATATAGATAAAGATAAAAAAACAGAAAATACAATAAATAATAATATCACAATAAAAAATGAAAATACAAATAATAATAATAATAATAATAACAATAATAATAATAATAATAATGAAAATAATGAAAATTTGAATAATAATAATAAAATGAATCGACATTCAAATATTTTTGTGCTTCTTAGTCCTAATGGTATTCCAGCTTATTTATATTCTTCAGAAATACAAAATTCATATGAAATTGAATTTATATTAACCGAATGGAGTAAGTGTTATGGAATACCTAAGGAAAAATTGTATTATCAAGATAAAAATTGTAATATGCCATTAGTAATAACAGTATATATTCCAGAATTAGATTGTTATATCAACTATCCAACTAGATGTATATTTATTATTGATTCAAAAAATTCGTTTAATATAGGTAGAAGATTATGCTATAATCCTAGAATATATCATCAATTTAATAAATTTATATGGAGAGATCAATCAATACATAATGACACATTAATATTTGCTAATGTAAATAATTCTATTAAGTATGAAAATAATGATATAATAAATCAAATTGATAAAATTAATAATACAATTAAATCAAAAAATATTTCAGTAGAAGTAAAGCAGGAAATGAATAATGACAAGAATAATATATTGAAAGAAAATAAAGATATTGATTTTTTTAATTATATTACCCCAGAGAAAATAATATTAAATGAATTAATTAAAGAGGATAAAATTATTAATGAAATTGATAATGAATCAATGTCAGTGAAAAATAATAATATTAATGGAAAAACCAGTAATTCTAATCCTAATACACCAACTAATATAAATAAAGCAAATACACCATATAGTAATCAGCAATTTATTAATCAAAAAAATAACAAAATACAATCAAACATAATTTCTATTCCAAATAAAAATATAAAAATTAAAGAGGAAAAGAAAAGAAAAATTCAACCTGAAAATAAAAAAACAAAGAAAGAAAAAAAAGATACACCTCTTTCTGAAGTAAAAACAGAAAAAGCAGCTACTATAGAAAATAATACCCAAGTTGAAGATAATTATGATATGCCAGGAATATTTAATGAAAGTAACTTTGACGATTTTGGAGATTGGGGAACAACTGGTATTGAAATTACTGATAAAGATTTTGACTTCTTTGATGATAAACCAAGCCAAAGTAAAACAATGTCTGATGATTTTGGGTTGAATGGATTTTTGTCTGATCCAATTTTTGATAATAAAGATATTAATAAACAATCCTCAATGGACTCCTTATCCCAAAATACATTAACTGATATTAAAATGGAAGAAAAAAATGAATCAAATAACATATTACCAACAACATTAGGTGCTCAAGATATAGGTACACCGTCTTCAATAAATATCAATATAAATCAAACAATAAATTCTATACATAATTCACCAGAGCAAATATCGATGTCACCTATAAATAATATAATGTCACCTCAATCTGTAATGCCAAGTAATAATGTAATAAATGATTTAGTAAAAAATTCGCCTAGTATAGCGTCATCACCATTAGTTAATGTACATTCTCAAAATTCAATATCATCAGCATCAAATGAAGTAATTAATAATAGTACTAATGATATTAATAATAGTACTTTTATTAATAATGTTAGTTATAATACTAATAATTCTCTTAATAATGGAAATAATGTTGCTTCTCCTATAATAAATGAAGAATCTGTAAATGATGGAGATTCTGCTATACCACGTGAATGGGAATTAAAAAGTTCAAATTATAATTATTTTGAAAATATAATTGAAAAATATCATAAAGGTAAATGGTCATATGAACCTAAGCTTTCCAGTTATATAGCAAGTTATAAAAGAAAAAAAATAAGTAAAAAAGATCTTTATCGATTTATTAGTTCTAAAAGGATAAAATATAAAGAAGATATAAATTTAGAAGAAAAATATAATAGGATGACTTCAAAAGTTAAAAAAGAAAGTTCAGTTAAAGAGATTAATAACAAAGAAAATTTAAATAAAAAAACTAAAATTGAAGAGGGCAATGAAATTAAAATAGTTAATGAAAATGAAAATAAAGAAAATAATGATATTAATGCAAATAATAAAACAATACTTCATACAGATACAGATATAACTACCGAAAATAAAATTAGTATAGATTTTGCTAGTGCATGGAAAATGTTGAATATTCCCGATTATAATTCAATTAGTAATATTATTGAAAAAAGTTTAAATGATATGTCACTTAGACAAGATTTATTATGCAATAATATGAATGTTAAAATAAAAGATAGAAATAATGATGATGTGTCAGTAAATGTAGAACAGGAACATATCAATTTATATAGTGTACTAGACAGAATATCCCAAAAAATATTTATTGATCAATATACTGGTTCATTATCTTCTTGGAATAAAAGCGTATCTAGTTCTTTATCAACAATTACATTTTCCGAAGAAAACCAGTTGTATGATGAATATTTAATTCCATCCTTAGTTTCAAAAGCTTTAAATCAGCTTCAAGTAATATTCGAAGATTTATTTGGAAGTGATAATGAGTCAAAATATAATATGAAAAATATTTATGTAGAAGGACCATTAACCATAAAACAACTTTATGGTAAATACTATATTTATAAATATTAATTTTAAATGCTTTTAAATATTTATTTAAATTTATTAATTATAATCTATATTTACATTCATTAGATTCAGAACATTTACAACATGCAAAATATGGAAAATATCAAGTAAAGAAAAAAACAAAGAAAAATTTGGATTATGTTTTGGAGAAATTATCTACCCCAAATATAATTGTTGAAAATAATAATGAATGGATTGAACTTAGTTCAACATCATTACGATTTTGGGATAAAATTGGAGTTTTACCATATTCTGGAAAAAAAAATATTAGTTGGTTTGCATTATGCCCAACTATGAAAGAGTATAATGGTGAACCAAATATAAACTCGGATTTAATTAATATCGTAAGAGAATGGATACAGAGTTTATCTTATATCTATGAAGTATGTTTTATATCTTTATATATATATATAATATATTATATTAATATAAATATTAATATAAATTTGTAAATATTTATCTTTTTTAAAACTAATTCAAATAGAGTTCAAATTTTGGTACTCATACTCCAGGAACTTTAAAATCAATTAAAGGAATAATTCCTTGTTTATTAGAAGATAATAATATTAATACAAATTCACATAATAATATTTTAGCAATTGAGAATATTTTAAATTCTTATGAAAAATCAATTAGTTATTTTGGTTTGTATATTTTGTGTATTAAATATAGTGATAGTGTATATCGAGTAGGATAAAAATATTTATTTATTTATTTATTTATTTATTTATATAGCATCAATAATGGGAGAAAATATTCATGGCATAATTGAAGAAGGTGAAGAAACAACAATGTCAGAAATTGATGAATGCTTAAATAATGATCAAAAATATATTGTTTTATATTTATTAAGTCCATTTTCTTCATCAGATAAAACATTTATTGATGACAATGAAGCCAAATCTATTAATTATAGGCTATGTCAAATGTTTGTAAATTCATTTTTATATAAATTAGCATTAAATACAAGGTTATCAATTGAAAAATTAAAAGCAAAAATTATTCTTCAGGTATTATTAATTTTAAAAATCGTAAAATAATAATTAATTATAAATTAAATATTTTCATCAAAATTTTTTATTAATCAAACAATGTTGTATTCATTAGATTATACCTCTTGATTTAATAGCAAATAATCATTCATTTGATGGATATATAACCATAGGATTAAAAGATCTTGTATTTACAATTTATTCTAAATGTAGAAAATTATTACAAAAGAATATTAATGTTAATAATTCAGAATTTTTAATATTTAATGATTTATATCAACCATCATATATATTATCACAATCTGCAATACCAATACCATATTTCTCCTTTGAAAAATTCTCTAGAAAGAATCAACTGAAAAATAGAATTAATATAATGGAACCCGACAGAATACTTCATATTGCATATATAAATGTAGATAATAGAGCGATAGCATGCATGACTGATAATATTGGTGAGTTATTTGAAATTATCATTGTAGATGATATCAATGAAAGGTTAAATTCTATATCCCCGTTAGATTATAATAAATATACAAAACAGCAAATACGGTTTATTAAAATTTGGGAAAAAGCAATGAAATTAATTTTATTTGGTTGTAACTTTTATTGGAGGATTGCCATAGTAAAAATTGGACATGTTCTTCAAGATGAAGTAAATGGTAAATATAAAAAACATAATATCATTATTTTATAATAAATAAAAAATTGAAAAAATAAGATATAATAATAATATATATATTTAATTGTTTTATTATTATTATTATTATTATTATTATTATTATTATCATTATTATTATTGTAATATAAATAGATTGGGAGTTTATTTCTTCCATTTATTTAGGGAAATTACAACATTTATATAATCGTCCTGCATTAAATATAATAAATAATTTAAATGAATATATATATAGTGTATCAGTACTTGGAATTTATAAGAATTCAACTCTCCAATTATTTAAAGAAAAAATAAAGACAAATGGTACTAATACAAATCCTCTTTCTAGAAGAGATTCAGAAAAATTATCATCTTCCCAAAATTCATCTCAAAGTATTTTTAAAAACTCATCCAAAATGGATATTAATGATTTAAATGAAATTATAATCAATTTATCAAATTCTTGCTATACATATATACATTCTGTACAAAGATCTCCAAGTTTTCCATCTAATCCAGAAATTATTTGGCCTTTATTATCATCAAAAAATAATAACTCTTTAAAAGAAAGTCTAGCATTGCCATTATCAGTCGGATGGATGATTTATACCCCAAGTATGGAATCGAAACAAGTGGGAATTAATACTAAAAACTTTGAAATATTGTTGCTTTCCCATCAACATTGTAATCCTGGAAAATCAAGTAAGACATGTTTCCCCACTTGGAATCCAGTTATACCAACCACACCCATCTCCATGCCAAATTCACCATCTAATAACAGTGTTAATAATTCTAAAAATGTTAATGGTATTAATCCTCCTACATTAATTAAAAGTAATAGTATCAGTATGAAAGATATTAATTCCCCATTATCCATGGCATCTTCATCTTCTTCACTTTCTTTAAATACCACAACCTCAGTACCATACAATGTTATTCTTTCTGATCTTATTAAACAATATTTTTCACTTAGTTTTTTAGAAATACATTGGTCAAATCTTATTAATACAGCAAATGGATATGCTTCGGATGATATAAGGCTTCCAATTCATATTTCATCAGCTAATAGAATTTCTAAAATATTAAAAGGATTTAATTTTTAAGTAATAGTAATAATTTAAATTCATAATGAAAATAAATTAAAAATAATAATTATAATAATAGTAATACTAATAATATTAATATTAATATTAAAAATAGTAATAATAATAAAAAGAAGAAGAGGAAAAATAGCTATCTCTATATATAATATATATTCATAATATTGTAACAATAATAGAATATATATATTAATAGAATTATTAAAAGAATATTCTACTTTTTTTTATATTTACAATATTTACTATAAGCATTTTTCAAATTATTTTAATTTATTAAAATGTTTTATTATTATTGTAATTATTTTGCTTCATTTTATTCTTTATCTCATTTTATTTAATTATAAATATTAAAAACACCTATACTGTATTGAAGTATTTTATATTTTTACCAACAAGAATTTTTTATTAACAAAAATTAGCAATAATATAATTAAATTTGTTTTTTTACAAATAATGATATTCTTTCTATATTAATTTATATTTTCATATATATATATACATATATATTATTAAATTTATTTTTATATAAAATAAAAAGGTATTATATCAATAATAATATTATTATATAACAACTATTTAAAACAAAAATTTAATAAAATATTTTTATTTATAAATTTTATTTTTTATTTTATTATTATTTTTTTTTTTATTTTATTTTATTTTTTATATATATAATTTTTAATTTTTTTTAAAAATATATGTTTTTAATTTATCTCTTTATTACGTAATATATGATTCAAAAAAAAAAAAAAAAAAAAAAAAAAAATAAAAAAAAAAAAAAGTACTTTAATATATAATCTATTTTACAATAAATATAAATATATTAAGTATAAATATAAATAATATAATATTAAGATATATATTTCTAAACTAAAGCTAAATTTTAAATAAAAAAGAAAATTTTTGAAAAATTATAAAAATTGAAAATTTTAATTATAAAAATTAATTCAAATTCAAATTGTTATTTTATATTATTTATCTCTTTATTTTATTTTATTGCACGTATATATGTATCTCTTTATTAAATTTTTCAATATAATTTTAAATTTATTGCGAATTTATAGTCTTGAAAATATTGAAACCGTCACTGGCAGTACTACCTATTACACCAGTTAATTGCTTATGCCAATGAATTTCTTTAATATCTTCTTGACCCTTTATTTTAATATAAAAAATATAAATTTATATGATATTAATATTTATATATATATTTATTTTTTTATTTTTAAATCGATTAAAAATAAAATATATATATATATTTTTCTTCAAACAAAAAAAAAAAAAAAAAAAAAAAAAAAACTTACTTGATGAATGAACATTAATTGTGGTGGAATATCTTGAACATCAGAATTAATATTCTTTTCTTCTTCAACATCACGCTCTACAGATAAATCCCATAAAGTTAATTGATTATCAGCACCACTAACAGCTAACATAGAACTATCTTGTGGATGGAATTCAATACTTGTAATTGGAGCAGTATGCCATTTGAAACTAGCTACTGGTGCAGTATTATTACTTCCGAAGTTTTGACGTAAATCCCAAATCTTAAATACACCATCGTCAGCACCTGAGGCCATTAAGAATTCAGTAGTTTGATTCCAATGAATTACATTAACATCAGTATCATGTGCTTTTACATTAAGTTGGTTACGCTTTCCAGCACGAGTATCCCAAATCTTAATAGTTTGATCAGCTGAACAGGAAGCAAATACATTCTTTTCCTTTGGAGCCCATTGAATATCTTCAACGGAAGATTGATGTCCAGTAAATGGTTGAATATCTGTTTTAAAAGAACTATCAGTTGGATTGGTTAAATAAATATGTTTATTAATATCACCAGAAAGTAATCTACCAGTTTCAGCTTTACTCCAATCTAAAGCAAAACCTTCGGCACGACCATGTGCATTCACTGTGTACAATGGCTTAATATTCTTTGGATTAACCATAACACCTGGAACATCAAAGCTCTTAACTGCTGAAGTAATATCAAATATATTAACTTTACCAGTTTCAGACCATGTAGCTACAATATGAGATTCAGGATGTGGCATAACTCTAACTCTATTAATACCACCTTGATGTGGAATAGCTTTATATTCTAAAATTGGATCATCATCTAAACCATCATCAGAATTATCATCTTCAAAATCATCTAATAAATATATATATATATATATATGTAACATATATTTTTAATTAAACTTTATGTAATATTATTTATGTAATATTTAGTAATATATATATTTACCATCGTATTTTGTTTTGTTCATTTGAGACATCTTTAAAATATATAATTGATTATTTTTTTGTTCTTCAGCTTGAGAACCAGCGACAAGATATGCCGTCATTGGAAACTTTTATTAATTATTATTATTAAAAGGAAAAAAAAAAAAATAATATTTTAAATTATTTTTTTATTTATTAGTTATAAAATAATATTATAAAATATATAAATAAATTTAATAATTATTTTATTTAATTATTTAACATTTACAGAAGTACGATTGACACCTAAACTATCACCTAAGAAATCAAAACTTAAACAAGGCCATTCAACATTCATGGTATGTAACATTTCATATGCAGTATTATCAACAACAAGAACTTCATTTTCACCCATTTCTTTACCTGGCATATATGTCTTATTATTATCATTATTATTATTATTAATAGTAGTAGTAGTAGTAATATTATTAGATAATTAGTAGTAATTGTATTATTAGTATTATTATTATTATATTATTTAAATTAAAATATGTTACAAAGTTTAAAATTCTAATCAAATATTATTATATATCTTAGATTTGTTATTTCTATAATGATATTTCGATAATATATTATAAAATTCAATTCTATTTTAATATTATTTAAATAATATTTTAATAATCTTTATGATAATTACTTCATGTTTAGTCTCTTCTTCTTCTTCATCATCAATCTCCATTCCTATTTTATTTAATTTAATTTTAAAAAATATCGAATTATTAAGATTATTTTTAAAATTTATATTATTATTTTTAAATATTTTACTTTTTATTTATTTATTTTGCTTTTTATTAAAAAAAAAAAAAAAAAAAAAAAAAAAAAAAGTTTATCAAGTTAACCTCTTATACTATCTTTTATATATTTTATTTTATTTATTTAAATACCTTCGTCATTATTTTCGACAATTTCTTCATCACTTTCATTGTCATCTCCATATGGATCTTCAAATTCACCCATTTCATTTATATCCATATCATCATTTTTTCTTTGATTGTCCTTCTTTTTTGAACTTGAGGTACCGAAATCTGCTGAACGTTTCATTTTGAAAAAATATATATATATAAATATTTTTGTATTAAATAAATAAATTATGATATTGATTAAATTAAAATAAGTCTATATGAAATAAATAAATTGTATGTTTTCCTTTTTGAATGATTAAATTTTTAAAATTTTTTATATTATATTTATTTATATAATATAAAAAATTTAAAATATACTAATATTAAGATATTTATATTTATATATATAATTTTCTTTATTATATATAATAAATATATAAAATAAAATAAAAATAAAATATTAAATTATATATATATATTTCTCTAAATCGTTTTATTTTGTGTAATCTTAAATTATATAATAATATTTTTAATTTAATATAAATAATTATACTATTATTGATATATCAAAATGATTTTTATATATCTTATTTTTTTTTTTTTTTTTTTGAAAAAAAAAAGTAAATCAACCAATCAAAAAAATAAAAAATATATTAATCAATACTTTTTTTATATGATATTAAAATTCAAAACTTTAAATTATAATTAATACTGTAAAATGAATTTTTATGAACATTAATTATTGAAATATTTAAAACTTCGATTAACTTTTAAAATAATATTACAGTTAGAAAAAAAATATTTTATAAATATTTTTTTTTTCACCATTTAGTTATATATTTAATTTTAACTTTCTAATTTAATTTCAATTAAATAAAATATATATCCATTTTAAATTATTGGCATAAACATTAAATTTATATTAATATAAGTAAACTATAATTTATCAACAGAAAGAATTTTTAAAATAATAAGAGTAATCACAATAATTCATGTATAGTAAATTGTAAATTTACTTATTTATTATTCATTTTAATTTTATATTTTAACTTAAAAATATTATATCAACTTTGTATGTATGTATATATATATATATATTCATAAATGTACAAAATTAGCAATTATAAAAATTAATTAATATTGCTATTTTTCAAATATAATAATTTATTATTAATTATTGCAATGATAATTAAATTTTATTATAAATTATATATTTATAAACTTTTTTTTTTAAAAAAAAAATAAAAAAAAAATTTATAATTAATTAAAACTTTTTAATAAACTACCGATTATTCCATATATTTATTAATAAAATATTTAACATTTATTAAATACTTATTTATTTTTATTTAATAATTTTAATAATTAAATACTTCATTATAATTTAATTTTTATATTAAATGAATGATTTATATTTATATTATTATTTGTGATTAATTTTTTTGTTTGTTTGTTTGTTTGTTTAGTTAATATTATACTTTTTATTTACTTTATTATTTTCATTATTTTTTAATAAAATATATTTATTTTCACTATCATTTATGATATGTGTTTTTAAAAAAATTTAAATTTAAATAATAATCAACTCTATTTTAATCACTTTTACTGTAATCATTTTCATTTTATTCATTTTCATCAGAATCATTTTCATTATATTCATTTTCATTATAATCATTTTCATCAAAAGTATCTAATATTGATCTATCTAATACAGAATTTCTATTAATTGAACGAGATTCTATTATAGATTTTGAAGGACCTATCGACCTTGTTTTTGGACCATCATATGATCGACTTGAGTAAATACTTTTACCAAGAATAGAACTCATATCATATAAACTTATATTTTCTAATGATGTTTCAGTAAATATTGAACTTGACTCATTATAAAAATCAAAAGACCCAGTAGAACTTGAATTATTGTTACTACTTTCATTAATATTTCTATTACTCTTTTCTATTAATTCATTTAGAAGACTCAATAATTCTTTAGCTTGTTTATTATCAGTTAATTGTAATATACAAACTAATGTTTCTCTTTTGGAACCTTTTTTCAAATGAAGACTGGAAATACGCTGACCAGAAATTAAATTACCTGGTTTAGACACAAAATTATTTGGATTATTTTTATTAATAAGAATTGCTAAATTTCTATCAGATTTATTACCTTAAAAATAATAAATAAATAAATCGTTAATTAATTAATTTTTATTTAATTATTATTTCATTTTAATAATAAAGTAATATATAATATAAATAAATAATAAAAATAAAAATAAATAAATAAATAAAATAAAATAAAAAATAAATAAAAATAAATAAAAAAATAAAATAATTAAAAATAAAAATAAAAATTAATATTTTAAGAATAACTTACTTTTTTTAACTATTAATGAAGAGTATTCAATATAAAATTGGAATTTATATTTATATTTAGTACTATCTTTTCTATTTTTAGTAATCAACATAGAATCATTCATGACATGAACGCTAGCTGAAGTACTTTTAAAGATTATACCATGATAAGTTTTAATTAAACGTTTTGGAACTACTTCAGAATTCTTTATAAGAATTCTTGGACAGTATAATGTTTCATTAAATATAGTATAGACACCATTAATTTCTTCTTCTTGACGTTTCACTTGATTAAGAGTTTTAGCCATTTCCTTCATAAAGTTCATAGCTGCTTCAAGACCTTCATTTTCCGGATTCTTTTTATTTAACTCAGATAATAACAATGAATAACGCATTGGACGCTGAATTGGCATAATAAAGAAACTGTTAATATCTTGTCTCTTACATTCCTCCATCTTTGGAATTGATTTAAGGAATTCAGCAAAGAGGTAAGATGACTTTTCATAGGATTTTACTGTAATACAGGCTTTGGAATAATTAGAAACAAAATTTACATAGCAATTAAAATCACCAACATGTTTCAAAAATACTTCACTTATTGCATTAATTTTATTATCTGAAGAAGAAGTAGCTTTTGCAATACTATCTCTTAATTGAATACTAAAATCTCTAATATCAGCTAAACCAAAGAATATAACTTCCACAGCCTTTTCTGGAATAATTTTCTTCTCTAGTAAACGGGATTTAATTGTATCTACCATAACACTTAAATTATTAATATAGCTACATTCAGTTTCATATAATTCAAGAACTAAATTGTCAATAAACATTGATTTACGTTCATCTTTTTTAATTGATGGCTTTTTAAAAACTGTAGTAACTTTATCATCCAATTTTTCTTCTTCTGATAGTTCTTCTAAAATTTGATCATCAGAATCCGAAATAGAACAACTCTGAATTCTATCATCATCTAAAGAATCATTCATATTTTCAGAATATTTAGAACTAAACTTTAAAGAAGCCATCTCTTCATCTATTTGATTTTCATTTCTTTCATTTAGAATTTTTTCAGTTATAGTCGATGAATTTTGACGAGCAATGGTTAAATTTTCCGTCATTAATCTAAGTAAAGATAAAGTAAGAGCAGATGAAACTGGAATACCATTGTTTTGAATTTGTTGGTAATTTTGCCATATTTGGTAATTTCTTTGTTGAGCTTGTATAATTAATGGAGATGATGTATAGGATGGAACCGGAACTTCGTTAACATTAATAACCGGTAAAGGCATTGGAATTTTAATTCCATTACATGGTCCTTCGGGATTAATATCAAATCGACTCTGTATATATTTATTAATATGGATAATAATAATAGTAATAATAATAATAAATAAAATATAGAAATATAAAAATATAAAAATATAAAAATATTATAATATTATAATATTAAAATAATAAAAACATTAAAATATAAAAATGTTATAATATTAAAATAATAAAAATAAATATAATAAAATAATAATATAAAAATGTAATAATATAATTAGGTAAAATACATAAATATAAATATATAAAATTAATAAAATAAAAAAATATATATTTATATAAAATCAATTAATTATTAAAAATTAATATATGCATGTTTATTAATTAAATAAAATTAATTAAATATATATATATTAATAATTAAATTTTATTTACCTTTTCTGCAAAAGATATATCATAAGATTCTGAGTTATCATAGATACTAGCATCTGAATTATTTTGATTTGCAAATCCTGGTGGTAATAAATTACCATTACCACTATTATAATTATTATTATTATTATTATTATTATTATTATTATTATTACCAAGACCGGTTAAATTTATAAAGCTTTGTTTTGGAGGGGATACACTATAACTTAATGAATTCATATCAGAATGTACTGAATTATTTGAATAACTTGTTTTTGTAGAAGGCATCATATAACTAGACGAATCCAAATCTATACTTTGGGAGGAGTAATTAGTTTTTGGTGAAGGCATAATATAACTTTGACCCTCAATTTTTGAACTTGTTGAATTATCATTATTTATACTATTAAATGTTTTATGAGTATTACTACTTAAGATAGTACTACTACTTAAAATTCCATTATTGCTATTAATATTCGCAAAGGAGCTATTAAAGGATGGAGAATTGTTTATAGTGCTAACATTAGGCATATTATAAAATTCATCATTATTATTATTACTATTATTATTATTACTATTCAATAATATATGATGATTACTGTTACTGTTAATAATTGAATTATGATCATTACTATTATTATTATCATTTTTATTATTGTTTTTATTGTTTTCACTGTTACCACTATTACTTATATTAAAGCGAATCTTATTAATCTTTGGTAGTACTGGCATATCTATAAAAGAATCATTCTTTTTATTTGTTTTATTTGATAAGGTCGCCTGTGATACTGTATTAATTCTTCTAATATCATTATTAGGTACCGGCATTGAGTAATTATTATTTGTTGTATATGAATGTTGGAATATTGTGTTATTACCATGATTTTTCAATTCTGATATAGATAATCTTCCATTTCTTCTATTTTTATTATTAGTTTCAAGTATACTAATATTATTGTTACTGGTTTTATTACTGTTAGTATTACTATAATCATTACTATTAAAATTATTTTTATTATAACTATTTCTTTTGTTGTTTGAATCATTCATATTATTACTTTCTACACTATTACTATTATTTATACTATTATCATTGTGATTATTGCTAATACTATTACTATTTAAAATCGTTGAATTTGGTCTTGGCATTGACACCGGCATTGGCATTGGCATTGGCATCGGCATTGGTATTGACGGGTATTGATATGACTGATTAGTTTTACTATTATTAATGTTATTACTATAATTACTATGACCACTATTATTACTATTTATTTTACCTACTGAAAAATTATTTGGACTACCACTTGATGGTGAGGGCATTTTAATACCTATTAAATCACTAGAATTATAAGAATGATTTATTTTATTCTCACAAATATCAGATTCTTTATCACAATTGTCATCAACTGTTGCATTTTGAATGTTATCATTAATAGTAGTATTACTATTTACGTTGTTGACAGTTGAAGCAACTGGATAAATTGGTGGAGTTGAAATATTATTACTTAAATCATTTTTGTTACCATACTTGTCATTAATGTTATTATTATTGTAATCTTTTAAAATATTTTTGTTATCTTTTTTATTTTCTTTCTTATTATCCTCTTTAGTATTTGCACTCTCGATACCAATTTCATTATAATCTATACTATAATCACTATAAAAATCCTCATCATCAATAGTATTTTCTGAATCACTACTAAATATATAGTGATTAGATGGTTTATTGAGTTTCTTTTCTTCTTGTTTTGGACTTTCAGTTACTTTCATATTAGCTTCTTCAAGATTATCTGCAAGTTCAACATTTTGATTAATATCATCAGTATTAACTTCATTAATATTATCTAAAGTATGACTAATATCTAATGGTAATTCAAGTGAGTCTTCATAATTTATTTCATGAATTGTATAACTCCTAATTGGTTTAGAGAGTTGCTGGGTTTTAATACTATATGGATCAACAGTATTACGACGAGATATATTTTGACGTGGAAAATATGGTAATGACTTTCTTTGAGTACCTATTAAATTTTCATTCATAGTATGATTTCTTGATAATGACAATGAAATTTTTGCAACATTTGGAACCACACAAGAAGCCCTACGATTTATATCTTCATTTGGATTAAAAGAACTTGAAATAGATCTTAATCTCTCACAACAATGTTCCAATAAATGTAGAATTGAAGAAACATAAGTAGAAATGTCATTGGTGAATTCTTAATATAAAAAAAAATAAGAATAAAAATAAAAATAAAAATAAAAATAAAAAATAAAAAATAAAAAATAAAAAATTTTAAAATTACATAATAATAAATAGTAACATAGATATAGATTTTATTTATTCCTATTATAATAATCTTACTTATATATATATATATAAAATATTATACACTTACTATCCAACTTAAATTCTAATAATTGATTTCCAATAATAATTAAGCAATTAATATATTGAATATAAGCATCCTTTTTATTATTTTATATTATATATATTATTTAATATTTTACTTAAAAATATCGAATTTTTATACAAATATTTAAAATTTATAAAAAAAAAAAAAAAAAAAAATGTTAATTTTTGTTCTTCATACTTCTTTTCGATTTTCATTGTCTAAACTTTGAGCAGAAAAGATAACTTTTGAAATTTCTTCTTTCTTTGAATCTAATTCCTTTTTTGTAATAGCAGGTTTATCCATTCCTTAAATAGATAGCAAAATATACAATTTTATAATTTTTTTTTTTTTTTTTTATATTATTTTTAGTTTTGTTTTTTAGTTTTTTAGTTTTTGTTTTTTAGTTTTTTAGTTTTTGTTTTTTAGTTTTATTTATTATTAAATTTATTTTAATTAATTGTAGTTATTATAATTTGTTAAGATTTATATTTAATCTTTTTATAAATTATTTGAATAAATTACTAATAATGAATGAAATAAAAAATAAAATAAACAAACGAATAATGAATAATTTATATTAAAAATGTGAAAAAAAAAAAAAAAAAAAAAAAAAAAAAAAAAAAAAAAAAGCGATGAGAATATATGTATTTAAAATAGGTATAAAATTTTAATATAGATATAGAATTTTAAAATTCTTTCTCTTTTTTTATATTTAAATAAATATTAGAAAGAATAATATTATTATATACATAAATCTAAAATTCAAATATTATAAAATTATTATTTATCTTATAAGTCTTATAAGAAGATATTATTAAATATTATTGAAATATATATAATATTAACACAATAATTTATTATATATAGAATTAAAACTAAATTATCACTATTATTACTGTTTACTGTTTTACTTAAAAGAAAGAATAAATCAGTATTAAAATTTATTCCAAATTTAAATTTTTTGTAAATAATTTATATAAATTATTATTATATAATATTAATAAGATAATTTATTATTTCAATATTATCACTTCTAAAAGAAAAAAATCAAAAAAAAAAAAAAAAAAAAAAAAAAGAAAAGAAAAGAAAATATATACATATATATTTGGATATTATTAATAATTAATATATTGATTATATGTAATATTGAATTTAATTTGAAAATTTTCAATTTGAAAATATTTTTTCCCGATTTGTTTTGTTTTGTTTCGTTTTTTGTGTTTGTTTTTATTTTTAAGTAAATGATTTTAATATGATTTTAATTTTTATAAATATATTTAAATATATACTACTTATAATTATATTTTTATTATTATTATTTGGCTTAATATAAATATTTTGAAATATTTTGATTAGAAATACTTTTATCAAAATAATTATAATTTTTATAATTACTTCTTTAATTAAAAAAAATTAATTATTAAAGTAATGATTTTGGTTTACGCTATATAAAAATAATATAGATAAAAAACAAATAAATATATTATAATATAATTATTTTAATTTCAAATATTTATTTTATATTTTGTCAAGGAAATTAACTATTTTAAATTATTAATTTATATTTTATATATATAATAAATTATATATATACATATACTTTTTTTATTTTTTGAGTTAATTATTTAAAAATTTATAATATTTATATTTTAAACTTTTAAATTTACGAAAAAATTTAATTTAAAGAAAAGAAATATATTATAATAAAATTGTTCTTTTCTTTTCTTTTATATATATATATAAATTTAACAAAAAAAATGTAAAATCTAATTTTTTTTAAAATAAAATAAAATAAAAAAAAAAAAAAAAAAAAAAAAAAAAGAAATATAATAAAATAAAGTTAAAAAAAATTATAAATATATATATATATATATTTTTTTATTTTTAATTAATAAAGTAAAAAAAAAAAAAAAAAAAAAAAAAAAAAAAAAAAAGATTATATTACTAAAAAATTATTTTAATTAAATAATAAAACAAGATAAAATATTAATTATTTTAGTTTTTTTTTTATTTATTATTATTATGATGATGATGATGTTTATTATAACTATTATTATATTATTTAATTTTAGTTATAATTAATATTTCTTTTTCTATATTAATTTTATTTTTAATATTTTTTATAAAGTTTCATAGCAAATTAATTTTTAATAAAAAACAGAATTTATTGTCCAATAATATTAATTAATTACTCCTAATACATTGTAATATATTATTCATATATATTATTTTAATATATTTTATAAAAAAATTATTACTAAAATTTAAAAAATATTGAAAATGAAATTAAAATTTATTATTTGTGTGATATAAAATATTCTTCCATCATACCAAAAAAAAAATAATTATATACAATTTATATTTAAATATAAGCAATATTAATAAATCAAATAATTTTAAACATATTTTTTATAGACTTTCGTATATATCTACATATAAATATATGGTAATCTTCTATTAAATAAACCAAGAGTACAACCTGGAGTCGTATAATACTCTATATATATAGGTCACCACATGCATATATAATGTATTTCACAGCCACAATATTTGTTAATTAGCCATATTAGTCGACCCTTGTTTCTTAATCACTAAACAAGAGTAGTATTGAATGATATCCCTAAGCGTAACGTATACAAAATGTGGCTTGGATCAGATTAAGGGATTTCCATGTTTTTCATCAATGTGAGGATATTAATTCATCAATGATTGTTGAATTAATTTCCTCACAAGTAACTAGATTTATTAGTCTATGTAATG
This sequence comes from Neocallimastix lanati (nom. inval.), assembly GCA_016946835.1. Lineage (NCBI taxonomy): Eukaryota > Fungi > Neocallimastigomycota > Neocallimastigomycetes > Neocallimastigales > Neocallimastigaceae > Neocallimastix > Neocallimastix lanati (nom. inval.). The sequence continues at coordinate 32,661 of JACVTC010000153.1, read as the reverse complement.
TATTATTATATTCTTTGCTTATGCTAAGTAGGCAGAACCTTAACACAAGCAGGGACAATATCCACCTATACGAAAGCATACCGAAGTGTTAGGACTACCTTAATATTCCCATGCCTTGAGAGGAGCAAAAATATGGTATAAACAGGAAGTAAAATAATAATAATAATAATAATAATAATAATAATAATAATAATAATTTAAATATTATTATTACAAAAGAATAATAATAATAAAAAAAAAAAAAAAAAAAAAAAAAAAAAAAAAAAAAAAAAAAAAAAAAAAAAAAAAACCTTATGACCTTTAAAGGATTTTCTTAATATGTAAAATTCATTTCAATAATTTATTAATAATAAAAATATTCTATAATTATCATTATTAACTTCAACAATAGTAATAATTTTTAATAATAGAATATAATAATAATAATAGTAATTGAGAATCAACAATAGTAATAATTTTTAATAATAGAATATAATAATAATAATAGTAATTGAGAATCAATAAATCAACTCAATAATATTAATATATTAGTTTAAATAATTAATTATATTTTACTTTATAATAGTAAATTATATATATATATATTTAAAAATAATTAACTATTTTATTTAAAGGATTTTACATATAAGTTAAAAAAAAATGTTTATAAATATAAAAAATATAAAAAGTTTGAATAGTATTTACAAAAAAAAAAAAAAAAAAAAAAAAAAAAAAAAAAAAAAAAAAGGACTAATAATTTTAAAAAATAGGTTTTTTTTTTTTTTATTTAATCAAAATTATTAATGATATAATATATAATATACAAGAATGTTAATATCACATAAAATTTATTATATATTTTATCATTTTACACTCAATATATTAATATATTCTTAGTCAAATGTTTTAATTTTTTTTATCTTTATAATTTTATTATATAACTATGTAAATATTAATAATTAATAATATATTATAAATAGTAAAAAAAAAAAAGTATTAAAAAATATTTTAATAAATAGAATAATAAAAAATTTGTACATAACAATAAATTGTTATTTTATAATGAATAGCAAAGATATTATTTCACATTAGAAAAGAATAAAAATACTTAAAGATATATAGATAGATATCACAATTATGGCAATGGAAATGGAAATGAAAATAAAAATAAAGAAAAAAAAATTATTTTTCCAAAATTTATAGATTTTATACAAATAAATTATATACAAAACAAAAATAAAAAAGTTATTTGGTATAATTTTATTTTCAATTAATTTATTATATTCATTAATACCCTATATATAATATTAATATTATTTTAATATTAATATTATTCAATAAACTATAAAATTAATTCGGATTTATTCAATGATTGAATGTTTTTAATTAATAAATGACTTAGTGATTAAAACTAAGGGATGATTGTGATAATGATAATGATTTCGATTTTTCTATTTCTGTTTCATATTCATCCAGATCAATTTCATTTTTAAAAAAATCTGTTTTAGATCTAGATCTTAAATTATATCCTGAACTTTTTTTATTTGAATTTTCTTTTATGTTATTATTCCCCTTCATTATTTCATCTTCATTTTTCTCAAGATTTTCATAGTTACTCTCTATTTCATCTTTATTTATATCTTTATTATTAAAATTATTTCCTTTTTTAATTTCATTTTTGTTTTCTTTTTCATCTTCATTTATATTTATATTATCAACATTTATTTCTTTCTCAATTTCATCTTCATTTTCATTTCCACTTCCATTTTCAATTTCATTGTCATTTTCATTTTCAATATCTTCATAAACATTTTCTAGTCCATCTTTATTTGTATCTTTATTATCAATATCCATTTCTTTTTTAAGTTCACTTTCATTTCTAATTTCATTTATGCCTTTATTTTCACTTCCACTTTCTTTTTCTTTTTCATCATAACAATTATTGATATAATCTTCTTCTTCATCAAAGTTGCTTTCACTTAAATAGTTTTCATCATTACTTTTATTGCTTTCATCCTCATTTTCGAATTCTATATGATTATCAAAATCATTCTTTCTATTATCAACTTTCTTTACAACATTATTCTCTTTATTATTTTCATTATTAATTTTAATTCTATTTTGATCTTCAACTCTATTTTCATTTAGATTTTTGATTTCTTTATCTTCTTCTTCTTTTTCTTTTTCTTCTTCTTCATTATAATTTTTACCATAATCATCATCTTCCTCATTTTTTTCTTCATAGCCTTCTTCATAATCTTCTTCATAATCTTTTTCTTCATCAAATTCATTTTCAATTTTATTATTCTTTTTAATTTTTTCATTATTACGTTTATTTTCATTCTCACTCTCACTCTCATTTTCATTTTCACTTTCACTTTCACTTTCGTTTTCATCTTTGTTATCATTTTCATAATCTTCTTCCGAATCAGAAAATTGATATCTATTACGTTTTTTACTCCTTTTAATTTGTCTTTCCAAAATTTTAATTAATTTTTCTTCATCAATTGGTCCATTAGAATTATTTAAAATATCGGAAAGCTTATTTTTTTTATGATGATGTCTATTATCCTTTTCTACTCTATTGTGTTTTTTTTTATATCTTATAGGTTTATTATTGCCAATCTTAGACCTCATTCCTAAATATCTTCCTCTACTAATACTTCTACTTCTACTTCTACT
>JACVTC010000153.1:0-25000 GCA_016946835.1 Neocallimastix lanati (nom. inval.) | reverse complement strand
TCATTGCTAATATTAATATTATTTTTTATTACATTTTCAGATGTATTACGAATTATATCTGATAATTCTAAAATATTTACATTAGGATGTTGTATATCCTTTGTTGGTGATATATTCGACTCCACATTCAAATAGGAATGAAGAATTTCATTAGTTTCTGCTTTTGATGGATACACTGTATCACCAAAATTAAATAAAAAATTTTGTTTTGGTTTCTCAGAATTTTCAATATTATTACTCGATTGATCATTTAAAATAGATTTTTCATTTTCTGGCTCACTCATTATACAATCATCATCATTAAATTCATATTTATTCTCATTATTCATTGAATCATCATTAACAATTGTGTCTTCATTATTATCTTCTAACTCCCCTGTAGGTGATTCATATTCCATTTCTGGTTGATCTGATAATTCGTCCACTAAAGCATCTTCATGATAAGATAATGATTTTTTACCTATTAAATTAGATAATTCTGAATCATCGACTGGGCTTTGTTCTTGTTCAAAATTATCAACTTGTTCCTCTTTTAAAATGTTTATATGTTCTGAAATATCATCTCCAATAGCATTTTTAACTTTTGTTATTTTTTCAACAATATGTTTATCATAAATTTCATTTCTATTAATCATAATATGTTCATCCGTTTTCATTACTGATGTACTACTGTCCTCAACTTCATTATTACTTAGAGTATTATTTCCTATATCTCTTATATCATTAACTTTATCAATATCTAAAGTATCAGTTGCAGCTATTTTATTATTATGAGAAATGTCATCCTCTACAATTTTCTCAACATCCATATTATTATCATCATTATTTTGTTTAAAATTAACATTAACATTATTATCATTACTGATGTGTTCCCTAGTATTTACTATATTATCCAATCCATTGGATTTCTTATTTTCTAATCCTAAATTTACGGTATCATCAGAATTTGGAATTAAATTATTCATAGCAGTTAATTGTGTTATTTCAACACTAGTAATAGAAGTTTTATTATTTTCCTCATTATTCATAGTTAATTCATTATTTTTAGGTATATCATTAATTGGTTCAGCAACATTTGTTTTTAAATCATCATGATTTAAAGGAATTTCTGTCAAATTTTCTGTAGCAATTTGATCATTTATTATATCGGTCTTTTTTAAAGATTTATCATTCATTAAATTAATAGTTTCATCAACCTCAAATTCTACTTCTGTATTTGTTTCATTTTTTTTCTCATCCTTATCTACATTATTTTTCTTTTCATTAATAATTTCTGATGTTTCAGAATTATTATTTTTTTTATTATCACTAAATGCTAACATTTTTTTTTTTTCTTTATTTGGAAAATTTAAATTCGATTTTAAATGAAGATATAAAATATTTAAGCTCTTATTAAGATAATTCTTTTTTATTATTTTTATATTACCTATTAAAAAAGGAATTTTTCTTTATTTTATTGGGTAAATCGCTAATAATTTATTCCATTTAAAAAAAAAAATAAAAAAATAAAAATAAAAATAAAAAACAATATATATATATATATGGATTCTTTATATAGAAAAAAAAAATTTTTTATTATTAGTATTATTAAAACATTTATATATATACTTATATATATTTAAATTTTAAACTAATAATATATTTTATCTATAATAAAATATTTATTCTTTTATTATTAATTGGCTATTATTCTAACAATTTTTATTATAATTACTATTATTAATGCTTTTGTTCTTATTTTTCAAAATTGATTTCAGTTAATAATTCAAAATTCAAAATTGTAAAATTAATTATTATGCTTTTATTATTACTTAAATTATATAAAATATTTTGTTTCTTTAGATAAAAAAATTGTTTTTTTTTTTTTTTTTTTTTTTTTAATTGCTCATTAAATTAAATGTTGAACAAATATACATATTTATAATGAAATTTAATTATATTGTTATTAAATTCTTATTCTTTTTAAATATAAAATAAATTATTATTTAATTTTATCATTTATAAAAACAATGAAAGATAAATAAAAATATTTTAATTAAATCTTTTAAATTAAATTAATTAAAATTATTTTTTATGTATTAAAATCTTATTTGTTATTACATAAAAAAAAAAAAAAAAAAAGACACAACCAATATATAAGATTTTTATTACAATTATTCTTTAAAAAGAATCTATTATTTGTATTTACAATAGAATAGTATTTATTTATTTAAATACTTTCATTTATTCAATAAATATAGCTACTTAAATTTGATTATTATTATTATTATTATTATTATTATTATTATTTTTATTATTATTTTTATTATTATTATTATTTTTATTATTATTATTATTATTATTATTATTATTATTATTATTATTATTATTATTATTATTATAATAAGTATTTAATATTATAATTTATTATTGATATATTTAAACTAATGTATAAAATATATCAGAAAAATATAATAAAAAAAAAAAAAAAGATTAATTCTTGTAAATAGACAAATTTAATTCTTAACCTATTTATTATTAATTTTTTATTTCAATAATATATACATACATATAATTATATATTAGTTTCAATATTAATTACGACCTATAATTATGACCAACTTTATATATATATATATATATATATATATAGAAAATTTTTAATAAAATATTTTATGAATTATGATTATGACCATATATATATATATGGTCATGATCATAGTTTTTATATAATAGTTTTACATACATATATGTAAAACTACTATATAAGAAAGTTTAAAAACTTAAGACTTAGAACTAAGCAATTACATGTGAAAAATATTCAGATAAATATTATATATATATATATATTATCTAATTATATATTGTTTAAAGAAATATTATTATGGATTTCTTTCTGATTATATTATAAGCATTAAAGAAATATTATGGTAGTTGCATATAAAAATTTGATTTATTCCACAATGATTGTTTCTTAAAAAGTGATGCCCAACGTGGTTGGTTTTAGGTAAAAGATAGAAGGTAGAGTTACTGTTATTAAGAAATCTTGAAATTTCCCCTTGTACTACTCAACTTGAGCATTTATTGATACCAAATTGCATTTCATTATTTCTAGCCCGCTTACTTGAAGCACATAACACAATATCATCTACAAAAAGACCTCCACAACAAAGTTTACCACCAATAGAGATTCCATATTTATCACATTTATTAAAGATATCATTAATGAACAAATTAAATAAAATTGGTGAGAGGGCATATACTTTTTTAAGGTCCATAAAAGCAAGATAAGTATCCTTATTTTCAAATTTTCGTCTCTGCTATATAATTCTTAATGAAGTGTAAAGACTTATACATTTTTCTCGGTTACGAAATCTATATTGTTTAGGTCTTATAAATCCTTTATCAATTCTATATTTAGAGACTCTTTTAGTTATGATTTTTGTTATAATTCTTAATCCATTATTGATTAGAGAGATGTCACAATAGTTATACCAACCTGATGGATCCCCCTTTTTATGAATAAAAATGAACAATTCATTATTCCATGATTTTGGAAAATCACCAAATCAAATACGATTTATTAAAGCTTTAAGACACTAGCTAAATGAAATATTACTTTTATTTTCACTTGATTTTTCTAAATCATCTTTACCAGGAATCAAAGCTTTAAAGAATTCCAATGGAATACCATCAGGACCACAAGCTTTAAAGTTAATAGTAGATAAGATAGCTTCGCTAATTTCTTCATCGCTAATACTTTGGTTTATTTATTTTTGTATTTTTTTTAGTCATTTCCATGCTTTTCTACTATCCTTTTTAAGAGCTAACGAATATCCAATTTTAATTCAATATATATATTCTTTTTTCCTAAATTCATTACATTTTTTATGAATTGATTCACATAGTCTATTATACAAGTCAACAATATTAACAAATTCATTGGAATCACTTGCAGATTTATAACCTTAATTTATTTATATTTTATATGTTTTACCTTTTGAAGACAATAAATTTTTCTGGACATTCTAAACATTGTCTATAGGAACCTTAGAGTGGCGCCATAGACTTCATGCTGTTAAAGAAACATGATGAGTAAAGAAATTATGCTCAAGTACTTCTTAACATGAGACATAATACCCAAGATAACCTCTGCAACCTGGCGTATTTGGATCAATTCTTTTCTGGAAATATTTGTAGTTGGGAAGTGTTACTTTACATGGATTTCTAGCACCATTGGTACAATTACCTGTTTCCTGAAGAATATATGAATAATAGTTTAAAAATTGTATTGAAGTACTTAATACTATCTCTTTTCACAAAATTACATCCATTGGTATTCCAACTAAGACAAAATGAAAACTTTCCTGTGTTAGAATGTGAAATTGAATTTTGATAATTAAGATTAGGAATATTAGGAGCACTGAGTACATGATTATCATTTATAACATTTGCTAAGTTAGTTGAACTGAGATTTGCTGAGTTTGTATTATTGGATGTGTTATTAGATATTAAATTCTGTTTTAAATACTGAAAAGAAACCTTATGATTGTATTTGGAACATCTACAATATGAAATTTTTACTCCTGATATTACTTTTTCAAATACTTTTTCAAATGTTTCATGGTTGAAATTAGGAGTATTTACTTTTTATCCTGAAGAAACTATTATTGAAATTAGTAATTCTTTTCACTGACAAAATATTATTCTTTGCATCCTTAAGGAATGAATAAATTCCTTCAATTTAACATTGATCCATGAATGTATACCACCGAAAAAAAAAATCAACCTTGTGTTGTCAATAGATGTTCCATAACAGCGATGAAATATCTTTTCCATAATGAACTATAACTTATAAATTGATAAAAAAATGAAACTAATATAAGCTAAAATACTAAAAACTAAGGAATATAAATATAAAATAAAAAATATATATATATATATAAACAATATAAAAATATAAATATAGAAAAATTAAAAAAAATTAAAATGATATGAAGTAATTTCTTTTTTCAGTAGTAGATAATTATTTAAGTAAAATAATACACTTATTTATTTTGTTATTGTGAATAATAGCTCTCTCTTTTTTTTTTATCTTTATACTTTTGATTCTCTTATCGATTAAAAAATCATGTTGTATGTAACAATTTTTTGTAAAATAATCATAACTAAACTAAAATGTAGAGGTAAATAAAATATTAGTAGAGAAAGACTATAAAAAGATTCCCATCCGTTAAATAAAGTCTTAAGTGCAAACTTTGGAGTGAACCATTCTCCTACATTTCAATTTTACAATAGTTATATGTGCTTATATAATACTATAGAAAAATACATATATAAAATAATGCTAAAGTAAAAAAAATACAATTGATTCATTACAATGATAATATGTAGAAACTACATGATATTATTAATTATACAACTTCAATGTTACTACATATCCAGTTTAAAACAATATAAAACATCAGGTTCACTTTCTACAGTCTTCCAGTATTCCAGTTTTCACTCTTCGTACTAGAAGCCACTTTAGAAAGGATAACCATCGATTATCATCAGAATCACAGAAAGCTGTAATTAGTACACCTGATATAGGTTATTCCTTTTCCATCAACCCTCCATGGACCTGGAAAAACAGTCCACATCATTGGGTTTTTTTTTTTTTTTTTTTTTTTTTTTTTTTTTAACGGCAGCAAACTTGTTTCATCTTTATTAATTAAATATTTGATAAAATACATGTAATAAAATAAAAAAAAAAAAAAAAAAAAAAGATAAAAAATTAAACAAAAAAAATAAAACACATTTTTTTTTTTTTTTTTTTTTTTTTTTTTTTTTTTTTAGACTAGGAATAAACTTTATTTAATAATATTTTTTTTTAAAAAATACATGAAGTTTAAATACATGAAATTTTTTTTTTATAATAATATTAAAAAACTACGTTATGAGATTCGAGGACGAAAAGGCCTCTAACTCTTCCCATTCATCGAAGATAACTCCATGTGGATGAAAATTATCATTCGAATCTGTATCAGAATTTCTTCTTTGCCTTATCGTTACGACGTCGACGCTCTTGACAACGGTAGGTCTAACACTATACAAATCGATCATGGTGTAAAAATCACCAATCACAATAGGCATAACGTTAGTAAGGAATTCCGCAAGCCCCACAAAATATGAAATCGGGAAAGAAGACTCGTTCGAAGGTGATTGAAAAATATTATTAATATATCGCCTTCTTTCCCCCGAGCCGATCTTTAAGATTTCAAATACTGCATTTCCGCCAAGAAGGAGACACAGCACGTAAAAATTGATATTATCATCAAAATCTTCCTCTTTATCATCAGGAATGTTCAATGATTTCTCATGAACAATTAGAGAAAAATTAATAAAAATTTCATCAACAAAGGGAATGAAATGTTGCCTAAATTCTTCAAATTTAGGACATAAAAGTATCCAGTGTGTAAAACTAGGTATGCTGTTACTCTCACCACAACAAGGGCAGTATGTTGGGCAATTTTCTGATACTAGATTACTTTTAACATACGTTTTTACATCAAATTTGAATCCACATTTAATTCGTCCAATCCAAAAAAATCCAAGAGAAAATTGTGAATATTTAAGTGATAGACGTTGAATAAATTTTTTAAAACCAAATTTAAATTTCTTGTATTTTGTAGATCTGATCGCAGGAGTGCTTGAATAATGAATATTTTCCCAGTAAAACTTCCTTATTTCTCCAGGAAGTTTATTATTGTGCTTGTGTACTGCTAAACTCCGTGCTTTTTTCGTCCATGAATAGTGAGAAAGTGTAGGTATATTTTTGACTAAATGAGAAATAATTTTTTTTTTTTTTTTTTTTTTTTTTTTAGACAGGGAAGAGAATACACTTCCAAAACTTTATTAAATTTTATTTTAAAAAATACATGTAGGTGAAAAGTACATTTGAAATTAAAAATAAAAAAATAAAAAATAAAAAAATAAAAAATAAAAAAATAAAAAAGCTCGATAATACTATGTATTTCGGCAAGTTGTACTATGCGGGAATTTTTCCCTTCCTATCAAATAAAAAAGAAATAAAACCTAGAAGTAACATCTTTAAAATAGATAGTGTGGTGTCCACTAAACTCTCCCCGGACTCATCATTTATTGAACTACTAGGGAGAGATTCATCCTTCGTAGCAATAGATGACGATCCTGTATTATCATTATGCCTTATCAGTACGACGTCGACGCTCTTGGATAAGTTTGATATTTTGCAATACCTATCAAATAATAGCTCAAACGAACTACTAATGATAGGTATTGCACTTGTTAAGAATTCCGCCAAGCCCACAATTTTTGGAACAGGTGACTCAGATGAACCTTTGAAAAGTAGTTCATTTAATTGTCTCTGTTCCCCACTATCGAAATGTAGCTCATTTAAAACTAAAGTCCCACCAAGAAGGAACAAGTATATATAATGATTGATATAATCTTCAAAATTAGAAATAGAGTCATAGGAAGAAAGAGGATTAAACACTCTAATCTTCCTAAGGAATAAAACATAGAGATCATCGATGAAATTTAAAGAATTCCATCTAAAAGATGCAAGAGCATCGCATTTAAAAATCCAATGTTCAAAAGATTGTTTATCTTCGCCACAACAGGGGCAAGACTTGGGACAATCTTCTGAAACTCTACCCATTCTAATAGCAATAGTAGTATTGTATTTATAACCACAGCGTAAACGAATAATCCACGAAAACCCTAAGTTGAATTGGGGATATTTTAAACTAAGCATAATTATAGCTTTATTGTTTGAGAACTTATTACGATCGTAATTTTGACCTTTAATACCTTGAAATTTGGCAACTGATTTCCAGTAACGTTCTAAAATATCGTCATATTTTTCACATTTATATTTTTTGATTTTTTTATACAGTGTTCTAGATTCTTTAGTCCAGGAATAATGATGCATTTTGGGAATAGATTTAATAAGATCCTTTATAATACAGTTTGATTTACTCCATTTTGCAAATGATTTAATCTGTAAGGCTGCGCAGACACCAGCAATAGGAGGAATGCTTAGATCTCGAGATAAAGCATAAGTACTCATAGTAGAATTATGTCTAATATAGTCATTGTCTTCTGAACTTGTTTTACCATTTTTAGAGAAGGAGCCGATACACCAAAATAGACCAGTATTAATTAATGTTTGAATTCTGGCCGTTCTGGATTTGTTTGAACCAAGTAAAGGAGAATAATAAATTACTTTACTAATAACAAAGGATTGAAGAACTTTTTTCTTGTATGCAATAGGGATAAGTTTATTTGAGAAGAAATGTGTAAATGAAAGAAGGGATTTTCTAACTTTAAAATGCATGTGAGATATAATGTGTTCTAGTAAGAGATCATCAGAAAAAGGAATACCAAGATAAATATAACTAGAAACTTTAGGAATAGCATTCATTCCTAAATAGAAGGTTGGGTCACTATAGTTTGGAGGAGATTGGAAGTTCATTGGTTTTATAACCATAGTTGCACATTTTTCAATACCAAAAGTCATTTCATTTAAATTAGCCCATTTATGTACCTTTTTTAGTAATTTTTCTAAATTTTTTGCACTTGGAGCAATTAGAACAACATCATCAGCAAAGAGTCCACCACAACACTTTTTTCTTCCAATATTAACACCATACTTTTCACAGTCATTTAGTATATCATTGATGAATAAATTGAATAAAATTGGAGATAATGGACAACCTTGACGAACACCTCTTTTAATAGGAAATTCATTTGATAACATTGAAGCAAATCGAGCACGAGCTTTAGATGAAGTATATAAATTACAAAGAAAATCAAAACATCTACCACGTACGCCATAATGATATAATTTAGTAAGAATGTTAAAAATAGGAACTGAATCATAAGCTTTTTTAAGATCTAAAAAGGCTAAATATGTGAATTTTCCTTGAAATTTTCTTCTTTGGCATATTTCTCTAACGGAAATGAACAAACTAATGCATTCTTCACGGTTGCGAAAGCCAAATTGTTCAGGTCTAATGAAATTGTGTGAGAGTGCGTAAGAAGATATTCTATCTGTTACAATTTTTGAAATGATTTTCAGTCCAACATTAATGAGAGAAATACCTCGATAATTACTACAATCTGATAGGTCACCTTTCTTAGGGATTGATACAATAGAAGCTGAGTTCCATTTTTTAGGAAAAGACCCATTCCATATTTTATTAAAAATCAATTTAAGACACTTTCCAGCAACAGGATGTGTTTCTAGTAATTCTTCATTGCAAAACAGAGCTTTGTAGAATTCAATCGGGATACCATCGGGGCCGGGTGCTTTGTTGTTTTTCATAGATGAAATTGTTTTTTTAATATCGTCAACCGTAATGGGATCGTTGATATTCCAGGCAGAGGATCTAAGACTAATATTCCTTAAAGCATGGATCCAGAAGTTACGATTAAGGCTGTGACCTGAGGGATCAGAAGCTAGATCTATATAATATTCAGCCCATCTATCTAATTGTTTAGTAGGAGAGATAATATCTTGACCAAATTTAGATTTTATGCAAGTAGGGGAGGTAGATGAATACGATGGTTTAGCCATTTTTTTTAAACATTTCCAACCATTTTTGAAATCTTTATTCAAAAAATAATTACCAATTTTTACTATATTAGCTTTAAATCTAGCAGAACGAAATTTGCTCTTTGTTTTCTTGATTAATTTGCAAAGTTTTTCATATTTATTAAATTGTTCAAGGTAATTATCAACATTTTCACAGTTAAAGTAAGGCTTAATATTTCGAAATGCAATATGTTTTTCATGAGACAGTCTTTTAATGAAATAAGGACAATGAAAAGCAGAGCCCTTTAAATTTGTTGGAATGAAAGCCTTAATATCCTTCCCGATATTATTTGCTGTATTGATAAATTTTTCTACCATTTCATCTGCCGTGAGCGAATTGTAGTGAGAATCGAGGTCATTTGCTAAGATTGAAAAATAATTATGTGATAAAATATCTGAATTTTTTGTTTTACAAATATGTGTAGACCATTTAGAAACTTTAGCAGGCCTTATAAAGCCATCGGAGAGAACTTTGTTGCAAGAAAGTATAATAGATTTATGATCAGAAATACCATAAAATGAAGTGCAAACCGAGGTTTTATTAAAATGAGCTGCCAAAGCCTCATTATATATGACATGGTCAATACAAGATGATCTAGAACCTTTGGCATAAGTAAATTTATTACCATATAAGGGAGCAATATACCAATTAGGAAAATTATTTGAAATGTATGTTTTGATCTTCTTTAATGACATGTTAAAATCACCAACTAGGACAGCAGGAACGTTTTTTCTATTGTGAAAACGTAACCATTGAGAAAGTTCATCAAAAGCAGCTAGTCTTTCTTCCTTCCATTTGCTTTGAGGGAAGTAGATATTACCAATAGTACATTTTTGATTCCAGAAAGAAGTAATATTTACTGAAATGATATATTTGTATAAAAACGGTTCTTGGAAAAAAGAGCACGAAGAATGAACACCAATAAAGAGTCCTCTCATACCAGGGATTTTAGGATTAGCTCTAAGGAAAACTGAGTTGTAATATGGAATTAATGGTGATGAAACATCTTTTGGAAGATATTTACTTTTTCCAGTTTCTTGTAAATAGATACATATAGGTTTGAAAATAGAGTTGAGATATAAAATGCTATCACGTTTTTCAGTATTCCAACCGTTAATATTCCAACTAACACAGAGATTAAAGAAAGAAGAATTTGAATTTAGATGGCTAGAGAAAAAATCTTTCGCCATAGGATTAAGTTCAACATCAATATTATTAGATTTTCTTGACTTGTTCATTTGTTTAAGTTTATTACACAAGGTCCAGGTAATTTTAGCTGTTTCAGGAATTTTATCTCTTAAGAAATCTAAAACATCGAAAAATTTGAGATCATTTTTGTGTTTATTAACCCTAATAATGAAGTATGAGCCGTACCTTGGAGAAAAAAGTTTTTTAACATATGGAATAATTTCATTGTAGTTAGGGATCTTACTAATAACTTGAGCCATTAGATTACTAGGGGACCAAGAATTAAGGTTATGGATAAAGATAAGGCTATAATTGTTCATATGATTACCGAAGCAATAGAAACCACGATGGAAGGGAGTATTATTAACTGAGCTAGAAGCATCCATGTTTAGAGTTTGATGATAACAGAACTGACTTAATTTCTATTTATTGTGAATTTATTATAAGGATTGAATACCAAAGAATTATATATAAATTATTAACATTTAAATTTACTGAATATAAAAGTTAATTGTTTCACATGAATTGAATTTCCTAAGATATATTAAAAAACAATAGTTAGTGGAAAAATTATTTATTCAATAAAATATAATGTAAAATAATATATTTATTTTAAGTAAAAAATAAAAAATATTTTAAAAGGATATGAAAATTAAAAACCTAAAGTAAAAATTTATATAAAAATATAAAGTAAAATATATAAAGATAGAAAAAAAATATATATATATATAATATATATAAATATATAGAATAGAAAAACTTTAGAAATAAAGGAGAAAAAAAAAATAAAAACAATATTGTTAGTAGTATAGTGTAAAAATTTCTTTTGGTTGAAAAATTGATTTTAAAATACAGTTATGATTTATATAAAAAATAAAGATTGCATTAAAAATTGAAAAGTAATTTAAATTTTATTATAATACTAATTGCTGAACCCCCTCAGAAACCATACAGCTTCGGTTCCATCATTGGGTAAATGAGAAATAATACAAGAAGAATCTTTCCACTTTTTAAAGCATCGAATCATCGCCTTAGCACAAAAACTAGCTATAGGAGGTATAGAAAGTTCCTTAGACATATTGTAAATTGAAGTATTGGAGGTTTTATTTTTAAACCCGAAACTCCAATACAAACCTCGATTAAAAGCAGTTTGAGCTTTTTCGATTTTTTTTTTTTTTTTTTTTTTTTTTTTTTTAACGGCAGCAAACTTGTTTCATCTTTATTAATTAAATATTTGATAAAATACATGTAATAAAATAATAAAAAAAAAAAAAAAGATAAAAAAATAAAAAAAAAATAAAACACAAAATAAAAATAAAATAATGGTATAATATATTCTAGTTTCATTTAATTAATATTTGTAAGACTTCACAAGGGCATTATTATACTGAAGTATAATAATTAACTTTGACTTCGCAATGTTAATCATTTTTTTTTTTTTTTTTTTTTTTTTTTTTTTTTTTTTTTTTTTTTTTTTTAACGGCAGCAAACTTGTTTCATCTTTATTAATTAAATATTTGATAAAATACATGTAATAAAATAATAAAAAAAAAAAAAGAAAAAAAATAAACAAAAAATAAAACACAAAATAAAAATAAAATAATGGTATAATATATTCTAGTTTCATTTAATTAATATTTGTAAGACTTCACAAGGGCATTATTATACTGAAGTATAATAATTAACTTTGACTTCGCAATGTTAATCATAATTTTAAGATACAAAATTATGATCTTCATTGGTTGCGCTAGCCCTGCTGGCCTGTCTTACTGTTTCTTCAGCATTGACGCTCTTGGTAGTAGTAGTACGATTCGATTTGAACCTATTGAACAAAGACCATTGCTGGTCAATTGCAATAGGTATAATCGATTGGAGGAGTGCCGCAGTAACCACTAAGAACGGAGTATCAGAATAAGCACCTGATTTCATCTGGCACTTAAATAGATCCTTCCATTCCCTTGTACTGTTATTAATACTTCGACCTCCAAGAAGGAAATTAAACACTTTTTCACAAACACTAGAATCAATATACACATTATTTTATAATAATAATAAAATTACATGATTTTAAAGAAATAAAAAAATAATAAAATACATGAAATAAAATATTATATATTATAAAATTATAATATTTTATATTTTTTTTTTTTTTTTTTTTTTTTTTTTTTTTTAACGGCAGCAAACTTGTTTCATCTTTATTAATTAAATATTTGATAAAATACATGTAATAAAATAATAAAAAAAAAAGATAAAAAAATAAACAAAAAATAAAACACAACACAAAATAAAAATAAAATAATGGTATAATATATTCTAGTTTCATTTAATTAATATTTGTAAGACTTCACAAGGGCATTATTATACTGAAGTATAATAATTAACTTTGACTTCGCAATGTTAATCATAATTTTAAGATACAAAATTATGATCTTCATTGGTTGCGCTAGCCCTGCTGGCCTGTCTTACTGTTTCTTCAGCATTGACGCTCTTGGTAGTAGTAGTACGATTCGATTTGAACCTATTGAATAAAGACCATTGCTGGCCAATAGCAATAGGTATAATCGATTGGAGAAGTGCCGCAGTAACCACTAAGAACGGAGTATCAGAATAAGCACCTGATTTCATCTGGCACTTAAATAGATCCTTCCATTCCCTTGTACTGTTATTAATACTTCGACCTCCAAGAAGGAAATTAAACACTTTTTCACACACACTAGAATCAATATACACATTATTTTCAATACTATTACTAACATTACTAAAAATACTATTACTAATATTATTATTACTATTATAACTATTACTATTATTACTATTACTATTATCATTATTACTATTAACAATATCATTTGTTAGGTTGCCACGGTAAAAAGCATTATATAAAAATAAAATTTTATCATTAACTTTACTACGAGTATGATTGAAAAAGGGACAATCAATTAACCAATGACTTATCCATTGTTTATTACTTTTACAACAGGGACAAAAATTAGGACACATTTGGTCCACTATTTTTGCAGCTTTAGCAATTCTAGCATCTAATCTATATCCGCTTCGTGCTCTCAATAGCCAATAGAAACCATATGAAAGATCAGGATAGTCATAACAAAGTTTTATAAATTTTGATGTTTCTTCGAATTTGTTTTTGTCATAAAACTCAGCTTTAATAGAATTGATTTTCATATCTCTTTTCCAATAAAAATCCTTGATTTTATTATCGTTATTACCTCTTTTCTCTAGTTTACGTTTAAGAGTTCTACTTTCTTTTGTCCATGTATATTTTCTAGATTTTGGAATATTATTAACTAAATAGGAAATAATACAATTTGAATTTTTCCATTTATCAAAACATTTGACCTGAGACAAAGCACACTTAGCTGACAATGGAGGAATATGTAAATCTTTTGAAATAGAATATACATTAATAAATGATTTGGCTTTTTGTATACCTGCAATCCATCTTAATCCTTTATTAATTAATTTCTGAGTATTATTTGTTCTCGTTTTATTCGAACCAAGTAAAGGTGCAAAGTAAGAGACTTTACTAAGTACATAAGAGTTAATTATAATCTTCTTAAATGGAATAGGAATTTTGGAATTTGAAAGAAATTTACTAACAGAAAAGAGAGCTTTAGTTACTTTAGAGTTAAGTAATTTAATAATAGGTTTCAACGATAAGCTTTTATCAAATGGTATACCTAAATAGGTATAACATTTAGTTATTGGAATTGGTTGACCAGCAAGATAAAAAGTAGGATCTCTTTTATTTTGAAAAAGAGGTGTGTCTGGTCGAATCACCATCGTTGCACACTTATTAATTCCAAAATTCATCATATTAAATTTAGCCCATTCATTTACCTTCTTAAGCATTTTTTTCAACTTAGTTCTTGACGGTGCGCATAGAACAATATCATCTGCAAAGAGTCCACCACAACATCTAGATT
The DNA here is from genome assembly GCA_016946835.1 of Neocallimastix lanati (nom. inval.). NCBI lineage: Eukaryota > Fungi > Neocallimastigomycota > Neocallimastigomycetes > Neocallimastigales > Neocallimastigaceae > Neocallimastix > Neocallimastix lanati (nom. inval.). Next base: position 10,269 of record JACVTC010000153.1, on the reverse strand, counting down.
CGCCTAAAGGAATTCCAAGTTCTGAAACATCATTAAAAATGTCATTAATAAAAAGATTGAAAAGAATTGGTGATAGTGGACAACCTTGTCTAACTCCTTTCATAATATTAAAAGATTCCGAATATTGATCATCAATTTTAACACTAGCTTTGGATGTCAAATATAGATTTTTTATAAATTGATAACATTTACCTCTAATACCTAAAGCATCTAATTTATATAAAATATTACCTATTGGAACAGAATCATATGCCTTTTTTAAATCTAGAAAAGCAAGGTAAGTTTCTTTATTATCATTTTTACGCCTTTGACAAATTTCTCGAATTGAAATAAATAAACTAACACATTCTTCTTTAGTACGAAATCCAAATTGCTCTGGCCTAATAAAATTATTTTTAAGTCCATATTCTGAAATTCTTTTGGAGACTATTTTCGAAATGAGTTTAATACCATTGTTAATCAGAGAGATACCTCGATAATTGTCACAATCAGATAGATCATCTCCTTTTTTAGGAATAGATATAATACTTGCTTCATTCCATGAGCTAGGAAATTCTCCATTCCAAATTCTTGAGTATATCTTCTGTAAACAATTTAAACCAGAAGAAGAATTATTTACTGAATTTTCGTCATCCGGAGGAATTAAAGCTTTATAAAATTCAATAGGAATTCCATCCGGGCCTGAAGCTCTAAAATTTGGAGTAGCCAAAATTGCTTCTCTAATTTCTTCTATACTGATGTCTTGATTTATATCCCATTCATTGTGTCTCGTATACCTAATTGTTCCATTGGAAAATTTATTATACCATTCGATTAATGCACTATTGATATCAGAATGGCTTGAAGCAAGTTTTTTATAGTGATTGTGCCATACTTCTAACTGTTCTTTAGTAGAAGTAGCTAGTTTACCATTTTTGTCCTTTACTGGAGAATTTGACATATTTTTAAATTTATCTACTTTTGCTGTTGTTTTAAGCCATTTCCAAGCTTTTTTAGGGTTATGAGATTTCATATATTCACATCCTGTATTAATCCAATGTTGGTATTCAGTTTTCCTATAAATATTACACATATGATGAATAATTTTGCACATTCTATTATATTTATCAATTAATTCTTCAAATTCATCTAAATTATGATAAGAACCTCTTCTTTTAATGGATTTATATAATTTCATTTTGAGTTTTTGCAAATTAAATATTTTCTGCGACATATGAAAAAAAGATTTTCGAACTTCTGAAATTGACGTGATATTAAGTTCCTTAGCAATATTGAATGAAGTTGAAATAAATTTCTTTGAAATATCATCAATACTAATATTAGGATCTGGAATCACTTCCTCTAATACACTAAAATAGTTGTTGTCAAAAATTGATTCTTTTTCATTTATACATTTTAATCTATCCCATTTAACTGTCTTTTTAGGCAGAGAGAAAGAATTATCTGAATTAACTGATGAAAAACATTTACCTTTTATTAATAAAGGTTTATGATCCGAAATGGGGGGAAAGTCAATAAAAGTACCATATGAAAGTAAATCTAACATATGATCATTGACAATCGCATGATCTATATCAGATTCTCTATTACCTCTACTCCATGAAATTGGGGAGCCCCATAAGGGAAGAATTTTCCAATTACTAAATTTAGAGAGCAAATTACTTAATTTCTCAGTAGGTAAATTAAAATCACCAACCAACATTGAAGGATGAGAAGAGTGACTATTTAACCAAGACAATATTTCAATTCTAGCAGCTCTAGCATGAAGGCTATGGCCACTATGAGGTACGTACACATTACCAATAGAACATTTAGTGAAATTCCAAAAATTATAAGTATACAAGGAAATAATATACTCATAAGTGTTGTTTTCAAGAGAGGCTTGACAAGAATTATGAAACCCAATATAAAGACCTCTTTTACCGGGAATTTCATTATTAGCTTTTTTGAAGAAATGTTTGTAGTTTTTTAATGATACTCGACATGGATATTTACTGCTAGAACCTGAACCATTTCCTGTTTCCTGAAAGCATAAGAAAAGTGGTTTGTACATTGAAATAAAGAATTCAACACTGTCTTTTTTATCAAAGTTCCATCCATTAGTATTCCAACTGACACATAGAGAAAATTCTTTAACTGTATTATTATTAATATGAGTGTTATTAATATTATTGGAATTATTATAATTGATTGAACTGAAATTTGAATTTGAATCTGAGCTTGAAACTGAATTTAAACATAAATTTGAAATTGAACTTGAACTTGTACTTGAACTTGAACTTGAACTTGAACTTGAACTTGTACTTGAACTTGAACTTGAACTTGAACTTGAACTTGTACTTGAACTTGTACTTGAACTTGAACTTGAAATTGTACTTGAACTTGGACTTGAACTTGAACTTGAACCTGTACTTGAACTTGTACTTAAACTTGTACTTGAACTTGAACATGAATCTGTATTTGAACTTGAATTTGAATTTTGACTTGAATCTGCATTTGAATTTGAAGTAGTGAATAAGTTGATATTATAAGATGAATTCACTTTTTCTGATAAGGCAAAATGTTTCCTTTTGAGTGAAGAAAAACTGTATTTATGATTCCTTTTGCTACAATTAATAACGTTAATTGAAGCACGTTTGAAACTATTAACAATACAATCAGTAATAGATGTTAATTCTTCTTCATTACCTACTATTTTAATTTTAAAGAATGCATCATTAAAATTAGCAATACGTTTAACTGATAAAATCTTATCATTTAATTCATTCAGAGTTTTCTTTAAATGTCTTCTCATTTTGATTTCTGGCCAAGATCGAAGTCCGCGGATAAAGAGTAGTTTCGTATTCTCCATTGGTATACCGTGGCACCTTGAACCTCTTAGAATGAAATTCTTATTTCTTATAAATTGGATTTCCATAATAGTAATAAAAAACTAAAAATTAATAACTAAAAAAAAAAAAATAAAAAAAAGTCAATTTTTATTATAAAGTCTTGAGTATAATGAGAATTGTAATAATTTTATATCTTTTTGGAGTAAATAATTTCGATAATTAGTAGTTTGTTGAATGATTGAAAAATAATTTGATTTAGCACTTTTTTCAGTATATTATTTAAATTGAATATCATAAAGTATTTAATGACTAAGATTGAATTGATGAAATAAAATGGCACAAAATTAGTAAAGAGTTAAATAAATTACTACAAGATTTAGAGTGAATCAATCTCTTACAACGTGATACATGAAATATAAAGTTGAAATACAATTGAATACAATAGATTCTTACATGAGAATAGTAATACTACATGAAAATAGAAATACAATGAAAATGTATTACTAATTCTTGGGTGTAACTTATTTAACAATGTTCCAAAAATGCACCATTATATTCCGCAGTGAGTGTTCACCAGAAAAATTTTACCAATAACATTACCATTGCGCATAATGTTATTAATTAACACAAAATATAACTTTACTACTATTTTGCACCAGTACTGTGGATCTACTTTATAAGAGTAAAGTTAATTCCCCTTGCAGGCGATTTAAATACATAAATCGAGTACACCCCTGCTCGGGGAATAATATTTTATAATAATAATAAAATTACATGATTTTAAAGAAATAAAAAAATAATAAAATACATGAAATAAAATATTATATATTATAAAATTATAAAAGTGCGTTAGAAGTAATAGCCTCTAACTTTTCCCATTCCTCGATAATAACACCACGTCCATTATTGCGAGTAATAATTTCAGTATTAGTGTTATCAATCGAATCTGTATCTGGAGGTGAAAATCATGAGTGCTTTAGAATTAAAAATGAAATAAAAAATGAAATAAAAAATGAAATAATTTAAAAGTAAAATTAATTAATAAAAAATGAAATAATTTAAAAGTAAAATTAATTAATAAAAAATGAAATAATTTAAAAGTAAAATTAATTAATAATAAATATATATATATATATATAAATAATAATGAAATAATTTAAAAGTAAAATTAATTAATAATAAATATATATATATATATATAAATAATAATAATAATAGTAATAAAATATAATAAAAATATACAAACAACAAAAATAATAATCTTAATTTTTAATTATTTTTTATTTTTATTTTTTTATTTTTTACTTTTTTTTTTTTTTCTAGCGTTTAAATTTACTTTAATTTACTTATCATTATTAATAAGCGTATAATGAAATATATTTTATTTCTTTATATTTTTAAATTTTTTTCTATTAATATTTTTTATTATTTTTATTTTTTTTATTGTTTAAAAAATAAGAGAATAAATAATTTGTTTAAAATAAATAAAATAATTTACGATTAGATTTTTATGATTAATTTATTTTGTTATTTAATGATTTTTTTTTTAATTAATTTGCTTTTTTAACAGCAGCTTCTGGGTCCTTTAAGTATAACTCTGGATCGACATCTTCTGGATAAATTGGATCTTCACCACAAGCGTAACACTTAGTGGCACCGAGTTTGTTCATTTGTTTACATCTTGGACATGGCCAGTCAGTACTGATTTCTTCTTCCTTCTTCCAGACAAGAGAAACAAGCTTAATGACTAAGTAAACACAGAAACCAACAATAACAAAGTTAATTAAAGTTTGAAGGAAGTTACCATAGTTAATAGTAACAGCACCGTACTTAGCAGCTTCAGATCTAGTAGTGTAATCTCTTTTTTCAGTATCGTTACCGTGAGTAATAGTCCAGAACTTTTCAGTTAAACTCTTACCACTAGTAAGATAACCAATAACTGGTGAGAAGAAATCATTAACAATAGAGTTAACAATATTGGTAAAGGCAGTACCGATGACAACACCAGTAGCTAAATCAATAACATTACCCTTGTTAAGGAACTTAATGAAATCCTTGAAAAAACTAATACCGGTCGAAGCAACCTTAGTAGCTCCCTTACCAACGGAAAGAACTACGTTTTGATCCTTGTTAACAGTTTCAGAAGAAGTCATCTTTTATACTATTATTTATTTTTAATTTAAAAAAAAATATATTAATACAATTTCCCTTATACATTATATTGTTTTTTATCTTCAACTTAACAAAACTCTTTTTATCTTACTTTAATATAACAAAATATAATATATACCTTAAATATATACAGAAGTTAAAACTATTTATTAGTTTTTAATATATTTTAAAAAAATTTTTTTATAATTATTTAGAATATTATGAGTAAAAAAAAAAAAAAATCAGTCTTTTTATATAAAAGAAAAATTAAAAGTAAAAATAAAGTAATTTAATTTTCTAAAATATAACAATTTATTAAAGTTTGAATATAAAAGCCAATACACTTTAATATATAATTAATTTAATTATATTATTTAATATTAATGTTATAAACATAATTGAAAAATAGTATTATATATTAATATATTAAATTTATTATCAGTTATAGAATCAATTTAATATAATATATTCATAATATTATATAACTATATATATATATTAATTATGTACAATGAATATATATTATATTATTAAATGTAGTAAATATTAAATTATAATAATAAATAATTATTAATTAAAATAATATATTGTTATTCCAATTTTATTATACCTAAGATTAATATAACTAATAATATTTTAATATTTTTTCAATATAATATAAAATATGTTATAAATATATAAATTTTTTTATATTGTTGCACAACAAATAGAAATAAATTGATTGCTTAATAAAAATTTTAAAATCTAATTATTATTATCAAATAGGATAAATAGATCAATATATTAAAAAAATATATATATCAAAAATACTTTATTAATTTTTGGTTTTTGTTTTTTTTTTCTAAAAAAAAAAAAATATTATAAAATTTTAAGGCAATAATTTTTTATGTTTTTTTTTTATAATAAAGTATGTCAAAAAAAACTATTTATTAAAATTTATAGATAAGAGCTAATAAACTTTATTATTTATAAACATATAAAACAAAATAAAAAAAACTAAAATATTCGAATGATTTATATATAGGATATATAAACAATACAAAAAAATATTTATAATAAAATATCACTATATATCAAGGATGTATATATAGATATATAAATATTAGATATAATAACTTTCTAAATAGATAAAAAAGCAAAATTTAAAAATTTTCAACAAAAAAATAACAATGTTGATAATTGTTAATGTAAATATATATAATATTTTATAATTGTATAATATATTAATAATTACACAAGTAATATATATTAAAATATAAATCGAATATATAAATATATATATATTGTATTATAATATAGTGTATAATAAAATAAATTAAATATTAATGTAGTTATATTTTTAAGTGATGTAAATCTATTATAATTTAATTTAGTTGATGAATAAAAATATATATATAAAGTTTGGATAATTTTGAAGTTTATTAAATAATAAAATTTATACAAAAACATATATTATTTTTTTTATCGAAATAATTATATACATTAAAATACAATTTCATAAAAAAAAATTAAACTTAATAATTAATAAAATTTGATTCTATAAATATGTAATTAAAAAATATTGATACTATAAATAATAGACAATTAATTACTACAAATTACACCTATATAATTAAAAAAAAAAAAAAAATTCGAATGAACAGTTATTATTGTTCATTTGATCTTTTATGAATAATAAAGAATATAGTTAATGTATATATATATAATTTTTTCATTATTTACTTTTACTCCTATACGACCTAAATAAAGAATATAACGGTTTAATGAAAGAGGCTAAGTTATAGTCTTCATCCTTTAATGACAATATTAATATTAATTTATTTCATTAATGATTAATTTGTTATTTTTTTTTAAAAACATCTTAGTTGTTAAAGTTTAATAAATTATTTTATATAATGACTTGTATTATTAACGGCAATAAAAATACCTTGTCAAAAAAAAAAAAAAAAAAAAAAAAAAAATTGTAATATTAATATAAATGAATAATTTAAATATTTATTATTATTTACTATTTGTAATTACTGTAAATTTGTATTATTTAAATTGAAATTCATATCTAGTACTTATTTAATAAATATGAATATATTTACACATATATAAATCAATATAAAAATATAAATTAAATATGAATATATTTACACATATATAAATCAATATAAAAATATAAATTAAATATGAATATATTTACACATATATAAATCAATATAAAAATATAAATTAAATATAAATTAAGTGTCTCAAGTTTTATTAAATAATAGAATTATTCATTTTAAATTATTAAAAAAAAATTATATATTTAATTATTTCATTTTATATTTTAAAATGAAAAGTCTATTTAACAGACTATAAACAAACTTTTTTCTTTTATAATTAAATTATATATTTATATTTCTTTAGTTAGGCATTATTTTATTTTTATTAATAAAATAATAAGTAGTTAAAGTTTCTATTTTTACAATTTTATTTCAAAAATAAAAAAAATTATATTTTTATTTTCTATATATAAATTTTTTCTCCTAATATTTTTAAAAATAAATTTTCATATAATATTAATAAAAATGTATATTAATTATTTCATTATCAGTGCATTTAATTTAAAATAATATATATATTTTTATTCAGAGATTAACATATTAAAAAAAATACTTGAAAAAAAATTTTTTCTATTAATCATCTCATAATTTTTTAAATAAAATTAAAAAAAAAATTATCATGATGAATTAATAATTTATATTTCAATTTTTATAATAAAAAATCCTTTTTTTTTTTTACTTCGGACTTTCATATCTACATATATGGCGCCCTTCTTTTACACAATATTATATGTCATGTCATATTAGTTTGGCGTCGACCCTTTAAGCAAGGGTAGTATTGATGATATCTTAGAAATCCCATTTATGGAAATGTTGCCTAGATAAAGTCATGAGATATCCATGATTTTCATCAAGATTGACAAATAACTAGATTTGTTAGTACATATAATGTATTATAATATTCTTTATTCATCGTAAGTACGTAAGTATGGAGAACCTTAACACAAGGCCTGAGTAGAGTCCGAGAAAATATGTAATGAATCTTTTTTTTTAAAGAAAAAAAATAAAATAAAATAAAATATTTAAATAAAAGGATTAACAAGATAATAATTTTGTTATTATGTATTAATTTTTTTTTTTTTTGTAACAGTAATAAGGCAATATAATAAATATGAAAAAAAAAAATACTTCTTAACTATTAACACTATTTATAATTTTTTAAACAAAAAATATATATATTTTTCTTTGTATACAAAATAAAATAACTGTAACATATATGTTTTTTTTTTTTTTAATTAAATAAAATTCAAATTTATTTGTTTTAAATATATATAATTAAAATATATTATGAATCAATTTAAATTTAACAAATATACCCTCTTCCAATTTATCTGCTTACATATTAAACCAAAATTTTAAGATAATTTATTATTGATAAAGCATAATAATATTTAATATATATAATAAATATTATTCCAGTAAAATATATTTTTCAACTTTTTTTATCATTTTTCTATGAAAAATGTATAAAAAAAAATTTTTTTTTTTCAAAAGTTTATTATGTTTAAAAATGATAGTTTATATTAAAAGATATTAAAAATAGAAATAGAATAATACTAACGAAATATATATATAAAAAAAAATAAATATATAAATATAGTAATAAAATAAAAACAAAAAAAAAATATATATATATATAAATAAACTAATAATATAAAAAAAAACCCTTTCAAAAAGTTTAATATTGATGGTTCATTAGTAATTATAATTTATTTATATCTTTATAGTAAGTTATAATAATAAAATAAATTAATTTATATTTTTCTTTATTATTTATTATTTATTAGTTATTTATATTTATATTTATATTTATTATTTATTATTTATTATTTATTATTTATTATTTATTATTTATTATTTATTAGTTATTAGTTATTATTTATTATTTACTATTTATTATTAACTATTTATTATTCAATTATTTATAATTTATAATTTATTATTTTTTATTATTTATATTAATTATTAACTGTATGTTAATAAAATATTAATTTCTATTTTTTATATATTAGAGTTTGTACATATTATTTTATTAATTTATTATTATTAGTTATTATTTATTATTTATTATTTATATTAATTATTTACTATATCTATTTTTTATATATTAGAGTTTATACATATTATTTTATTAATTTATTATTTATTTTTTTTTAACAAATTGTAATAACAAAACGCTCAACTTTAATTTTATCTATTACATATGTTCCTCTTTAGGAAAATCTTATTGAAAAAAAAAAAAAAAAAAAAAGAATAAATAAAATAATAAAACAACAAAACAATAAAATTCTAATTAATTACTTATTGACATCTATTAAAATGAATAGAAAAACAAATGAATTCCTATTTTAATTATTATTATATTAAAATTAGTATTAAAATTAATTTTTTTTATAAATCTGTAATTATTATTTTTTATCAAATTATCAATAACCAAGTAAACTATATGAAATAGAAATATCATTCTATTATGAATTCTCAAATCTATGAATTTGAAAATTTAATAACTATATAAATAGTTCAATATTAATGCATATAAGTAATCACTGAACTAACGATGCATCACATAACTTTCAAAAACTCATACATAATTTTTGTTGAGCTTACGTAAAAAATTCCTTTTTAAGAATTCAAAAATATATTAATCCTTGCCACGATACACTTTCAAGTAAAAATTGGCATCACAAAAATATATATATTCGTATATTCATTTTATATAAATATAACAATATAAATGAAAATTATATAAAGTTAATAATTAATAAAGCATATTATATATTTCTATTATATAATATATTAGTCTATTATATATTAAATATATACTTTAAATAGTTATATTGTTTATATATATTAATATTATAATTTAATATTGTAAAATATATATTTAATATATTATTTTATTTATTATATTTTAATAAATATTATATTTAAGTAATTTATATTTTTAATAATTATTTATTAAATCCTATATATTTTTATTCTTTTCTTCTTTATATGTTAAAAAAACAATACTATTAATCCGAATAACTAATAAGTTTTTAAAGATTAAAGATAATTTAAAAAGTTTAATATTTTTTCATATTTAATTGGATATTTTTAATATAACCAATTAGATTTTACCATTAATTTAATATAAAAAATAAAAATAAAGTTACATAGAGAATTATATTCAAAATACAGAATAGGACCATTGT
>JACVTC010000152.1:212500-405309 GCA_016946835.1 Neocallimastix lanati (nom. inval.) | reverse complement strand
TTTAGTAAAATTTAAGAAATAAAAATATAAATTTTATAAATTAAATTTAATGTATTATATTAAATATAATACATATATTAATAATATATTATATTTATATAATATTAATCCAAAATTTTAAAATTTTATTTATTTTTTATTATAAATATAATGAATTTTCCTTTAATTTTTTTTCGCTTTTTTAAAGTCAAATATTTATATTGTTAAGCAAAAATATTGAAAATAAACATAAACATATATATTAAATATAGCTAAAAAAAACGTATTAGCGAAGTCGAAAATTATATAAAAGTAAAATAAGTAATTAATTTTTTTTTCTACAGATATTAATTAAATATATGAATAGTGTGTTCAAAAAAATTTTTTTTAGAAGTAATAGGTTAAAAGTAAGTATTTTTTTTTTTTTTTTTTAATAAAATTTTTATTTAAAAACAATATATATAATATTTTAGTAAACCTGTAAGTATATAAATATTTAATAATATTATTTTTAAATATTCTTTAAAAAAAGTTAAGAATTTTATATGATATAAAAATTTATTCAATATTGTAACTTATAAAAATTATATAATATATTTTATTAAAGAAATATCAATGTATTATATATATAGAAAAATATTATTATGTAAATGCTTTTTTTTTTTCCTTTTTATTTTTTTTTAAAATAAAATAAAAATAATAATAATAGTAATAATAATTGTAGAAAAAAAAAAAAAAACAAAGAAGATAGAAAAAAGAAATATATATATATTATTAACATATTATTAATATAAAGTTCTTTAAATATCATTTATATAATAAATATTATAATAAATATTATATAAAAATTATGTTAATAAAATATGACTAATTAAGAAAAATTATATATATATGTAATATCTAATTTCAAATAGTATTTCCTGTAGTTATAGTATTATAAAAATTTGATCTAGTATAAAATTATAATTTTGGTTAATTCTTAATATTAAATATTGAAACATTATAAAAATTAAAGATATCGTGGTTTCGCATAAAAATTTTTTGTATTTAAGTATTAACTTAAAAGTATTAGTATATTGATCTTAATAAAACTGTTTTAATAAAGGATAATCAGTAATTATAATGATAATAATAATAAAAGAAAAGTATTAACAATTAAGTAAAAAATATTTATATGTCAATGAATTAAAATGAACAAATGACATAAAAAATAATTTTTTTATTTGATATTTTAAAATTTTAATAAATATTAATGAATATTATATATAAATATATTAATTAATATAATTTAAAATATATTAAATTTATGGTATAATATAAGAATTTTTTTTTTTTAAAAAAGCATAAATTTTATGAAGAAATATATTATATTTATATATATATATTTTTTTTTGTAATAATAAAAATTTTTTAAAAAAATTAAATAATTATTAATCAATTATTAATAAGTATTAATTTATTAATCAATTTTAAATATTATTAATATTAAATATTTTTATTTTTAATTATAAAAAGATTTTAATAATAATTAAAATAAAATATAAATAATAAAAAAAGAATATATATAAAATATTAAAATAATTTAAAAAAAAATTAATTATTGATTATCTTATTTAATTTTTTTTTATAATAGATTTTGATTAAAATTTTCTACTTTTTTTTTATTTATTTTTTTTTTATTTTTTTTTTTTTAATTTTTTTGAGATTTTAAAGATTTATTCACTTAATCATTAATAATAATAATAATAATAAAATAATATTAATAATTTAGAAATATTTTATATTTTATATTTTCTTTTTATTTTTATAACATTTATTTGTTGCAATTTTATTAAATATATTTTGAATAAATATTTTTATTAATTTTAAAAAAAATGTTCATCTATTTTTTTTTAAAATTAATAAAAATATTTATATAATTGTTCTTGTTTAATTTTCAAATAATAAAATATCTTATTTTTTATTTTATGTATTTTTTAATTGTAATACAACTATTTTAATAAATATTATAATAATGAAATAATAATATTCGTAATAATAATAATAAATAATAAAAAATAAAAATTAATTTAATATATTATATATAATTATTATTATAAAAGATAAAGAAGGTTTAATTGGAATTTCTTGATTCGTATACAGAAAAAAAAAAAAAAAAGGAAGGGAAAAAAAAAATAAGAAGTGAATAATTTAAATTATGCTATATAGATCATTGATAATTTATCTATTATATATTATAAAATCTCTATCAAATTGTATTGTCTTTCCTTTATTACCTCATTTTCTTTGAAATGGATTCAAATGGAATGTCGGAATTTCCAAATAATTACAGTCAACTTCTTTTTGAAGCAATACAAGTTACTGAGGAAGAACAACATAAAAATATAAATAACAACATATTAAATATTACTAATAAATCAAATATATGTCATAATAATACCCATTCAAAAATAATTAAGAAATTATATTCACAAAAAAAATAAAATGTAAAAATGTATATTCCATTGATAAATTTAAAGAAATGTTGAGTGATGATAAAAATAATAATAATATTAGTACAAGTAAGATTGTTTATAAAAAATGTAAAAAAGAAAATGAAATAATGAAAATAATAATGAACAAATACCAATAAAAAGTAATTCAGATGAACTTATTTTATTAGATAATAAAGAAAAAATAATAAATAAAAAAGAATTGTATGGTAACTCTTTAAATGTTAAAGATAAAAAATTCTAATGAAATAGATAAAATAAGTAATAATGTTAATATTAAATCTAATAAAAAAGTATTAAGAAATAAAAAAAATATAAATAATGAAAAAGGATTTGAGCAGAAAAAATATAAGAAAATTAAAATGGATTATCCAAAAAATGGTATTGATATTGAATTTCCAATTATTCGAAATCTTAATTTTAATGAAATTCAAGATAAAGTAAATTGTTCTATTGATAGTTCCAATACAAAAGCTGGTCAAAAGAAAAAATTATTTGAGAATATAGAAGTATTTAATAAAAAGTTATTAAATGAAAAAGATATGAATGAATTTTTACATTTTTCAAAACAAATGAAGATTATACCAATAATACATCCTTCATTAATAATATTATATTAGAAGATGTAACCCAAAAAATACTTTTAAAAAATTCTAATGAAATTTCATCAAATGAATTGACAGATGCAAATGGTAGTGCTAATGATAATAACAGAAATCTTCGAAGTCGCTCAAATAATAATAATAATAATAATAGTAATAGTAATAGTAGTAGAAGTTTTAATACTTATTTTGGTCAGTTAAACAGAAATATGGATAAAAATTTCAAAAATTTTGATAATAATAACAATAGTAATGAGAATAATAGACGTGATAATAATAATAATGTTAATGAAGAAAGTGGAAGTAGTAACACTGGAAAATCAAAAATAACAAATAAAGAAATAAAAAAAATACGATGTCATTTGCGTAGAGCAACAGTTGATTGTTCTGAACGTGGATTATTTCAAGCATCAAAATGGTATTTTTTTCTTCCTTAATATCATTGAATTGATTATAATTTTTTAGAATAAATTATATTAATTATTATAAATATTGATTTAGATCTTTATTATTATTATAACAATCATAATAATTTATAAAAAATTTTTTATTTACTTATTTTATATGATATTAAATATAATTTTAATTTGAAATATAATTATTGCTCTAAATTGTTAATAATTAATCGTTTATATTATAGGGCAGCGGAACAATTAAATAGTATAACAAAGGCTTCAGAAAGTTTAAATAAGTATAGAATATATAGAGGTCATAAAAAAATAAAAAAAGGAGAAAATCAATCAATGGAAGAAGATAAAAATGTAATAGAAACTATGGAAGAAGATGAAAATAGTAGTGATGAAGAATGCGATATATATTATTATTCCGATTCTGAAGAAGGAAACGTTACAAATAATGATAATAGTTTTTTCAATTTTACACCAAATAATAAAATATTATCTTCTTCTCCTTCTTCAATTAAAAAAGATATAAAACAACCAAGTTTAAATAAAACTTTGAAATATCCACATAATCCAAAAATGACATATAAAGAATATGATAAATTTTTATTTGCTAGATCATTATTTGATATTCGTGAATTTGATCGTGCATCTTATATTTTAAATTCATTAACTCATCCAAAGTGTATATTTTTAAGACTTTATTCTAAATTCATGGTAAAGTTTTATTATTATTATTATTATTATTATAATATTTTCATTATAATTTGATTTATGAATAAATCAATAAATTTATTAATTAATATATTATTATTGTTTAATATAATTTTACGTATTAATAAAATTATTATTATTATTATTATTATTATTATTTTATTTTTTTTTAAATTCTTATTCATAAACTAATTTTCTTTTTATTATTTTTAATTTTAATTATTGTTTAATATAATTTTACGTATTAATAAATTAATTATTATTATTATTATTATTATTATTTTTTTAAATTATTATTCATAATCTAATTTTCTTTTTATTATTTTTAATTTTAATTCAATATAATAACATAATATTAAATTTAATATATATATATATATATAGGCTGGTGAGAAAAGGAAAGAAGAAGAAGTTGCTGATATTATAGGATTAAATGATAATACATATTATATGAATAAAGAAATTTTAGAAATAGAGGAAGATTTAATAGATAGTATAAAAAATAATCCTAATGATGGTTTCCTATTTTATTTGTAAATATTGTGCTATAAATTTTTAATGCGTTAATTAATTTAGTAATACTAATTGATTTTTACTTTATATTAATTAAATATTTATTATTATTATTATTATTATATATATTTATTTATTTAATAGATATGGTGTATTATGTGTAAAAAAGAACCAGAAAAAGAAAGCAATTCAACTATTAACAAGATCAGTTAAATTATACCCATATAATTGGAGTGCATGGCTTGAATTAGCTTCATGTTTAATAACTCAAGAATTGGTAATAAATTAAATATGTTAACAACATATTATTGTGTTATTAATAATATAATGCATTTTATTTATTAATTATTAAATAATTTTTGATATTTTAATTATATAAACTATATATTTTGATATATAAAAATATGTAAAAATAATTTGTAATAAAATAGATAACTAGTGTTTTATCAGAAATTGATGATAATATTATGTCAAGATTTTTTATGGCACATTTAGCGTTAGAATATCAAAATAATAATGAAAATTTTGAAACATATATAAAACCATGCTTAGAAATATTTGATGATAGTAATTATATTCGTTCGCAGTATGCATTATCAAATTATCATGCGAGAGGTATATATTTATATTATAATTATTATTTTTTATTTTATTTATTATAATTATTTAATTTTTATTTTTATTTTTATTTTTTAATTTTTATTTATTATTATTATTATTATTATTATTATTATTATTATTATTTTTTTTTTTTTTTTTTTAATTTTAATCTTATTTTAATTTTAATTTTCTTTTAATTTTCTTTTTGTATTAGTTTTCTTTTTCTTTTTATTATATTTTTCTTTTATTATATATATATATATATATTTATTTTATTTTATTTTATTTTTTTTTATTTTACATTTTACATTTTTATTTTATTTAATATATAATATTATTTTTATTATAATTTTATGTAGATAAAGATATATTCTTTTATATTTTTTTTTATTATTAGTAAAAAAAAAAAGAATTATTATTATATATAATAAAATTTAACTAAATATTCATTCATTTATTAAATTATTAACTATATATTTTTAATAGAATTTGAAGAATCTGAACAGTATTTTGATAAAATAATAAAGAAGGATCCTTATACATTAGAAAATATGGATATTTTTTCACATGTTTTATATGTTACAGAAAAAACTACCAAATTAAGTTATTTGGCACATAATTGTTGTATGATTGATAAATATCGCCAAGAAACTTGTTGTATTATTGGAAACTATTATTCATTACGTGGTGAACATGAAAAGCTGTACTTTATTTTCAACGTGCATTAAAACTTAATAAGAATTATCTTTCTGCATGGACATTAATGGGCCATGAATATATAGAGTTGAAAAATACCCAAGCTGCAATTGAATCTTATAGAAGAGCGATTGGTATTTATAATTTAATTTAATTAATTACAAATGATAATATATATATTTATAATATATAATATATATATTATTTTAATATTTTATTTTATTTTATTTTTTTTTTTTCTAATTTTATTTCAATATAATATTTTGTTACTTTTAATTTTAATTTTAATTTTTTTTTTTTTTTTTTTTTTTTTTTTTTTTTTTTTAAATTTATTATTGTCATTATTATTATATTTATATAAAACTTTTTTATTTTAAATCATTGTTTAATATATATATATATATATCAATTATATCAATTATAGATTTAAGTCAAAGAGATTATAGAGCATGGTATGGTTTAGGCCAAATTTATGAAGTTTTAAGGATGCCTTATTATTCGTTGTATTATTATCAACAAGCTGCTTCATTAAGGTAAATAGTTAGATATTATTTAAAAAAATTTAATAATATTATTAATAATAACAATAACAATTATAACAATAACAACAATAATAATAACAATAATAGTAATAATAATAATAATGATAAATAATAAATAATAATAGCAACAATAATTTATAATTATAATTGTAATAATAACTATAACAATCATAATAATAATAATAATAATAAATAATAGTAATTATAATATTAGTAATAATAATAAATATTATTTATTTTTTCTTGAAATTAATTATTTAATCTTTACAATAATTATTAAAAAATATAAAATTTAAATAAATTATATAAATTAGACCATATGATTCGAGAATGTGGGTAGCTTTAGCTCAATGCTATGATTATATTGATCATAGTATTGAAGCTATTAAATGTTATAAACGTGCGTTAATTGGTGGTGATTCAGGTCCTATTGTACTCATTAAATTGGCTAATCTTTATGCAAAACTTGGTAATATTGATACTGCTGCATATTATTATCGTTTAAGTCTATTAGAATATAAAAAATTAAATAATGTAAGTTAATTATATATATATATATATATATATAATTTTTATTTAATTTAATATAATTAATTGATTAATTATTATTATTATTATTATTATTATTATTATTATTATTATTTTTTTTTTTTTATGAAATTTTTATAAATAAAGATTGAAGATTCGAATTACCAAGAAGGTTGTATATTTATGGCAAACTATTATAAAAAGAAAAAAAATTATTCTAATGCTGAAAAATATTTACAAGATGTATGTGATATAATTTTATTGTAATATATAATATATATTATAAATATAAGTTAAAATTTGCTGATAATAGTTATTAATAATTTTTAATTATTTGTATATAATTTGATTAATATTTATAGGTATTACATACTGAAGAAGGAAAAAGTTTGATCAAAGAATTGAGAAGTTTGCAAATGGCGGAAGTTCAATAATTATTTAGAAAATAAATAAATAGATAAATTAAAAAAAAAAAAAAAATTTATCATTGTATATTAAATTAATCATCTTTATATGATTAATAATTGCAATAATCACAAATATTCTTTAAAAAGTATAACAACAAATGACAATATTTATATTTATAATTTAATATCAATTTATTTCTCTTATTATTTATTTTAAGCTTTTTTTTTTTTTTTTTTTTTTTCTCTCTTTTATTTTCATGTTTAAAATTATCTTCCATTTTAATTAACTATAAATTTTAATCAATACATGATTTCATTATAATTATTATATTATCATTCATTTATTATATATTATACATTCATATTATTTAATAGTTTATTTATAGAAGGAAAAAATTTTTTTAAATTATGCAATAACTATTTATTATTGATTTTATTCAATTTTATTATTATTATTATTATTATTATTATTATTATTATTAATCTTATCATTATCAGGAACTATTAAATAATATCATCTTATTCAAGTAATAATATATAATGTATATAATATATATATTATTAAAAAAAAAAAAAAAAAGAAAAAAAAAGAAAAAACACTATATTACAAAAAAAAAAAAAAAAAAAAAAAAAAAAAAAAAAAAAAAAAAAAAAAAAAAAAAAAAAAAAGAAAAAAAAAAGGCAAAGAAAATATAAAATAAAATAAAATGACAATAATAATAATAATAAAATAATACAAAATAATACAAAATAATAGTAATAATAATAATCATATTAATAAAATAATATATAATATTAATATAAATAATAATAATAATTAATCATGATATACAATGTAAATATTTAGTTTTAATTGTAATTTTATTAATGTTAATATTATCATTATTATAAAAATTTGAATAATTATTTTACTTTTTTTTTTTTTTTTTTTTTTTGAAGTAGTTACAGTTTTCTTTGATAAAGTTTTTGATATATATATTAATAGTTTTTTTTTTTTTTTTTTTTTTTTTGGTTTTGGTTTTAGTATATCTGATGGAGATTTGGTTTTGATTGTAGTGATTGCTTTTGTTTATTTAAATATAATTTGTTTTTTAAATAGTAGCATTTATGGTTGAATATAACATTCATTAATTTTTTGTCACCACTGTGTGTAAATTATTGTATATTTCATTTAAATTGACATTTTAACATGAATTAAGAACATCTTGATAAACTTCAACTACTGGAATAATATTAGTAATAATATTATACTATATTATAGATAATGTATGTGTATCTTAAAATAAAATAAATTAAAAAAATCTTAAATAAATAACTAAATAAATAAATAAATACTTTAATAAATATATGAATATATATTTAACTAAATAAATATCTAAATATCTAAATATCTAAATATCTAAATAAATAAATAACTAACTACATAAATAAATATCTTAATATTTAAATAAATTCTAAATAAATAAATAAATAAATAAATAAATAAATAAATAAATAAATAAATAAATAAATAAATAAATAAATAAATAAATAAATAAATAAATAAATAAATAAATAAATAAATAAATAAATAAATAAATAAATAAATAAATAAATAAATAAATAAATAA
The DNA here is from genome assembly GCA_016946835.1 of Neocallimastix lanati (nom. inval.). Lineage (NCBI taxonomy): Eukaryota > Fungi > Neocallimastigomycota > Neocallimastigomycetes > Neocallimastigales > Neocallimastigaceae > Neocallimastix > Neocallimastix lanati (nom. inval.). The sequence goes on along the minus strand of JACVTC010000152.1, from coordinate 396,225 downwards.
ATAAATAAGGAATAAATAGTAAATACAAATGGTTAATATGAAAATATTAGCATATACAATAAATATTAAATATTCATATCAAATATATTTAATATTTAATAGATTTAAAGTATATTTTAAAAATAATAATATATAATATTTTTTATTATACAAAATTATATTAAAATTTTCTAAATATAAATTAATTCGTAATACATTTACATTTACATTTACATTTTACGTTTATATTAATAATTTACATTTACATTATATTAAATTTCTACTGCTTTCTATATATTTCTAGCATATTGTGATATATTGTGGAGAGTTCTTAAAATTTCTTAAATTTTGAATAATATTTGAGATAATTCTTTATATTTCTAGTATCTGAACAACATCAGAAAATTTTCCCTACCTTTATGCTTTTAATAGTTTATTATTATAGAATTGAATTTTATTTCTATAATATATTAAATAAACATTTTTTTGGAAAAATAGAATGAAATTATTATTATTTTTTTTTTTTTCTAAAAAAGTATAAATACCCAAGATAAATTTTTTATTTTTATTTTTTTTATTTTTATTTTCAATTTTTTTTTAATTTTAATTATTATAAATTAAATATTAATTATATCTTAATATATAAAATAAAAATTATTTATATTGAATTATACCAAAGTAATTAATTTATAAGAAAGATCAATATTATACCCAATAATTTTTTTATTTTTTAAAAATTTTATTTATTATTAAATTTTACATTATATACATTATATATATAAAATAAATTAACAAATTAAAATTATCAGTTTATATTTACATTTTACTTAAAACAAATTAACTATTTAAAAAACACACTTGATTAAAATATTTTTTATTATTAAAAGAGTATTATTATATCAATTAATTATATATATATAAATAAACTAAATACAAAATGAGTGAAAATTTTACAGAAAAAGTCGAAAAAATCTTTTCTAAATCAAAGGAATTAGCTAAAGAGTCCAGCCATATAGAAATACAACCATGGCATATACTCTTAGTTCTATTAAATGATGAAGATAATACTTTTAAGAAAATAATTACTAAAAGTGGTGGCGATGCTTTAATGGTTGAACGTGCCATTAAAAGAAAAATTGTTCAACTTCCAGTTCAAAACCCCCCACCAAATGACATTACTTTTAGCAAGAATGCCTATAAAATTGTTCAAAATGCCCAAAAAATTAGCTCTAAAAATAAAGATAAATTTTGCACTATCTTATCTCTTATCTTAGCATTAGTAGAAAATAGTGATGTTGCTAGTATTCTTCAAAGTGTTGGTGTGAAAATTGATAATGTTAATGAACAAATAAAAAAGTTAAGAGGAAATAGCACTGCTGATAGTAAAAACGCTGAAGATACTTTTGATGCTTTAAATAAATATGCTATTGATATGACTGCATTAGCTGAACAAGGAAAATTTGATCCAGTTATTGGTCGTGATGATGAAATTAGAAGAGTTATTCGTGTTTTAACTTGCAGAAAGAAGAATAATCCATGTTTAATTGGTGAACCAGGTGTTGGTAAAACTGCTATTATTGAAGGTTTAGCTCAAAGAATTGTTGCTAATGATATACCAACTAATTTGAAATGTAGATTATACTCTTTAGATATGGGTTCTTTAGTTGCTGGTACTGCATTTCGTGGTGATTTCGAAAAGAGATTAAAGGCCGTATTAAATGAAGTCACATCTTCTGAAGAAAATATCATTCTATTCATTGATGAGATTCATTTGGTACTTGGTGCCGGTGCTACTAGTGGTTCTATGGATGCCGCAAACTTATTAAAACCAATGTTGGCCAGAGGTGAACTTAGATGTATTGGTGCTACTACTTTGGCTGAGTATCGTGAATATGTTGAAAAGGATGCTGCGTTTGAACGTCGTTTCCAACAAGTTTATGTTGGTGAACCCAGTGTCCAAGATACTATTACTATATTAAGAGGTTTAAAAGAGAAATTTGAAGCATATGCTGGTGTTAAAATTTTAGATAGTGCTTTAGTTCAGGCTGCTTACCTTTCTAATCGTTATATTACTAATCGTTTCTTACCAGATAAAGCTATTGATTTAATTGATGAAGCTTGTGCTTATGCTAAGGTTCAATTAGAATCACAACCGGAACAAATTGATATCTTACAAAGAAAAAAATTCCAACTAGAAATCGAAAAGACCGCTTTATCTGGAGAAAAGAGTCAAGTTGCCAAGGACAGATTACAAAAAGTTGAAGAAGAGATTGCAGAGTTAAATGAAAAGCTTTCACCTTTACTAAATCAATATGAAAATGAAAAGAAACGTATTAATGAAATTGGTACAATGAATAAGAAGCTTGATGAAATCCGTAATAAGATTGCCGATGCTGAACGTAAACATGATCTAGCTTTAGCTGCTGATTTAAAGTATTATGCTTTACCAGAAGTTGAAAAACGATTAAAAGAGTTAGAGGCTAAGAAAGAACAAGAAATTAATGATATGATTGAAGAAGATGATAATTTTACAAATTCCAAGTCAAATAATAATGATCTTTTTAATGATAAGGAAGATAATAATAATAGTCTTCCAAAGAAACAAAATGAAAGATTACTTAAGGAAATCATTGGGCCAAATGAAATTGCTGATATCGTTTCAAAGTGGACTGGTATTCCAGTTCAACGTTTATCTCAAGGTGAAGCTGAACGTTTCTTAAAGTTAGCGGAACATCTTCACAAAAGAATCATTGGTCAAGATGAAGCTGTTGAATTAGTTGCTGAAGCTATTTTAAGAAGCAGAGCTGGTTTAGCTCGTGAGAAAGCTCCAGCGGGTTCTTTCTTATTCTTAGGTCCAACTGGTGTTGGTAAGACAGAATTAGCAAAAGCTTTAGCATGTGAATTGTTTGATGATGAAAAGTATATTGTTCGTATTGATATGACTGAATATATGGAAAAGCATAGTGTATCTAGATTAATAGGTGCTCCACCAGGTTATGTTGGTTATGAAGAAAGTGGTCAACTTACTGAAGCTGTAAGAAGAAGACCATATTCTATTGTTCTTTTTGATGAAGTTGAAAAGGCCCATCCAGAAGTTATTAATATTTTATTACAAGTACTAGATGATGGTGTCCTAACTGATGGAAAGGGTAGAACGGTTGATTTCTCTAATACAGTTATTATTATGACTAGTAATCTTGGATATCGTCCATTACAAGCTCTTGCTCTTAATGGAAGAACTGATATTGATGAAGGTACTAGAGAAAAGGTTATGGAAGAAGTTCGTCAATGTTTAAAGCCTGAGCTTATTAATCGTTTAGATGATATAATTTTGTTCCATCCACTTTCACAAAAGCAATTAAGAACAATCATTGCTAACCAAATTAAAAATATTGAAAAGCGTATTTCTAAACAAGGCTTAATGAATATGATATTAAATATTACGAAGGAAGCTAAGGACTTTGTATTAAGAGAAGCCTATGATCCAGCTTATGGTGCAAGACCAATTAGAAGATATTTAGAAAAACACATTGTTACTCGTTTAAGTTACCTTAAGATTAAAGGTAAGCTTTTCCCAGGATGTATTGTTAATATTGATTATTTATCTGAAAATGTTAAACCTACAAATGATAAAGTTCTTTTGAATAATAATTCTTATTCCCCATCTGCAAGTTCTGATGATTCTGGTTATTATAATCCAAGAAAGAGATACTTTGAAGATGATTCTTTAACATTTACTATTCAACCACCAGAATCAAATGAAGACAAAATGGAAATTTAAATATATTTAAAAATAATTAAATATATTAAATTTTAATATTAATTTATTAAGTTATAACATTATACTATTAGATTATAAGTAAGATTATTATTAATTTATGAATAACTATTTAATTTACTTTATTCTTATTACTAAAAAAATACATATATATCTATACATATATATATAAATATAGAAAAGAATTGTACATAAAAATATATAATATGTAAATAAAAATTTAATAAAATAAAATAAAATAAAATAAAATAAAATAAAATAAAATAAAATAAAATAAAATAATTTAAATATTGGATAAAAAACTAAAATTTTGATTAAAGAAATTTATACTTTTTATATAATAAAAAAGAAAAAACAAAAAAAAAAAACAAAAAAAATTATAAAATCATGTATTCATATTTTACATATTTAAAAATTCTATTTATTAAAAACATTAAATTGAAATATTTCAGTAATTATAATCTTTATTAATTTTTGCAAAAATATTTTTTCTTAAATTTTTATTTTAAATTCATATATAAATAAAAATATATTTTTTTTTATGGAAATGCTAGTATCATAATAATTTAATTATATTATTATATTTGTATATATTAAGATGTTAATAATCAAAGTGATAGAAAAAGACTTAAATTATTAAGATGCTAACATTTATATAAAAAAGTCACTTGAATATTCATAATCATTTCTAAATTGTATAAAATATTTTTTTACATTAATTAATTGATATAAAGTTTGTATATTTTTTGTGTTATACCTATTTAGGTATACCATTTGATAAAAGCTTATCGTTGAAACCTATTATTAAATTACTTAACTCTAAAGTAACTAAAGCTCTCTTTTCTGTTAGTAAATTTCTTTCAAATTCCAAAATTCCTATTCCATTTAAGAAGATTATAATTAACTCTTATGTACTTAGTAAAGTCTCTTACTTTGCACCTTTACTTGGTTCGAATAAAACGAGAACAAATAATACTCAGAAATTAATTAATAAAGGATTAAGATGGATTGCAGGTATACAAAAAGCCAAATCATTTATTAATGTATATTCTATTTCAAAAGATTTACATATTCCTCCATTGTCAGCTAAGTGTGCTTTGTCTCAGGTCAAATGTTTTGATAAATGGAAAAATTCAAATTGTATTATTTCCTATTTAGTTAATAATATTCCAAAATCTAGAAAATATACATGGACAAAAGAAAGTAGAACTCTTAAACGTAAACTAGAGAAAAGAGGTAATAACGATAATAAAATCAAGGATTTTTATTGGAAAAGAGATATGAAAATCAATTCTATTAAAGCTGAGTTTTATGACAAAAACAAATTCGAAGAAACATCAAAATTTATAAAACTTTGTTATGACTATCCTGATCTTTCATATAGTTTCTATTGGCTATTGAGAGCACGAAGCGGATATAGATTAGATGCTAGAATTGCTAAAGCTGCAAAAATAGTGGACCAAATGTGTCCTAATTTTTGTCCCTGTTGTAAAAGTAATAAACAATGGATAAGTCATTGGTTAATTGATTGTCCCTTTTTCAATCATACTCGTAGTAAAGTTAATGATAAAATTTTATTTTTATATAATGCTTTTTACCGTGGCAACCTAACAAATGATATTGTTAATAGTAATAATGATAATAGTAATAGTAATAATAGTAATAGTTATAATAGTAATAATAATATTAGTAATAGTATTTTTAGTAATGTTAGTAATAGTATTGAAAATAATGTGTATATTGATTCTAGTGTGTGTGAAAAAGTGTTTAATTTCCTTCTTGGAGGTCGAAGTATTAATAACAGTACAAGGGAATGGAAGGATCTATTTAAGTGCCAGATGAAATCAGGTGCTTATTCTGATACTCCGTTCTTAGTGGTTACTGCGGCACTTCTCCAATCGATTATACCTATTGCTATTGGCCAGCAATGGTCTTTGTTCAATAGGTTCAAATCGAATCGTACTACTACTACCAAGAGCGTCAATGCTGAAGAAACAGTAAGACAGGCCAGCAGGGCTAGCGCAACCAATGAAGATCATAATTTTGTATCTTAAAATTATGATTAACATTGCGAAGTCAAAGTTAATTATTATACTTCAGTATAATAATGCCCTTGTGAAGTCTTACAAATATTAATTAAATGAAACTAGAATATATTATACCATTATTTTATTTTTATTTTGTGTTTTATTTTTTGTTTATTTTTTTATCTTTTTTTTTTTATTATTTTATTACATGTATTTTATCAAATATTTAATTAATAAAGATGAAACAAGTTTGCTGCCGTTAAAAAAAAAAAAAAAAAAAAAAAAAAAAAATATTTTTTGTATTAAACACTTCATATTATTTTATAAAATTATTAAAAAAACAAAAAACAATAGTAAAAATTAAATCAATTGTATTATTACAGATAATTTAAATATATTAATATATTATATATTAATTATATATTGCATCTTGGTAATTTATAGGAATTTTACATTTAAAATATATTAAATAAAAATAAAATAAAATAAAATTATTATTTATATAATTGTTGTTTATTTTATTTTATTTTACTTTATTTTTTAATAAGTTTATATACTATTTAAATAAAATCATTTATCAGCTATTTCTTTTGGTATTTTATTTATTTATTTATTTATTTATTATTATTATTATTATTATTATTTTTTTATAAATTAACAATAAAACTTAGTGTATAAACTTTTATATATATGCATTTTCTAATTTGAAATCATTAAATTAAATATTCTTTTATGTATAACATTTGCTTATTATATTTCTAATTTATAAAAGAAGATAAATAATTAATTATTGAATAGGCTGAACAGATTGAACAGATTGAACAGGTTGAACAGGTTGAATAGGTTGAACAGGTTGATTTTGTTCCATTAATGGTTGGTGTTCTTCAGAATTTTCAGAACTTTTCTTATTTTTACAAAATATAAGGTTATATATTGCGAAAAGAATTCTATATATTCTACCGAATGAAACAAATATACCTATTTATTAAGTTTTTATTTTTTTTTTTATAACACATAGTTATTAATTTGTTTATAAAATTTCTAGTAATAATTATAATTATAATTACCTCCAATAATACCACATAAACGAACTAAGAAGTGGAAGAATGATTTTTTCATTTCAACAATCCTAATTTAAAATAATATAATATCATTTAATTTAATTAGTAAGAATAAAGCAGAATAAATAATTTATTAAGTTTGTTAAAAATTTAAATATATATATATATATATATATATATTTTTTTTTTTTTTTTTTTTTTTTTTTTTTTTTTTTTTTTTTTTTTTAAATAATTTACTTTACTAATAATGGTTCAAAATCAAATTTAATAAAAATACCAGGTAAATTATGTGATTTTGTAACATCAGAACTCATATCAGTTACAGAATATTGATTAGTATAGAGAATACGACCTGATGATTCTTGCTTATAAATTGTTGGTACCTTTTTTATTATTATTAATTGATAATTAATAATAAATTATGATGTTAAAAAATTAATGAAAAGATAATTTTTATTTTTATTTTTATGATTAAACTTACGACTGATAAGAAATATTGATAATATGTGAAGTCTTCATTTATTAATATATAAAGTAAAAGAAAGGTAACAATAATAATAATAATAATAATAATAGTAATATATTAAAGTTAAAATTTTAAATATTAATTTTACAAAACTATTTTACTAAATTAATTATTAAATATATAAATTTTTACGTTTTTCAGTAATTTCAGCTGTATTATCTAATGGATTAACAAGACCAGGATAATATTGACCAAATGAAAAAGTGTAAAATCTATGAGTGAAATTTAACACTATTAGATTATTAAAAAAATATATTAATATATCAAAAAATAATAATAATAATAATTAATATAGAATATTAATATTATTTTATAGTATTGAATATATAAATGATATAAATAAAATAAATAAAATAAAATAAAATAAATAAAATAAATAAAAATAAATAAAAATAAATAAAAATAAATAAAAATAAATAAAAATATATAAAAATATATAAAAATAAATAAAAATAAATAAAAATTAATAAAAATATATAAAAATAATAAAAATTATAAAAAAAAGTAAAAATAAAAAATTACAATTATGTTCAGTATGTTTTCCACCATAACCATGACCTAATGCTGTAATATGAAAATTACCAGCTAATTTATGAACATCAATTTGTCCTGTTATACGACAACAACTCTTTTCATCTTCATAACTTGACCAGCTATCATCTTCTTTATTAGCATTGTCCATAATGTCATCCATATCAAAAGCATCATTTTCAATTTGTGAATTATGTTGATATACGATTGCATTTCTCATGGAGAAATGAATTGGAGTAAAAGCCAAAGCAGCTTTGGCATAAGTTGTTGTTCCAGTAGAATCATACATATCAGCTCTAACAGTATCACAGTCCATAGCAACGGTTAAATCAATATTCATATGAATATCATTATTTTTTGTATAATCAATTACAACGGAATAATCATATTGATCAGATAAATATTCCAAACATTCCGAAAATACTAAAAATGATAAAATAAAAGTAACAATCATGGTAATTATACCACCTCCAGCACTTTGGTCAACATAATCCCTTTCAATTTTTGGGAAAACATCTAATTGAGTTATTTTTCTCTTTAATTTTGATTCATTCATTCTTACTTTATATTTGTATTCTTGCAGTAATAATTATTAATTTTACTTATTATTTTATTGCTTATTTATTATATATATAAAATTGTTTCTTTCAATATATTATTTTTTGAAGTAAAATTCCCACATTTATAATTTAAATTTCAGATATTAGTATATATATACATTTATATGAAATAATAATAATAAATAATAATAATTATATAATTTTAATTGCAACATCATTTAAATAAAAAGAATATATTCATAATAATAACAATAATAATAATAATAAAAAAAATTAGTATTTAAAATTAATTTTAGATTTTCATTATTTAATAAAATAAAATAAAATAAAATAAAATAAAATAAAATAAAATAAAATAAAATAAAATAAAATAAAATAAAATAAAATAAAATAAAATAAATAAATATATTCTCGATATTAAATATTTTAATTTATTTATTTTTATTTTTTTTCAAATAACTTATTTATAGAATATAGTAATATATAAAATTTAAATACAATGTGATTATATTTTATCATACATTAACTTTATTTTTTATTTGTCTTTTTTATCTTTCTTTCTTTCTTTCTTCTTTTATTATTATTGTTATTACTATTTTTATAATTATTATTAATTCAGCTTTTTATTTTGTATTTAATTTATTGTTACAATTTTTAAAATCAAATTTAAAAATTAAACCAATTGATATAAAAATAAGAAAAATTATAAATAAAAATTAATATTTCCTCTTCCTATTCATTATATTACAATAAAAATATTTTTTTTAAAGTGTAAAAAAATATTAATTTATAATTTTATATGTAATTTAATAAAATTAATATTATTGAAATAATAATATATCAATAAATAAATTATATATTATATAGTTTATTTTAATGAAATTGAATAATAAATTTACATATAAAAAAACGGTTTATGATCTAATATATATTAATATTATTAATATTATATTTCTATTAATTAAAATTTTATTTAATAAAAATATATAGTATTTTGAATAATTTTTGGTGCTAAATAATTGATCTATTTTTAATATAAAATTAAATATATATATATTATTAAGTATAATTTGTTTTAATTACATACAATATACTTAAATAATATATAATTCTTTTTGTTAATTATTTTGAAAAATTTTAGTACAAAAAAAAGTTATTTATAGAAAGAAATAATCAAAAAATATATTTAATTTCCATTGCAAAAGAATAATTAGATTAAATATGAATAGTTTATTGTCATTTATCAATATAAGTTTGAATAATTTTAACATACAATAATATTATTGAAATTTCAATTATAATAATATATAATTATAAAGAATATTTATTAATTATTTAATTATATATATTTATTTATTATATAATATGATTTACAAATGGAAATGATAATTTTGAAATAGACTATATCATTTATTTTAATTGAAAATGAAAGTAAAAAAAAAAAAAAACTGATATATTCTTTCACAAAATATTTTAAATTTATAAATAAATTAAAAATATTATTGTCCATTATTATTTCATTATCTATTACCATTTTATTGTCTATAATTATTATTATTTTAATGTCAATTATTATTTCAATGTTAATTATAATCATAATTATTATTATTATTTAATTACATGGATTCTTTAATTTTTAATTAAAGAAATATGTATTTTTATATAAACTATTTCCTTTAATTCAAATTTTGTAAATAGATTCTTTTGAAGCTTTAACTATATTGATTTTCTTTTTAAAAAATATATCCGGGTAATTTTATTGTAATTTATATATTTCAAAAAATCTATAATTTAATTTATTTATTTAATTTTTTTTAATATTTGTGTATATTATATTTAAACTTTTTTTTTTTTTTTTTTTTTTTTTTTTTAAAATTATAGTAATAATGATAACAATAATAAATAAATAAATAAATAAATAAATAAATAAATAAATAAATAAATAAATAAATAAATAGTAATTATAATATTAGATGTCAATCAATTATTTTTTTGTACAAAATAAATTTATAATATGTAAAACATGTAAAACAGAGACTTAGAAATTTAAAGGAAATGCGTTCCATGTTATTTCACCATACACAGTCTTTGTTTATTGTAAAAATAAATGGAGTAAAATAAAAAGTGATGAATTATTGCCAGGTGAATATATGATGGGTCAACAAATACAACAACAAAAAATTCAACAAATGCAAAAGGATTTAATGATTTAATGAATGATTTTGAAGAAGATGTTCCAATTATTGAGCTTGGTGATGTTTCTATTGCCTCACCCTTTACTTCTAAAATTTCATCTGTTATATCCGTTATTGATATAATTAAATAAGGTTGTTGTATTCTTGTTGCTACTTATCATATGTATAAAATTTTAGCACTGAATTCTTTAACGCTTACAGTCTTTCTGTTTTATATTTAGTTAATATCAAGCAAGGTGACTGGCAAGCAATAATTGCAGTTTTCTTAATTACTATATGTAAAGATTAAGCTTTTAGATAAATTATCAAAGTAAAGACCACAAAGAAATATTTTCAGTATTTATTAATGCTTTTTATTATTGGATAATTTATAGGTCACCTTGTTTCTTTAATTTACATTTGTAGAGAATCAATTAAATACTCTTAAGAATTAGAAGAATTGATTTAGATTCTTAATTCTAGCCAAGTCTTTTGAATAGTGCAAATCATGAGGTTAATAATTTATTTAATAGGTATTTTGAATTTTGATATATATATTTTTATAATAATATTTTTTTTCTCTTTTAAATTCAAATATATAGAGTCGTCCATTCAGAGAAAGTATTTGTGAAAATAAAGCTTTATTTAATAGTTTATTGTTACTGGTATTGATGTAGCAGTTGGCTTAGAGTTATCTCCATCATTAAATGAAAAGATGCAATGAGTTCCATTACTAGAAGAAGTAATTATTATATTTGTTTTTTTATGTATTTATTATTATAAGTACGTATAATATATATTATTTTTAATACTTAACTACATTATAATATATTTATTTATAAAAAATACATAAATTTATTTATTTATTTTTAATATTTTTTTTAAGTAGTATAGGACAAAATTAATATCAACTATGACTATTGATTCTATTGTACTAGTTTTGTGGAATTTGTGTCTAAAAATTTTTTTTGTAACGATAAACCAAAGAAAGAAATCATTATTAAGTTAAACAAAACATTATTTATATACCTTGAAAGATAAATAAATATTAATAATAATAATATATAATAATTCTTAAATGGCGGATAATATGTTGTAGAATAAACACAAAAGGGAAATATTTTAAATAATTTATTTTATATTTTATTTTCTATTTTCAATTTAATAAGCTATTTTATACTTAGTTATATTATATTATTAAAAATATATTAAATTAAATTATGAACTATAAACTAAAAAGAGTAATAATTCATTAAAAGAAAAATGTAAATAAATTTTTAGAAGGGGACTTTTTATGAAAAGAAGAAATAATTAGTCAAATATAATAAAATTTTATTATTAAATAAAATAGTTAATTTTTTTTCGTAAGTTATATTATTTGAAATATAACATCCTTGAATAATAAATATTTTTGTAGTAATTATTTATAATATAATTTTGTGTAAATTAACTTTCTTTAAAATTTTTTTATTATAAATCGTAAAATAATTCTTCCTTAAAAGTTTTTTAACTACAACTTTAGTATAACATTGTAATATAAATAGTATTTATTTTATTTTAATAATTTACTATTTTATAGTATTCTACCATTTATTTTATTTTAATATCACAGAAAATTAAATAAAATAAAAAAAAAAAAAAAAAAATAATTACAAAAAATGAATTAAACAATTTATTAATATCAAAAATAATGTTTAGTATCAATTTTGTTAAGTAGTCACAAAATGATAATTTATGCAATAATAATTTTATATTAAATATATATTTTATTTCATAATAATTATATTTTAAATATTTTATTATATATATGTAGCATGTAAATAATATAAAATAGAAACAATATGTAATATTAAATAATTAAGTCCTTTTTAAATTATAATACTGTAATGTACAATATATATAAAATCATGTAAACCTTAATAAATTTTATTTTAATATTTTATTCTTTTATACTCTTTTACTACTCGTTTTATTACACTTTCTGTATTTTATTTTTTTTTAGTTTTTATGTAATAATTTAATTATATATATATATTCTAAATTGATATTTAATAATATTTATATTAAAATTTTATAATTTTTAAGATAAAAATAATGACAATAAAAATACAATATATTACAAAAAATAAAAATAGAAATAAATAAATAAACAAAAAAAATTGATAAAAGAAATGAAAAGTTCATTAAAATAAAATAAAATAAGTATTATTATTTTATACTATTTTATTTATTTATTTATTTTTAAAATTGTCATATATATTTTTTTTTTGGTAATAAAGCAAGCAAGCGTATGAAATAATAAATAAATTATTAAATTTTACTAGTTTATATATGGTATAATTAATTTTTTTTATTCTCTGGCTTTACCACATTCGGAACAGAATTTATCTCTTTCACCAAATTTATTACCACATTCAGAACAGAATTTTGCAATACCAGCTGTTTTTGTTGGTGCTTTTGTTGGTGCTTTTGTTGGTGCATTTGCTGATGGATTTGTTGATGGATTTGTAGATGTAGGTGATATAGTATCTTTATTAGTAATGGGTTTTGGTTTTACCACTTTAGGGGCAACATTTGTAGATGGCTTAGAAGTTGGTGCAGCATTTTTCTTTTCTTCTTGAGCAGCTAGTCTTTCTCTACGCTTTTGAGCTTCACGTGCGAAATGTCCATCTGGTGTACAACTTCTTAAATGGATTGGTAAACGATCTGGAAGGAATTTTCTTTATTTATAATATTTATTACATAATATTTATCATTAGCAAGATTTTATCATTATTTTGTATTAATATTATTTTATCAATATAGGTATTTCATTTTAGTATAAAGAAAAAATAGAATTTAATATAATTGTATAATGTGTGTAATTAATTTTTTTTTATTAATTTAGAAAATTTTTAATTTATTGTTTTTTATCTATTTATGGCATTATATTTATTTATTAATTCTTTGTCTTATATTATTTCTTTCTTTATATTACTATTATAAATAATTATTATCAAATATACTGTTTGTAATATAATAAATTTATTAAATATTATTATATTATAGTAATGCCATAAAGATACAAATACGAAATTATCATTAATTATTATTTCTATAATTTACTATAATTTTTTTTATATAATATACAGATAATATATCTATTTTAAATATTAAACATCTCAAACAATGCTATATATTAGAAATATCATTAACAGTTGCATTATGAGATTTATTATTTAATTCTCATTACCTTCCACAATTCGGACAAGCATCTCTACCTTGATCAAGAAATTGTTCTCTACAAGCTTCATTATATTCATTAATTTGTTTAGATGTCATTTTACCTCCACCAATTGGAGTTTCATTATCACCACCTCCAATAACAGGTTTTTTTGGAATTGGTTTCCCTGGATTTTCTAATTGAAATTTTTTTATACAATTTGGTTCATGTATTGGAAAACTAGCTGATGAAAAGTTTTTACCACCTTATAATTTATATAATTATTATAATTATTTTTATTTGATTTTATTTTATTATTTATTTTGTTATTATTATATAAAATGATTTCACGTTCATCAATTAATGTAAATATCATTAAATATACAAATTTAGAACGAAAATAAAAAAAAAAAAGATAAAAAAATTTACGTATTGTTAATTAATTAGTGTTTATAGTATTAAATGTTTAAATTTTTTAAATATAATTATTGTTTATAATTTTGTTTTATTATGTATATTATTTAAAGCTGTATGACCATTATTTTTTCATTTTAATAAAAGCTATTATTAATGGACTTACAAATATAACATATAACCAAATGTGGATGTGTTTTAACTTTTTTACCAGTACTTATATTCATTATAAAATTTTTTATTATTAATACAATTTAAAACAGTAAACAACTAATTAAATATTAAATAAAATAAAATAAAACAAAAAAACAAAAAACAAAAAAAAAAAAAAACAAAAAAAAAAAAACTATTTTATAATGTCACCTGTATAAAATTTTGTAATATACCTTTAAATACAAATGTATTTATTAAAACAACAACAAAAAAATAATAAATAAATAACAAAATCAATAACCTTAACTAAATGAATTTTATATATTAAAAAGTTTTTTTTTTTTTTTTTTTTTTTTTTTTTTTTTTTTTTTTAATTACATATAAATATAAATTGGTTTTTTCCTTTTTTATAATTTTGTTACATTAAAAGTTGTAATATATCTTTTAAATACAAATGTATTAAAACAACAATTAAAAATAAATACTAATTAATTTATTTATATATATAAATGGTTTTTGAATAAATATTATATTTACTTTATAATAGTATTACATACTATTATTAAATTATATTTTTCCTTACTATTATTAGTATTCTTGATCTTTTATTTTATATAAAATTTATAGGAAATTAAAATTACTAATTATTTTGAATTATAAGATATATATGTAAATATATATATGCTTTATTATAAAAGTAAACACAATTATTAAACAAGTTTAAAGTTTAATAATAATTATTTATTATTCAATTTATTTTTTTATATATTTTTTTAATTTAATAATATTTATTTTTCTTATTTTAAATTTTGTAAACTTTAAAATTTTTATTTAGTATTTTTTTTTTTTTTTTTTTTTTTTTATTTTGAATAAGGAAGTATTAATATTATAATATTTTCATTTTTATTAGAATTTGTTATTATTATATATATATTATAGATATATATTTATATAATTTAATAATAATAATAATAATAATAATAGGATGAAAAAAAGAGATAATGTAAATTTATATTTATATTCATATTAATTAAATATTAAAATCTATGCATTGTCTCTCTCTTTTTTTTTTTTTTTTTTTTTTTTTTTTTTTTTGTTTAATAATAATATAATTATCTAAACATATATTATATTCACATAAACTAACAATATCTTTTATAATAATAAATTTGATCTATTTTACATTATAACTTTTGTAATTATATAATAGTTATTGTTAATATTATTATAATCTATTATTATTATTTCTTACAAATTTTCATGTTTAAACTAAAGCAATAAAATTTCAAGAAGCCACTTTATAATTATTACTATGATACGATAATTTAGCGAATTTCAAAAAAAGTATATAATAAAAATATCTTGAAAAAGTAATTATTACTATATATTATAATATATTATTAAAAAAAAATAAAAATAAAAGAGAAAAAAATTAAAACAACAAAAGAATAATTAAACAATCACTTATCATTTAATTATTTCTAGATTTATATTAACTATTAGTTAATGGAAAATTATTGTTTGTTGACTTTATATTTATTCATATTTTATTTAATATAATTAATAGAGAAAAATTCCATTTACTATTTGTTTTGCTGATATAGTCCAAAATATTTATGAGTTTGAAGAAAACTGTTATTAAAGGTATAAAAATTTATTTTAATTTATGAAAATTAATGGAAAATTAAATAAGTTAAATTAATACATTGTGGCTTATATATTAATTATATTACAGTATGTTTCAATTATTTGAAGTTTATTTTATATATATTTTACAAGCGTGTATCATTTCGCAATTGTGCATTTCACAATGTGGCGTAAATTTTTATAATTAATTGATACATTATACTATTTTTTTTAACCAATAAATAGTTAAGTAATTAATTAAATAAATAATAAAAATCATTTTTGAAATAAGAAAAGTCTTTAAATAAATAAATTAATAAATTAATAAATAATAAATAATAAATAATAAATAATAAATAATAAATAATAAATAATAAATAATAAATAATAAATAATAAATAATAAATAATAAATAATAAATAATAAATAATAAATAATAAATAATAAATAATAAATAATAAATAATATATAATATATAATAAAAAAGAGTATTTATTTATAAATAATAAATAATAACAAATAATAAATATAATAAATAATTAATAAATAAATAATATTAATTTATATATTTTAAAAATTTTTTAAGCCACATTTTGCGAAATGCTCAATTGTGAAATATACACATCTCTCATATTTCACATATTCAAACATTCCTCCTAAAACATAGTTATTCTTTTTGAATGAATTGGTTTCTGGTGAATATGTGTATATAAAATTATCTTATTTTATAATGATATTATTAAACTATTATTTATATCCATTCTTAATTAGCTTTTATTTGAGATAATTCTCTTCAATAAAGTATTTTATATTTTTACGAGTTTTTTAATTTTGATCATTTCACATGTTCGAGCAGTTTTATTAGTCTTCCTTAAATTGACATAATGTGCAACTTTAATCAAAATTTAAAATTTCTAATTATTTTTCTTTGACATAATATTATATCTAGCAAACAATACTTTTTGCTAAGAATATGTTTAAGAGTCATATAAGGCTTTTAATCTGTTACAGAAATTTTTTATATTATTACATTGTGACTCATACAATAATTATATTATAATATGTTTCAATACATTTGAACTTATTTTTCATTTATTTCACATGTTTTAACAAATTATTATTTTATATTCTAATTTACATTAATGTGTAATAATATTCCTATCCAATGTTACATTAATACAATGATACCAAAAATAAAAAAATTATTATTGATACTATTTTTTAATAATATAATTATTAGAACTTTAGAATTTCTAAAGATATACTAGAAGTTTTATAATGTTATTTTAGAAAAGATCGAAAAATTTCATCTAAGACCATTCTATTAATTATTTATATGAAAGATATTCTTCTAAAGAATCATTCTCAATGTCAGAAATTCACTCTACTGTTCTCTCAATGAAAAATAACAAGTATTTGTTCCTGATGGTATACCAACAGAATTTTTTAAAGCATTTTCAATTCTGAGAATAGCATCTCTTCTCAGAATGATTCTAACCAAGAGGTTACTTATTATTTGGGAAAATATAACTTCCTATTCTTGAAAACATTAAACTAACACTATTAAGTAATTCAGTAGAAGTTCCAAATGCACTACGAATATCAGGTTCAAATACAAAAAATGACTATTTTTATTTTTTAATAAAATTTGGTATGGTGATTAATGAATTGAATTCTGCTTCTATTGTTTCAGTTATAGAGAACGGGGATCTTTCTGATTGTAATAATCACTTTAGATTGTAATATTAAATATTCTGTTAAAAATTATCACTGAAAGAATTTTGGACTATGCTTTTTCTCATGGAATTATTAGACCAGAACAGTTCGGTTTTAAAAGAAAGAAGAATGTATTAGTTTAAATAATATAAAATATAATAAATGGTACGAATAAAAAAAAATTTTTTTAAATATTTTTATTCATAATTCTTTTTTTTTATAAAGAAATAAAAAATTTAAATAAAAAAGATTAATAGTTAATGAAATATAATAAGCGAAGTATTAACAAATGTGTAATTAATTTTTTATTTATAGAGAAAATATTATCAAAATCTACAATTTCATAAATATCCTACATATATACGATATGTAAGATATATGAAATATTTATAATAAATAAATCTGCTAAAAAATTATCAGAAATATATAATATAATAATAATAATAATAATAATAATAATAATAATAATAATAATAATAATAATAAATATTTGATGTTACACTGTATATTTTTATTATTAATATATTAAAATACTTCAAAATTCATTATTTAAAAACTTTCGAAGATATAATATATTGTTCAAAATTAATATATACATATAATAATTTATAAATATAAAATAATAAATATAAAAAACAAATGTATTAATTTTATATTAATAATTAAAATAT
The DNA here is from genome assembly GCA_016946835.1 of Neocallimastix lanati (nom. inval.). NCBI lineage: Eukaryota > Fungi > Neocallimastigomycota > Neocallimastigomycetes > Neocallimastigales > Neocallimastigaceae > Neocallimastix > Neocallimastix lanati (nom. inval.). Next base: position 377,807 of record JACVTC010000152.1, on the reverse strand, counting down.
AATTTTTTTTTTTTTTGTATTAATTTTTATATTTTGAATAAATAGTATATGATTATCTATTATTATTTCATTATAAAATTTTATTACTATATATTATAATTTTCTGTAATTTAAGTATTTATTATAAAAATTTTGACAATAATCTTTTATATAAATTATATTGAAAATAAAATATAAAAAAAATAACTTTTTAAATATAAAAAATTTATAATTTATAAAAAAGTTAAATTAGTAAATCTCCATCATAAAAATCTAAAAAAGCTTAATTTAAATTAAAAATGCGGCGTTTTAAAAAACTTCTAACGGTTAAAATGATAAAAATTAAAAATTTCATTAAAAACGGCAATATTTATATTTTTAAATAAAATCAAACTTTATTTTTGTGATAATAATTAATTAATTAAACATTATGAGATAAGAAAAAATGGACGGTAAAAAAAGTAGATTAAATAAGATAAATAAAAAGAACTATTATGGTTAAATCATTATTATTATTTTTTTTTAATTATTTATATTCCTAAATATATAGATGAATTCTATTTTTTTTAATTATTTATATTTCTAAATACATAGATGAATTCTTTTTTTTTTTAATTATTTATATTCCTAAATACATAAGTGAATTTTATTTGTATAAGTCAAATAAAAAAATCAATAACTTACATATTTAAAATTTAATGATAAAAAGATATATTAGTAAATAAACCAGGTTAAAAACAGAAATTTAATGAATAATATATAAAACTATAAAAAGTAATAATAAATGATAAAGCATTAAAATAAGTAGTATAAATAATAATAATATATAATAATAGTTAACTATAATAAAAATAAATAATAATTTTGAATAATAATTATAATAATAATAATAATAATACTATTAGAAATAGCAAACAAACAAAAAAAAATAATAATAAATAAATAATATGTAATTACTAAAATTTTAAGTATATATAGTTTTTATCCAGTTTAACCATTACTTGATATGATAGTTAGCAATACAAATTTCTTCTAAATTAATTCTATGTTAATGAAAATGTATTACTCAACAATTTTAGTAAATATTATTAATTTTTTCAAATAATATTTAAATATGTTTGTCATTACATTTTTATTATATTAAATATTTAACTCATTATATAGTTTATTCTTTTATATTAATTTAATTATTTCTTTTTTCTTAATTTTTAGTATTTTTATTTATTATCTAAATATTAATTTTTTTTGGTAATATAGGGGGAATAAAAATGGTTTCTTTTTTATTCTTTGTATATTTTTAATTATAAAATTTAATTATATTATAGGAGTTGTCATATCATCAAATTATTATTTAAAATAAATATTTAATTCATTTTATGTATGTTTAATATCTTTTACCTTTAAAGTTTTATAACTTTCATTTTACCATTTTTTTCCCCGATAAACTAATAAAATATAGGAGAAAGTATTTTTATTTTGGTAATTTACTTTGAGAAAGGCCAATAATATATTTCATTTAAAATTTATATATTTTATTTTTTTATTTTTCTTTTTTTGATTAAATTTTTTAATATAAATATTAATATAAATATTATTTTATTTAAAATTAATTGTTAATATATTATGAATAATGTATTTATTTATCAATCAAATATATTGTATAGCATATTAATAAATATTAATTGTGGTTATAACAGGTTATAACATATTTATATATATTATTTTGTGTAATTTTTCGTATATTATGTATTTCCTTTTATAGATTTTTAAAGAAAAAAATCTATAAAAATTTTTTTTAAAAAAAAATTAAATTTTAAAAGTGGAAATAATTCAAAGAGTCAATTGATTTTAAAATTAGGTAAATAACATAAATTTTCTATATAATTATAAAATATATAATATGACTTAAAAGAATAAAAATTATATTTGTAAAAAAAAATGAAAAATGTTTTTTAATATATTTTTATAAAATACGATTTTTCAATAAAATATTTAATATATAAAATTATATATGGCAATATTGATTTTTGTCCATGTATAAAACATATTTGTATAATTAATAATAGTTATATATTGATTATAAAATAATAATAGTATTAATAATAGTAATAACAATAATGATAATTAATTAATTAATATTTAATAATTAATAATAATAATTCAAAAAAAGAATTTATTATTTAGCACGTTTTAGTAAAATTTCCAAATTTATACATAAATATATATTTATATATTTTTGTCATATTACCAAATTTTGATGATATAACATATTTTAAAGTATTTGAGACATTTTAATAATTATTTATATATTTATATATATTCTATAATTAAAATTTATTTTGCATTTTTTTCAAATGCTAATAATAATATAAAGTTTAAAAAATTATATATAAAATAATAAAAAAGCTTATTAAATAAAAATATGAAAATATATATTTGAATTTTTAGTTCATAATAATGAATAATAATAATAAATAATAATAATGAATAAAAATAATTATTAATAAATATTAATAATAATAAATAATAAATAATAATAAATAATATTAGTAATAATAACTAATAATATTAAATACATAAATGAACAAGCAAATAAATGAAGAAATTTATAATATATTAATTATGTTTGTATTAATTTTTTTTTGCTATTTAATATATGAAATATGAAACAATATTCTAACCTTTTAATATTAAAATGATTATTTTTATTATTGAAACTTGATTATTATTAATATTAATTTAATACAATTATAAAATTTTAATATGTTTTGTATCATTTTTATATCATGAACTTTATTACTAATTATAATGTAAATCATGCTAATAAATAATTTACATTTTAAATTAAATTAAATAATAAAACTTTTATTTAAAAATAGTATAGTTGATGTTTGAATTATTAATAAATTAATAATATTGTTATTTTATTACTATGATAAATTGATTAATCTAAACAATAACTTATATACGTAAAATTAAATAATAAAACAACTTTATTTTGTTATTTTTTTTTGTATAAAAAATATTAAAAATTAATAATGATAATAATAAATTATTAGAATATCAATGCAAATTAAAAGATAATCTTACTATATTAGAAGCATAATATTATTATAAAACATTATTTAATATATTTTATCATTGTAATTATTATTCTAATTTTATTGGAATTAAAAATTCAAACCTAAAGAAATTAAATATAAAGAAATTAAATATCTATGAATATTAAATTTCAATTTTAAGAGTTCCATGACCATAATAAAATTTATCTTTACTTGTATGTATATTAATATTTGAATTTTCATTCCGTTAAATTATTCATTAGTTATTAATATTATTTTTTATGCCATAATAAAAATAAAACAATTACCATTTTTATATATTAATATTATAACTATAAATTGTTAGTTTTTATAAATTTTTTATGTATCATAAATTTTATATTTTTTGATAATTTTTATTGATTTTTAACTATAAATTTTTTATTATTAGTAATATATATATTTAATTTTTTTATTATAAAAATATATAATATTTTTTTTTTAATCATAAATGTTTAAAATATATTTGTATAATGTATACAAATGATTATTATTATTACTTTTTTTTTTTTTTTTTGAAAGAAATAAGAAGAATTGTTCATTTTAGCAATAAAGTATGTTTGAAATAAATAATTATAAACAGTTATAATTTATATAGATAAACATAAAAATAAGATTAATATTTAAATAGAAAAACATTAGTACTAGAAATTACTATATAAAATAATAAATAAACTATATTTTTTAATGATATTTATTATTTCTAATATCATATTTTGTAAAAATGATATTTTGAACTAAAAAAGTTTAAATAATTACTATTAAGTATTTAATTTAGAAAACTATGAGAATACAAAATTACAAATTTGTTAATAATTTTTTATTATTTAGTATATTTTGATAACTATTCATAAAATAGATTAACTAAAATTTAAAATATTTAATTATATATTAAAACTAATACCGTTATAAATTAAAATTTTTAATTTGTGCTTTTTTTTTTTTTAACAAAAACTATTAAAAATTATACTGAATTAATTACAAAATCTATATTAAGTAAATTTCATAAAACTTCTATATAAAGTTTATTAATGTTGTTTTTCTTTTTTATATTATAAATTAATATTATAATATATTAATATTATTAACATTTTTATTCCACTACTATCTATAAGCCATAAAACTTATTTATTAGTAAAAACTAAAAAGATTTATGATTATTATCCAATCAAATAAAATTAAATAAGTCGCATTAATAATATTAATAATATTTGGACTTAATATATATATATTAAATTATTTATAATATTTAAATATAATATTTTGCTTTATCAAATATTGAATTTAATCTTTATAACTTTTTTTGCGGCCTATTTTCTAATTTTTTTTTTTTTTAGAAAAAGAAAACTTTAAAATAAAATGAATATTTTACTAATTTGATTTATTAATATATAAAATTTAAATTTAAAGCAATATAATAAAATTGGCTTAAAATCGTTTGCGGCTAAAAATATATATTTATCTTTTAATTTTTAGAAATTTGATATTAATAACTATTAAAATTATTAAACTTTTGTTTAATATATTATATTAAAAAAAATGTCATTACTTTATTTGTTAAAAACGAATAATGAAAAATATGCTCTAATAGGTATCCACCTTACTACTAATTAAAACATTTTTAATATTATAAATAATAAAAATTAATTTAATCTTGAATTGAAAATTTAAACAATTTTAAATTTATGAATATTTAATCAGAATATGTTTTAATAATACATTAAAATTTATTAAATTTATTATTTGTGCATATATTTTTTGAGTATATTTTAAATAATTAATGATTAGAATTAGTACTCTAATGATAGTATAATGCGATAAAAATAATTATTAGTTCGTAAAATCTGTATATATAAAATTATTCATTTTAAATTGTTTTCTTCATTAATATTTCTTTTTAAATTTACATTGCTTATAAAGTTCTTTTAATTGTATATTATTTATTTTAATTTTTGTCAAATATTTAATATATATATACATGGTTACGGTAAAGTTTTTTAATATTTTATTTAGATTTATTTTTTAATTGTTAGTATTATTACAGATCAATAATTAATAATTGATAATATAAAATTTAATAAATAAAAGAAATAAAGCTAAATAATTATAATTTTTATATATTAAAAAATAATATTATCAATAATGTATAAATTTAAATTATTAAAAAAATAGTATTTTCTAATGTAGAACAATACAATACAATTACAATATTAGTGAAAATATTTTTAGTAAATTAAATCATATATATATTAATTAATAGGATTATTAATATTATAAATTATATATAATATACTAAATTATATAAATTTAAAATTATATAATAATATTACAATTATTTAATATTAAACTATATATTTATAATAACTTTAATAATTATAAAAAGTTGATTCTAAAATAGTAAATCATGATATTAATAACTATTATATAAAAAAAAAATTTTTTTTTTAATATATTTTTCTATTATCCAATGAAATGAAAAAAAAAATAAAATTTCAAATATTTGTCAATAAAAGGAAGAAAAAATCACTTAAAAAATTTTATAATCAACTTTTTTTTTAATTATAAAAAATTTTTTATTTAAATTTTATTAGAAAAGTTGTGGATTTTTGATAGTATTAGTTTTATTATTCTATTTATTTTCAAACAAATATTATTTTGAAGTAAATAGGCAACAACAAAAAAAAAGCATAACTAAAATAAAGGATTATTTAATTAAAGTTATATTCAATACTTTAGAATATATTTTATATAACATATATATACATTTATAAATAAATATTAATAAATTAGTTATTTAAATTATTGCTTTATTTTATTTTTATATTTTATATTATTAATTATTTGTTATTGGAAAAGTTATTCTAATTTGATTAGTAATATAAAATACTAAAAAATCTATTTATAAATTATTGAAAGTTTATTATTTTTATAATTTATTTTTAAAAAAGTAACATTATTAAATTATAATATTTTTTAAAATAAAATTCATTTTGAAAATGAATAATTTATAATAATAATAATAAAGAAAAAATAGTATAAAAAAGTAAGATTTAATTGATATATAAATATTGAAAAAGCTTAAAATAAAAATAATAGTTATAGTAAAATTTTAAAAATTTAATAAAAATAAAAAATAAAAAATACCTTAAGAATAATATATAAGTATATAAAAATGTCTGATTTTGAATTCTTATTTGAAAACGAAAAATCTATCTATATGGAAAACTCTTTTAAATATGAAAATAGTTCTCCATATTCTAACCCAACTTGTTTTAATAGTAAGAATACATTACAAAGTGATAATTATAACAAAAAATATACATTATTTGATAGATGTTCAAATATATCTAGGAATAACGAAATGAAATATAAAAATAACTTTTCTTTAAACCAAGAATATAGTAACAATCAATCATTACCACCAACTCCAGATTATTCATCATCTTTATTAGATCAATCACCAAATAATAGTAGTCAATATTTAATGAATTCAAATCATGTATCTTCTCCACTTTCTCTTCCAAATAATTCGATGACTCCAAGCTCATATGAAAATACTTTTTATAATAATGGTACACTACAAAATAGTCAAATGGGCACTATCTCACCATTTAAAGCTTTCTCACAAAGTAGTTCTCCAACTCCAACTATTCAAAACCCACAACATATTATTTCACCTCCAATGCAATCATTACAACAAAACCAACCGCAGGAACCACAACATAATCAACAAAATTTTGTCAAACTTCCACAGCAACCAATTCCTCAATACACTTCACAACTTCAAAAACAAATCAATGAACCAATGAGTACTCAAATTAACACATCTATTCCACAACGTGATAGTAATTCTATTTCTTTTGTTCAACAACAATCAAATTCATATACTCAATCTCCAGTTCATAACAATTCTCCAATGGTTCAATCTCCAGCTATTCAATATTCATCATCAGTTATTTCAGATTCTTCTGTTAATGTTCCATCACCATTGATTTCTAATAGCACTATTAATGTTCAGTCACCAATGATTTCTAATAGCACTATTAATGTTCAGTCACCAATGGTTCCTAATAGCACTATTAATGCTCAATCACCAATGATTTCTAATACTACTATTAACGTTCAATCACCAATGATTCCTAACACTACCATTAATGTTCCATCACCAATGATTCCTAACACTACCATTAATGTTCCATCACCAATGATTCCTAACACTACCATTAATGTTCCATCACCAATGATTTCTAATACTACTATTAATGTTCCATCACCAATGATTTCTAACTCTACTGTAAGTGTGCCATCACCTTTAGTACAATCTACATCTATATCATCAACTGGAAATGCATCAGCTCCGATTTCAATACCTGTTAACAAAAACTTTACCCCATTACCAGTTCACCAATACTCATATCCAACTTATGGTTCACAACCAAATATGCAAGGTCAAATGAATATGAACAACGCTCCAATAGTTGGTTCTCCTCTTTCTATGAATATTAATCCAAGTTCAGTTCCACTTAATCAAGTCACTAATAATTATATTAGTGTAAGTGCACCAGTATCTCGTTCTTCTACTCCAGTCCAACAATCTCATGTATTACTTTCCGAAGCTGTTAATAATAGCATAAATCATATGAATCAAACTATTCCAACAACTACTTCAAATGCTATTTCATCTCCACATATTCATCCACAACCAGTTTTACGAGGTAGAAGAGTAACTCGTGATGTATCTCTCAATAGTAATGCTAAGCACTTTGTTTGTCCTTATGAAGGCTGTGGCAAAGTGTTTAAGCGTTCTGAACATTTAAAGAGACACAATAGAGTTCATACTGGTGAAAGACCATTTGCTTGTGATGAATGTCATAAACGTTTTTCAAGATCTGATAACTTAGCTCAACATAAGAAGACTCATCGTAAGGATAAAACTAGAAAAACTAGAAAAAATGCAAAGAATAATGTTACTAATACCCCTGTCGCTCAAACAACTGGTGCAGCAGTTACTGCACCAGCTTCAAACGTTCAACAACTTAGTAATAATAACAATAATGCAATGCAACATACTTCAATTATTGTTTAGTTTTCAAAAATAAACTATAATTGATACCTAAAAATAAATTATCAAAAAAAAAAAAAATTTTTTTTATAAATTATGAATATAAACAGAAGAGTAAAACATAATTATTATTAATTTTATGAAAACTATAGAGTATAAATTATAAAAAGAAATAATCATAAATAATAATAATATGTAAAAGTAAGGCTTAAAATTTTTGTTTAGTGCCATTATTTAACAATTAAATTATTTAATTTTTTTTTATTTTTATTTTTATATAGTCATTTTTTCATTTTTGTAATATATTATTATTTTTATTTTATTTTTATAATTATTCAATTTTATTATATATTTTTTTTTCTAAAAAAAAATTGAATAAAAATAAAAATTTTATTACTATCTAAGATAAATAATAATGTATTAAATTTCTATCAATAAGTTTAATAGATTTATATATATATATATATATATTTTTTTTTTTTTTTTTTTGATAAAAATAAAAAAATCCAAAAAAATTATTAATAGATTAGTAAATATATATATTTTTTGATAAAAATAAAATTTTACTTATACTACAAATAAACATTAAAAGTCTTATAAAATTATAATTAAAATTAAATATAGAATTGAAAATTCGAATGAAACATATATTTAATAACAAAATAATACATAATGATTAATTTTTTAATTAAAGTATTAGTTTAAATAAGAGTTATTTATTTTATATAGAAATAGAATTGTAGTTGTATTGAATTTTAGAACTTTTTTTTTTTTTTTTTTTTTTTTTTTTTTTTTATTTTATTATATAATTTCAATAATAACATTAATAAAAAATAATTAAAAATAAATAATAAATAAATATTTATAAATTTAGTATAAATTTACTTTTGTGTATATTTTTATTAAAATAAAAAATTTTAAATTGATAACATAAATTAGATTAAAAGTATTATTAATATATTTATATTTAAATTAATATATTCAATTCTATAATCTATTTTATCAGATTTATATATATAACATATTTTAATAGATTAAAAATTACTATTAGATTTAAATAAATTAAAATTAATTATGTATAAAAGTGAAATATACTTCAATTAATATTATATTTATGTGAAAAAAAAAAATTTAAAATATAAATAAATACTATTTTGTATTAAATAATCTACCATTCACTTTCTGAAGACATACCACCTACATTATTTTCTGCCTTAACTTTAAATGTTGTTCTTTCTGGAAGATCCATGGGAATACATATAATATTTTCATTTTTATATCTCATGCATACTTCATCTGGTATATCTAAATCATAGTCATATTCATAGTTATAACTATGATGATTATGGCTTCTGGCATGACTATTCATAAAACTACCTCGTTCTGCTGATGCAAGCATTATTGTTTTGGCATACTGCGAGGTAGGGTAACGTAATCCATAAAGTGAGACTGGTCGTTTTACTTTATTAATTAGATTTAGTTGAGTTAATGGGGCCAGAATCCATTCATCGTTTTCTTCATCATAAGAAACTCGTTTTTCGATTTTTGCTCTATCTTTTTCTGGTATGAAATTTTCTATAATGGAAGTTTTAAGATTCAAATCTCTAGAGATTTCACGAATAGTATCTAAAAGATCTTCTCTTTCTTTACGGAATTCATCTTGTAAATCACATATTTCTGATTTTAGTGCTTGGAAACGTTTCCATAATTTTTGTAATTTTCTTGATTTCACATCAGCTTCTTCTTGAAGGGAAGCATAGTGTTCTTCCATTTGAAGCTGTGTTTCTTGTTTTAATTCTAGTTGTCGTTGAAGTTCACGTTCAATGCGTCTCTTTTCTTCAATCTTTAATTGAGTTTCTTCTAATTCTCTTTGCTGTGAGTTTACCCTATCAAAAATATTAACTCCACCAATTAATAATTTTTCTTCCATCTTCTTTAATTTTGATGACATTTCCATTCTTGATTGCCTTTCCTTAGCTAATTCATCTACTCTTTCTTCTAATTCTTTAATAATTCTTTGTTTTTCTTCATTAGCAATATCCTTGGATTCTAAAAGTTGTTTCTTTTCAGCTTCAACTTCAGCTTGAAGTTTTTCAATATCCTCTGGTGGAATAGAAGATAATGGATCTTCTCCGTTTTCATCATCATCATCATCATCATTATCATCATCATCATATTCATCATATTCTTCTCCTTCTTCATTATCATTGGTACAGTTTGTATTGCCTTCTCCATTTTCTTTTTTAACTTTTGGTTTTTTCTTTTTTACTATCTTTTTAACAATTCTTTTAATAACTTTAATATTCTTTTCTTGACCATTATTGTTTTGAGCTTTTGTTTCAAGCATTTTACGAAGTCTTTGAATTTCTTCTTGATATTCACGAAGCATAGCATCCTTTGGATCTTCATTAATCTTAGGTTTATTCTTAATATTTTTAGCACGATTGGCATAACGAAGAGTTGATAATGTTTCATCATAGTTATAACTTGCTGGGCTGAGCGTAGCAATCATTAAAGTTCTGTTTTATTTTATTTCATTTCATTTTAATTCATTTTTTTTTTAAAAAAAAATATTATTGACAAGAAGTAAATATGAAATTATTATAAAATAATTTAATTTTAATATTATATGAATATAGAATAAATTAATAAGAATAATAACAGCAACATCAGTATTTATAATGATATTAATAGTAATATAATATGAATAATTATTAATAATAATATATATATATATAATAAAATAGTAAATAATAATCATGATTGATATATTAATAAATACAATAATAAATACAACAAAAATATAACATATCAATAGAATAAAATGTAATAGTTTATTTTTATGAGACATACTTAGAGTTACCACCTAAAGAATCTTGTAATAGTCTTGTTAATTTAGAATCTCGATATGGAATATGTTTACTTTTACCATCAACTAAAGCTGAAATACAATTACCAAGCGCAGAAAGAGATAGATTAATTTTTGTCGCTTCTTTTAATCTTTCTCCCGTGGCACCAGTTTTACTTTGTCTTTCACTACCGGCTAAATCAACTAAATGCAATTTTCCTGCATAAAAATGATCCTTTCCATCAATTCCTGTATCACAACATTCAACAGTAATTGTAAATATAGAATGTGATCTAGAACTTTCAGCATTCATTAAGGTAGCACCAACCGCTCTGTTTTTATTACCTTTTGTCATTAAATTATCAATTTCTTCAACACTTTTAACTACATATGATGATAAATCTTTAACATAAACACCTGTTTCTGGATTTTCTTTCAATTCTAATTTCTTTTTAGTATCTTTGCCAAGTAAATCTTTAATTTCTTCATTATATATTTCTAAATAGGAAACCCGAACCAACCATTTTTTTTGAGTAGTTCTAGAAATATGTGAAAAAATGTGATCAAACGCATTGGGAATAATACCTCTTAATTCTGGTGAACTTTTACTTCCTTGCATTGAAAATGTTTTACCAGAACCAGTTTGACCTTTATGCCATTTTAAATTATTATTGTTTAAAATTTTTAATTATGATATATTTATTTAAATTAAATTTACATGGATAGAAATTAATAATTATATAGTATATAGATATATATCTTTTTTTTTTTTTTTTTTTTTTTTTTTTTTTTTTTTTAGATATAGAGTTTTTAACTAACATAAATATATTTATTAAAAAATTACCATATGCAAAAACTGTTCCATTAAATCCATTTAATACACCATCTATAATATTTCTGGCAGTTTGGTTATATACATCAATCTATTTACCCAAAATTAATATAAGTATTAATATATTATTAAGTAAATATTTTATTATTATAAGAAAAAAAATAAATTAAAAAAAAAAATAAAATTTTTATTTTAACCTGTTTGCAATCTTCATCAAATACACTATCGAATGTAAATGTTTTTGTATTTTCTTCATTTTTATCTTTGTTTAAAGAACCTGTACTTCCATTATTATTTGGATTTTCTTTATAATTAGTAATACTAATTTGACCTAATTTTGTATCAATATTAACAATTTTTTTATAGCCTCCTTGCTTTTCTTTTTCATTAAAGGGACGACATCTGACACAAACAATAACTGATTCACTCATTATTTGTAATCAAAAGAAAAAAGAGGTAAAAAAAAAAAAAAAAAAATAAAAATAAAAATAAAAATAAAAAAAAAAAAAAAGAATTGAACTAACAAACGAAGAAAGAAGAAATCAAATATATATATATATTATATTTTTTAATAGTTTTTATATTCCTTTTTATTTTATAATATAGAACAGCCTTTATTTTTAAAATTATAGTAACAACATTATTATTATAATTGAAAAAATAGAATATCTATTTTCTACTTTTTAAATATATATGTTATTACCTATTATTGAATATAAATATATATTTATTTTCAAAAATTTTTAATTTTTAGTTTTTTTTTTTTTTTTTTGTTTTTCATTTATCAAAAATAACATATATATATATTTTTTTCATCTTATGTTCACTTTGATTTATTGTTTATAGAATATCGTAAACTTGAGATTTAAACCTTAAAATTTATTAATTTTATTTTATTTCATATTTTTTAATTTTTAAATTTTGATAATTATTTAGATTTATATTTTGAAGATTGAATTATAATAAATAAAAAAAAGAAGATCAATAAAATTAAAAAAGTTTTTGGCATTATTTATTGTTATTTTCATTATTTTTCATAAAAAAATAATAATTTAAGTTTTCAAAATAAAATTTTTTAAACTTATCTATAAACATATTTCATTTAATTTTTATTATTTAGTCTTATTTATTTTAATTTTTTTTTTTTTTTTATTTTTTTCGAAGAATAGTAATATTAATAAAAATAAAAATAAATAATAAAAATTATAATAAGTTATATAAAAAACAGAAATATTTTAAAGGATGAATATAATAATAAAATTACATAACATAAATAATTGTATTTAAAAATATAAAAACATATTAAATGAGTTGATGTTTAAAATTAAAAGAAAAAAAAAAATTAATAAAAATTTAATTCAAGAATAATATTTTATTTTTTATTTTAATAAATATTACTTATTAATGATTTATATATATTATATAGTTTTTAGAAGATAAATTTTGTTTAATAAATATAAATAATATAACTACTAAGTTTACATTAGTTTTTTTTAATGAAATTTAAAAATGATAGAAACTAATATTCTATTTTTATTTAATTAATGGAAAAAAATATGATATGGTTACACTAAAAAAACTTTTAATATTTTTTAAAATATAAAAAAGTTTTAGTTTATACAAATAAAAAAAAAATTAAAATAAATAAAAAATTTAATTCTAATGGTTAATGTAAAATAATATATTTTATAAAATAAAATTAATATTAATTTTTCATACAGATATGATTTGTATCAACTAATAATAAAACTGGTATATTTATTAATTATAATAATTATTTTTTTATAAAATTTCAATATTTAATTTCGAATTAAATGCTAACATTTTTAATTAATTATGGTTTACTTAATTCCCTATATCTATCACCAAATTTTTAAGCATTAAAAAAAAATATATTAAATTAAAAAGATATACAAAAATGAATTTTAAGTGTTTTCTAAATATCCACATTATTTAACAGTATGTTATAATTAATTTTCTTGGTGAAATAATAAAAGAAATACTTTCATAAGAAATAATAATAAATTCTTTAATTAAAATATTTAATATGAATTATACTTGTTAATAATTGAAATAAAATAATTGAATACATCTAAAGTTATATATAATTTGATTGATTATAATCTAATTAGTAGTAGCAAGTTTAAAAATATAGATAATTCAGGCTTTTATAATTTCATTAATTTTTAATTATGTAATATATATATATTTAATTTTTTTTATTAAATTATTATTTGATATGTATGGTGTGGATATTATGAAAATTTTATTTATAAATATTTATAAAAGCCTTGATAATTAATGAAAAAATCTTTTTATTTTCTGGCGGAGTTAACCTTTGAATTCTAAAAATATACTTTTTTTTAGAAAAAAAAATTATTTATATTATATATTATTTTCATTATTATGTGAATAAATTTTTTTTATAAAAAATATTCTAAAATCCATTTATATATAATATATTTATTATAAAAAGTATTATGTTCTAAATAATCGACTTTAATAATATTTTGTACTATAATAAAAAAAAAAATAATATTTAAGAATCACACAATTTGAGAATTGAAAAAAAAAAAAAATAGAATAAAAAAAAAAAAGAAAAAACAAAAATTAAATTTATATATATATTCTTTGATATTAAATTAGAATTTTTTTTTTTTTTTTCTTTTATATATAAAAAAAATAAATTACACATATTGTTTTATATATATATATATATATATATATATTTTTTTTTTTTTTTTTTTTTTTTTTTTTTTAAAAAAATAAGTACTTATACAAACTATGGCAAATAGAACAGTGTCTGATGCTAGAAATATTCATGGAACAAATCCACAATATTTATTGGAAAAAATTATAAGAAGTAGAATTTATGAATCACTATACTGGAAAGAAGATTGTTTTGGTTTAACAGGTTAATTTTTAAATAGATTAAAAAAATATTTTAGATATACAAAATTTAATGAAAATCTATCATAATTGATTATCAGAAATTCATAAATTTTATATCATACAAAATCATAAATATATAATATATCAAAAAAATTTTTTTCACTTTTGGAATATAATAAAATTATAATACATATCAATAATGTTTTAATTTAATTTGATTTATTTTATTTTATTTTTGAAATATCACATAATTTCTTACATTTATATAATTCATTTATTAATTCTTTATAGCTGAATCTTTAATTGATAAAGCAGATCAATTAACATGCATTGGAGGGCAATATGGTAATCAAAAACCAACAGAATTTTTATGTTTAACACTTAAATTGCTCCAACTTCAACCAGAAAAAGAAATTATCATTGATTTCATAAGAAATGAAGATTCAAAGTAATTACCTTTTTTTATTTTTTTTTTTTTTTATTTTATTTTATTTATATTGAAGAAATAATAAATTAATTATTTTATAATATACCTTTATGCTATTATATTTAAAAGATATCTTCGAGCGTTAGGTGCATTTTATTTCAGATTAATTGGAGATTCAGTAGAAATTTATAAATATCTTGAACCTTTATTGTATGATTTTAGAAAATTACGAAGAAGATTACCAGGTACGTATGAAATTTTCAGTAGAAATTATGATCTAAATATAGTATAATTTTATTAACTGTAAAAAAATCGGATAAAAAAAAAATAACAATTAAATAATTTATCGAATAATTAAATTCTTTTTGTATTTATAATTTAAAATTTAACAATTTATTAATAGTTTTTATAAAAATTTTTGTCTTCATTTTATTATTATAATTTATTATTAAGATGGAGCATATGATATAATTCATATGGATGAATTTATTGATAGTCTATTAAGAGATGAACGTGTTTGTGATACAATTATGCCAAGAATTTTGAAAAGACAGGTTTTAGAAGAAAATGAGGAATTAGAACCAAGAGTTAGTTTCTTAGAAGATGAATTAGAACAAGAAGCTTTAGCTGCTAAAAAGAAAGAAGAAGAAAATAAAAGTAGATCGAGATCAAGATCTTCAAGCAGAGTAAGTAATTTATGTATTATATATATTTATTTAGTAATAATAAAAATATTCAATTTTTTATTTTTTTTCTTTATAATTTTTTTTTATTATTTTTATTTTATAATTTTTTTTTAAAATTTTTTTTTATAATTTTTTTTATGACAAAAATATATGCAAACATATATTATTAAATATTATTAATTAAATTTTATATGCAATTGAATATAATATTAGAGTTCAAGTAGAAGTCGTAGTTCAAGTAGGTCAAGATCAAGATCAAGATCAAGATCAAATTCTCGTCATCGTTCATCAAGAAGAAATAGTAGAAGTAGAAGTAGAGAAAGAGGAAAAAGAAACCATAATAAAAGCTATAGTAGAAGTAGAAGTAGAGATAGAAGAAGGGGAAACCATAATAAAAGCTATAGTAGAAGTAGAAGTAGAAGTAGAAGTTATAGTTCAAGTAGAAGCTATAGTACAAGTAGAAGTAGAAGTAGAAGTAGAAGTAGAAGTAGAAGTAGGGATAGACATAATCGTCATCGTAGTGGCAGAAAAAGAAGTTATAGCTCTAGTTATAGTAGAAGCAGAAGTAGAAGCAGAGATAGACATAGAGATAGTCGTAGCCGTAGCCGTGGCCATAAACATCATGACCGTAGTAGAAGTCATGAAAATTCCAAAGATAAAAATAATAAAACTAGTAATGATAATAGTAGTAATAAGAAGAAATGGAATAAAAAGAAGGTTAATTCCTTATTTAAGGGAGGGTCAAGCAGTAAAAATGAAAAAGGCTCAGATTCTGATAATGGTGGCAATGATGGTGTTAAAGAATCTATGAGTATCGAAGAAACTAATAAATTAAGAATATCATTAGGTCTTAAACCTTTACAATAAAGCTTAGGAATAAACCTCTGTGATTATTATAAACTATTCGAGATTGTTATAAAAATATACATATGTATACACATTAAAATAAGTATTAAAAAAAAAAAAAATAAAAAAATTGAAAAAAAAAAAAAAAAAAATAAAAATAAAGATAAAAATAAAATAAAAAAAAAATCTATTATTTAATATTTTTATTTTTTTTCATTTTATAGTTTAAAAAAAAAAAAAATACAGGTAATATAAGAAGAAAATTGATTTTTTTATATTAACTTTTGTTTTTTTAGTTTATATAATACATAATCACTTTATTTATAATAATAATAATAATTATATATATATAATTATTATTTATTAAATAATTTATATACCAACAATATTAATATATCATCAATAAACTATATAAATGGAATTTTTTTTTTTATGAAAATTTTTATTACAATAGATAATTTATTTTTTATGTTTTATCTTAATATATTATAATTATTATTATTAATTATTATTAATGTAATTTAATAGATATTATTATAATTTACTATTTGAAAATCTATGAATTAAATTCATAATATAATATATAAAAAATATTATAAAATTTATGACTTTTTTCTTTTTTTTTTTTTTTTTTTTTTTTTTAAATATTTATGGTATTGATAGAATAATTATATGATGTTAAAATTAAATTTATGTATTGATCAATTCTTCTTCATAATTAAACAAATTGGAACATGATCACTAGCACCATAGCATTTAGTTCTATTATAATTAATATGAATATATTTATGTATACGATATATGTTAGTAAGTTTTATCAGTATTATACTATAACTATTAATATTTATATATAATGGCTATGAGAATGCTTATTATTTAATTGAATATTTTATTTATTACCTAATAAGAGAATCTTTGATTTGTGGTAAAAGTTTTTCACTCACAACAAACTAAAATAATTTAAAATAAATTTATTAAATTATATATTAATAAATATAACTGTTATATAATTAAGATTATATATATATAAAATTATAATAATATATACATAATCCAAACGCCAGCCAATATTTTTTGCATGACAATTAAACCTATAAGAAAAGTAAGAATAAATTTGATCTTTTGGATGAAAATGTCTAAATGTATCAATTCTTGGAGGATTACTAGATAAAATTCTTGTAAAATCTGTTCTTTCTTCAATCGTATATCCTGCCGATCTATTAATATTTAATGAATAATTTGTATATTAATTACTATTATTACAAAATATATTTATATTTTTTTTTATTAATATTAATTTTGATGAAAGTAAAGGATTTTACCTTAAATTAGAATCTGGCTTAGCTAAATCAATTTTTTGATGAGCAACATTTAAATCTTTTTTTTTTTTTTTTTTTTTTTTTTTTTTTTTTTGCCATATTAAATAGTAATAATATAAGTATATTTAATTTAATTCGTTTTTTTCAATTATATTTATTTTAATTTACCTCCAGCCCATATTATAGGTTTTTTTTCTTCCAATTTTTTAAAGAATTTTTCAATAGTACTACTATATTCTTGTTTAAAGTCTAACCTTACTAATTTATTTCCTGCGTTTGGTACGTAAGTAGCAATTAAATAATAATTTTCAAATTCTAATACTAAATTTCTACCTTCGTCATCAAATTTGGCGCAACCGATACCATATTCAACAGAAAGAGGCTTTATTTTTGAAAAAACTGCACAACCTGAATAACCCTTTTTAACGGTAGAAAAAGTCCAATACTGATATGGATAATCCTTTCTAGATATATCATGAGTTGGTGCATTTACTTTTGTTTCCTATATGTTTTTTAATCATATTAATTCATTGAAAAATATATAAAATACTATTAGTTCATCTTAATAATTCTTTTTATTGTAATTATATTAATTTTAATTTTAATTTTTTTTTTTTTTTTTTTTTTTTTTTTCATTTGATTTAATAATTATTGAATTAAATAGAATTTAATTTGTAACAATAATAATTAAATACATCATTTTAATATTGACTAAAATTGTCTCATAAAAATTAAAATTGTAATTTCTAAATGTTCTTTTAATTTCTATAATTTTTTTTATTAAATTATTAAATTATTATTATTATTACTATCATTATTGTTATTATTACATGCTTTTGAATTTTAAATATATTTATATTTATTGAAAAAAAAAAAGTCATTTAAATTAGAAATTACTAACTTGAATACAGATAATATCAGGATTTTCAGCTTCTAAATAATTTTTAAAACCTTTTTTAAGAGAAGCATTGAGTGAACCAACATTATATGAAACAATTTTCATTTCTTTTTCTGTATCAATAGGTTCAAAGTCAAAATCTGTACCAAGTACTGGATTTAATAATGGTTTATCTTCCTTTTTATTTGTTGTTGTTTTTTTTACTTTTTTAATTAGATTTGTACTAGTTGTTTCATTATTATCAATTTTACGTTTTTTATTAGTTGTTTTCCCTATTTCTTCTTCCTTAATTTCTTCTTTTTCAACAGTTTTTTTTTTTTCAAAGAAACTAGTAATTTTTCCATTTTTTGAACTTCTTGTCGTTACCATTATTAATTATTCTGATTAAAATAAAATTGGTATAACTATAAATTATTCAATTCAATTTTTTATTAAAAATTATGAATTAAAATAAAAATTAAAAAAAATATATTTTAATAATAAATTATTTATATTTAATTATAATATTAATATTAATATTATTATAGAAAATATTTATTTGAATTTTGAAAATCAAACTACTATAAAAAATATTTATATTATTAAAAAAAAAAATTAATTAAATACATTATTAATGTATGGTTAATACATAAAACGTAATATATAATAAATTAATTTTTATTAAATAAGTTATATATTTAAATTATTTTTTATTATTTTTTTATTTTTACTTTTTCCATTAATAATACTGTTAATTTTATTTTTATTTTATTTTATTTTTATTTTTAATTTTTTTATTATAATATATTTTATTTATTTTAATTTTTTTATTTTTTATTTTTTATTATTATATTTTTATTTTTATTTTTTATTTTTTATTTTTTTCACAATATTAAATATATTAAAATATTTATACTGGATTTTTTTTTTTTAGTTTATTATTTGTGATTATGGTAAGGCAATTCTTTTTTTTTTTTTTTTTTTTTTTTTTTGGTATTTTTTTATAATTTAAAGTTTTTTTTTTTTTTTTTTTTTTTTTTTTTTTTTTTTTTTTTTTTTTTTTAAATTATATTTATAAAGGAAATTAAAATAAAGAAAAAAAAAAAAAAAAAAAAATAAAATAGGAGAAGTATTAAATAGAAAATTTTTCAATTTATAATCAATAGAATCATAGAATCAATGTTAAATAATAAAATAATTAATGTCTATTTTAAATAATGACGAAAATAATTATAATAATAATAAAAATTATATTTATTTATTATTATATATATATATATTATTTTAATATTTAGTTAAGTTTAAATAATATATATATAATAAAAAAAAGGAGAAAAAAAATAAATTATAAATATAATATGCATTTTAAAGATGAAATAATATATATATAATATATATGTGTTATGAATAAAATTTAATAATAAATCATTCTTATTTTTTTTCACTATTGTCATTATTATTAGCAACATTATTTGTTGCTATATTTTCTTGATTTGATAATTCTTCAATTAATTTATTATCATTTTTATTTTCTTCATTATTATTTTTATTATTTTTATTATTTTTTTCTTTTATTTCTTTGCCTTCTTCATCATCACTATATATAAAAGGTCTTATTTGTTCAATTTTTATAGAATAAGCTAAACATTCTTTTGCTTCATTCCAATCAATGTAAACCCGACCTAAATGGACTTTACGATAATGTTCAACCAGTGTTAAATACTGGTCTGATATAAAGTATTTATGTAATCTATCTGAAGTTGGATATATCTGTTCTTCTGGATGCCAACTATATTATATATATATTTTTAATTTTAAAAATTAAAGTTATTGATATATATTTTATTATAATATTTGGATTAAGAATATATATATATATATATATATTAATTTGATATTTAGTTATTATATATAATAACTAAAATATCAAATTATTTTTATATATAATACTAACAATTCTGGTTTTTTAGTTTTTCTATTAATTACATGCCCAAGTTTAAATGCCCATGATACTGCTGCTAAACCATGCTCTCTCATATCTTTATTTAAATCATCTATATGATATATAAAATGTATATAATAAAAATTAATATGAATTTAAAGTATTTTAAAAATATAATATAATTTGATTATACAATTAGAATTAATAAATTGAACTTACAAAGTAATGAAACAAAGTAGCCATGAAAAGCAGGATTAATGAACATATATCCTTTTTGCGAATAAATAGCTGCATTATGGAAATGTTCTGGTGTATCACATAAACCATCACGTCCTTAATATATAAAAAATATTAAATAATAATTTAGTAATTTTTTTTATTGCTTTTAAATATATATGATATGTATTTTATATTATTATTATTATTATTATTATTATTATTATAATAATTTAGTGATTTTTTTTATTGCTTTTAAATATATATGATATGTATTTTATATTATTATTATTATTATTATTATAATAATAATTTAATGATTTTTTTTTATTGCTTTTAAATATATATGATATGTATTTTATATTATTATTATTATTATTATTATAATAATAATTTAATGATTTTTTTTTATTGCTTTTAAATATATATGATATGTATTTTATATTATTATTATTATTATTATTATTATTATTATTATTATTATTATTATTATTATTATTATTATTATTATTATTATTATTATTATTATTATTATTATTATGGTTATTATGGTTATTATGATTATGATTATGATTATCATGATTATTATTATTATTATTATTAAATTAGTTCTATATTATCTAATTACCTTTTAATTTGGCTAATGATATCATTAGATTACTAATCTTTCTACCCATCTTTAAACCAGGAAAACGTTGACCAGGACATTGAGGTCTTTTAGTAGTAAACGTTCCACGTGGGTTTTGCATGCATACCCATTCAATTTCTGTAATTCTCATTTCAGGTATAACATTAATATTTTTTTCTAAGAATTTTATCAGTAGCATAGCACCTTTTTTACTTACTAATAAAGGTGTCAATTTTCTCTTTCGAACTTCTTCTGGTGAATGAGGTTGAAGTTCTATATCCATTCCTGCATTATTTCTTATTGAATTTAAGCTATTTTGACGTGAATGTTCTGATATATTATTATTTTTATTTTCATTTGTATTTTTTGTATTTGGTGTGACTGATGTTGATATTTTTATTCCATCTTTATTTTCGTGTTGATTATTATTATTATTATTGTCATTATTATTATTATTGTCATTATTATTATTTATTGAAGCAGATTTCTTAATATTACCACTAAAATCAGTTTTAATAGGTGTAGCATGAATTGGAGTAGGCATTACAATATTATTATTATTACCATCTTGAGTTACTTTTTCATTTGATTCTATTTTTTCACTATCATTAACATTATTAATACCGTTAATACTGTCATTACAATCGTTTTTATTTTCCTCAATACTTGGCATTCTATTTGATAATTCATGAGACTTTAACTCAGGTGATGATTCTTGAGATGATTCTGGAATTGGTGGTGATTTCGGAGTATCAATTATAGGGGCTATAGGTTTTTCTTCTTTTATACTATTATTTAAAAATGAAAAAATTGAATTGATAACACTTGAAGCTGTCATTGGTGGTTGATTACTATTACGTTTATTAAAATTATTACCAAAAGTTAAACTATTAATAAAGTTACCAAAATCATAAGTTGAATGTTTGTTTTTATTTTCATCTTTTGAATCATTTAGATAACCTTTACTTCTACTTTTTCTTCTAAGAATTCTATTTGAATTATTATTATTATTATTATTATTATTATTATTATTATTATTTGTTAATGTTTTTTTATTTGGATCTAAAGGTAATTTTTGATCATTTACTTTATCTCCAATTAAATTTATTTTTATTTTTTCTTGATCAGATGTAATTTTATTTTGATCAACATTCATTTTAGCGTCATCTAATGTTAAAGAAGTGTTACTTTTGGTTTCTTCATTTTCATCATCAGCATCTTCTCCATTATCTGATAAATTTTTATCAGTATTTTTTTCTACTTTATTTTTTGAATCTTCTTTTACTTCTTCATCTTCAGAGTAAGATGAAGCTGAAGATACTTCAATGACATCTACATCAACAGTACTGCCATGTGTATTTGATGAATTGCGATTTAATGAAAAAGTTCTACCTAAACCATACATTGAAAAGTTATAATTAGTATTGGTTTTTGTTGATGATGTTGTTGATGATGAAGGTGATAAATTTTTTATTTCTGTATTATCTTTTGACGTTGATGAATTATTATTTTGAGATAAATTTGCTTCTTTTAAATTATCTGCTAACTTATTATCTTCAATTTTACTAAAATCAGAAAGATTTCTCAATTTTAAACTTTTTTCTTTTTTCTTTTCTCTGTCATCCTTTAAATAATCTGGTTTAAATTTACGTTTTTCAGGAAAATCTGGCAAAATATCTATTTCTTCTGCTTCATTAGAAGGCATACGGTTTGCACGATATTTTAAATCTTGATATGCTTTTAATTGATATGTAACAAGTTCTTTTTTTCTCATAAACCTATTATTATTTAGAAGATATATAATTATAAAATTTTATTAAACGTAATATTCATAATATTTTTACCAATATAGAACTTATTGAAATTATAACAATATTATAAATAAGAAATAAAAATAAATAAATAAATTTATATATATATATATATATATATAATTCTAACATATCCATTAAAAAGTTCTTTTCAGTAATTGGTTGATCTACACTTGTCATTAATGATCTATCTAATAAAGATAATCGATGAACAAACTTATCTTTGCATTCCATACGTAGTATTGTTTTTGAATAACCTAAATTTTTTAAGTCCTCTATAAATCCATTTTCACGTAAAATTCTTCATTATTATATATTAATAAAATTTATATTAATACATATTTAATTTGATATAAAATTTATATTTAAATAAAATATATTAAATAATTATAAAATAATATCTACAAAAAAAAATTACTTGTGAAAATCTTCTTCCGTATATTCATCTAAAAATCTAGGTTCTGGATCATTTCCTAAGTCACAACAAATATCAGAGTCACTAAAGTTAAAATCTGGTATAGTCATAGGATTAGAATTTATATTAAGTTGACGTCTTAATGCTTCAAAGGTATTTGCAAGTGATAGATGTTCCATTTTTAAAAATTTATATGAATAAAAATTTGAAATTCAATTATACTATATATATATATATATATATATATTTTACTTAATAATTTATTATTAATTATTATTAAAATTTTGATATTATATAATACATATAGTTTTGGGTTTACTATTTAAAAATTGCAAATTTGCATTAAATTGCATTTTTATTTTAAAAGAACTATTTTAATTATATAATTATATATTTATTTATTTATTTACTTATTTATGTATTTATTTATTTTTAAATATCTATATATATATATTTGGTTTTGCTTGTTTTGTTTGTTTTGTTTTGTTTTGTTTTGTTTTTTTATTATAAAATCAAAATTAAAAGGAATTTTCTTTAAAATTTAATTATGAAATATTATATATATAATTGATTTTATATAGTTTTTTTTTTTTTTTTTGGTTTATTAATTTCAGTAGTTTTTTTCCATTATTTTCTTTTTTTATTAATTATTAATAGTTTAAATGAATTTGTTTTTTTACTTTTACACTAAGAAAAAAAAAAAAAAAAAAAAAAAAAGGAATTAATATTTTATATATAATAATTATAATAATGAAGTTTCAAGAAATTTATTACATATAATTAAAAAAGATTTTTTTTAAGAAATAATAAATCAATAAATTTGACTTTTAAATGTTATTATTATTTTATTTTCTATTTATCATTTAATATATATTTATATATAAATTATTTTCAAGAATGTATATTGATTTCCTTTAAATTATATATTAATTGATTTTTCCTTTTGTTTTTTTCTTCTTAATATAATAATTAAAAAGTTTAATATTTATATATAATTAATACTTTAATATTAAATTTAATAAAAAAAATCATCTTTTCTTTTCTTTTCTTTTTTTTTTTTTTTATTAAAAGTAAATACAAAAATAATATATATGTAATATTATTTCATCCCCAGAAAAGAAAATTTTACTCTAAAGTAAAATAATTAGGTTTAAATTCATAAAATATAACAGCATAATTTTATATTCACTTAAAATTTTAATATAATATATAACCTTTATTGGAATTATTTTCATAAAAAGAAAACAATAATAATAATAATAATAATAAAGAAAAATTACTTTTTTTATATGGAAAGTTGATTTTATCAATTTATCCAGTGTTATTATTATACTTTATTACTATTTTTATAATTAATTTTTGTACGTTATGTTATATTTATTTTAAAAAAAAATAAAGAATAAAATAATAAAATAAAAAATATTAACAGTAAAATTATATTAAAAAGGTAAAAAATGTTATAAAAACTACATTGAAAATTATAAAATTAATAATACATAATATGATATTAATATAATATATATTAGTTACATGAATGTTAAAATTATATTTTTAATATGAAAATATTATAAATATTACTATATATGTAAATCTATTAAAAAGTCAAAATTTTCTTATTCTTATTATTCTTATTATTATTATTACTATTAACTTCACATATAACTATTATTATTAATATATAATTATTAATATTAAAAAAAATAATTTATTTTTTTGAAATGTTAATTAATTTTATTGTAATATATTATAATATATATAGTTTATAAAATAATTTAAATCAAAGTTTTAAATATAAAATAAAAATAAAGTTTTATATATATATATAATTCCTTTTTATAAATCTGATAATTAAATAATAAACTATAAATTATTACCAAATTTTTAAATGAATTATTATATTCTATAATTTAATAGAATTTGTATTAACAAAAAAGTTTAAATCTTTAAAAAGAGAAAATCATATTTTTAAATTATTAATAAAAAAGGGATAATACATAAGAAATATAAATAAATTATACTATAATACACGTTTTAGTATGGCATTAAAAATACAGGATTTTCCACAAATACCATATATATTATAAATAAAAACATATCTATTTATATCAATTTACTAAACAGCATTAGCATAATACAACATTTATTATCAAATTCCTTGGTATAAATCTTTTTAAAAATTAACAAATTTTAAAAATAATGATTTTGATGTTTATTAATTATTTACTTTTAAATTTTTTTATTTTACCCAATTAAAACATTTTAATTCTTAATTATTACTTTTTTTTTTAATTAAATGAAAATTTTTATAATTTAATAATTAAAATATTTGTATATTTGTGATGTTCAACTATTATTGATAATATAATATAATATAATATAATATAATATAATATAATATAATATAATATAATATAATATAATATAATATAATATAATATAATATAATATAATATAATATAATATAATATAATATAATATAATATAATATAATATAATATAATATAATATAATATAATATAATATAATATAATATAATATAATATAATATAATATAATATAATATAATATAATATAATATAATATAATATAATATATATAAATAATTAATTCCAAATTTGACATTAGAAATATTTAAAAATTACTCTGAAACAGTTTATTTTATTATTTCTATCTCTAAATATAAAAAAAAATATATAAATAAAAAATAATATAAAAATGATTATATTAAAGCCTTAAAAGATAATATTTATTTTCTGAAAATGGCTTGTAAAAATTGTAATTTAATTCCACTTCATTTCAATATTTTTTATTCTTTTTTAATAAATAAATAATAAATAAATAATAAATAAATAATAAATAAATAATAAATATATAATAAATATATAATAAATAATTTAATGTTTTTAAATAAATATTAATTATTCAGTTTTTAAAATATACCAAATATAAAAAGCACTATGAAAATAATTTATTTAAAAAATTTAAAATCTGTTTGATTATTAGCACATTTATATTTAAATTTAATTACAATTATTATTTTTATTTATTTATTAATGTATTAAAAGGCTTTTACGCCACATTATCCGATATGTATTAACAAAAATTTACTACTACATTTGAATAAAGATTTATTTATGAAAAATTATAGCAGAATTTTATATATATAAATTTGATAATAAATAACCCTTTATGTAATAAATTTTAATATTAATGATAATTTTTATTTTTAATTAAAATTAATATGAATAAATATGGAAAAATTATAACATACTTTATATTTTATATTTGAATTAAAGTATATGTAAATAATAAAAATTAATAGATTAATTATATTTTAATTTTAATAAAATTATTAATTATAATAGTAAAATACTTTTTTTTTTTTTTTTCTATAAAATTTGAAAATTAATAAATATGACAAATTGAAATATAAAATTATGTTTATTTTTAAAAATAAATAATTGTTTTGTTATTGTTTATTTATTAAACTTTTTTTTTTTTTTTAAAAAAAGAAAAAAAAGAAAAAAAAAATGATGTGATAACTTTAATTACTTATAAGTAAATATTGTACATACATATTTTTTATTATTTTAAGTATTTATAAAATTACTAAAACAATTACTTATTTATTATTAAAAGTTTAGGTATCTATTAATCAAAATTAAATATTAATAAATAAATAAATAAATAAATAAATAAATAAATAAATAAATAAATAAGTAAAAAAAAAAATAAAAAAAATAAAAAAAAAAAATATAAAAAATAAAAAAAAATAAAAAAAATAAAAAAAATAAAAAAAATAATTAAAATAATATTTATAAATAAAATAAATAAATAAATAGATTAAATAAATTAAATAAATTGGCAAAATAAAATAAATAAAATAAATAAATAAAATAATATATATTATATAATAAAGTTTTTATTTTATTTTATTTTATTTTATTAAATCTGTTATTCTAAATATTATTTATTATTGGTTAACAAGATCTGTTTATTCTCTTTTTTTAATTTCTTTTTCTCTTGTTTTATCAAAAATTTCTCTCGTACACATTGTATAGATTCACATCTTTGACGTTTCATTACTTTCACATATTTTTTTTCTTGAACATTTTTAGAACCAGAACATAAAGTTCCTTTCATAATTGACTGAATTACATCATCAAATCTTGTTTCACATTTTTGTTGTTCATCCTTATTATCAGATATACTTTTACGTTTATATATTCTTAGAGATTTATGCTCATCCAAATTCTTTTCCGGTTCATATTTAAAAATATTTTCAGTATTAATATTTGTATTTTTTACTTTATCATTATATGTATCAATAGAGGCAATATAATCTGAATCATCATTCTCATCATTTTCTTTAGATTTTTTATTTGCTGGTGCAAAATGTCTAAGAGGTTTTTTAATACTATTGGTATTACTAGTATCCTGTAAATACTTCACATCACGAATTAATGTTTCAATCATAGCAGATTTTATTTGCTTTCTTTTCCAAAGATTTAAAACATTTAAAAAGAAATTTTTGGAATTATATATAGGATCATGAGCAAAATAATCTTCTAATCGCCATTGAAAAGTACTCTCTGGATATCCGGTGTCAACCAATACTAATGGAAACTCATCCGCTAAATCATATGATGGACGTCCTAAATTACCATTATCATGTTTTGATAAATCTAAAAGAGTATCAATAATTTCTGGTTCTTCTAAATGTCTACCAATTAAAAATAATATTCCCATGAAAAAACGAACCTGATGCCATAAAAATGCTTTTCCACAAACTTCAAAAACATACATTTCAAATGGAGACGATTGTTCGATATCATATTTCTCTTCTTTCTCTTCACTATTAACTTTTTCACTATTAATGGTTGAAAGAAGAGAATGCTTTTCTATAAATTCATCATTAAGTTGATCAGGATCGTCAATAAATAATTCATTCGGCTGAATCTGACTTGACGGTATTTTAATATTTTTCTCTAAATGATTCATTTTATAAATTTCTGCTGAATAAATAGTTCTTCTATAATGCGAATTATATAATGGATCAATTTTACAAAAATTACGAAAATCATGAACTCCAATAAATTTTTGTGCTGCTTTTTGCATTAATGGAATATCTAATCGTTGGGCTGGGAAAAAATACTTATAAGTTCTATAGGTACAGTGAAAACGAGCATTAAAATTTTTATCTACTGGTGACCAACTGATAATACGAATATCTGGTGGTAATAATCTATTTAATATAGTAACATAAGCTAATTCTTCATTTTTGTTATCCTTTTTTCCATTCTAATAAATGTATTGAAAAAAGAATTTTTAAATAGAATTTAAAACAAATTAATAATAATAATAATAATAAAAATTATTATTTTAAATTAATATCAAATAAATATTCATTTTATTAAATTTAAATTTAAATAATTTTTATATAAAAATTATTAATTAAAAATATCACATATATATATTATAGATTTTTATTTAAAATTTTAGAATTAGTATCAATTATTATAAAAAATATATATATATATTACATTTTAAATAGATATTTGATATATAATCCAAATAAATAACTCACATTAAAATTACTATATCAAGAAATTACCTTATTACTTTCATCTCTTGAAACACTATTATCAATATCATTTATTGAATTATCAATTTCCATTGATTTATCATCTTCCATTAATTCTTTCCATGTAAACACATCAATATGATTGGCTGGTAGATTTGAACGAACACATAAACTTACAATTTGACAAAATGCACTAA
This sequence comes from Neocallimastix lanati (nom. inval.), assembly GCA_016946835.1. Taxonomy (NCBI): domain Eukaryota; kingdom Fungi; phylum Neocallimastigomycota; class Neocallimastigomycetes; order Neocallimastigales; family Neocallimastigaceae; genus Neocallimastix; species Neocallimastix lanati (nom. inval.). Next base: position 348,145 of record JACVTC010000152.1, on the reverse strand, counting down.
CACCCTTATCTGTTCTACCGCAGCGATTATACCGACATGACTCTCTATCTTTTATTAATTTTGCTGTATTAAGTGCATTAAATAAATGTGATTCAATTGTTTCAACATTTTCTCCATCTTGAGCAGCATAACCATAATAATTCCATCCTAGGTATGCTATTTTTAAAGCTATTGGTCTTTGATTATATTTTGTTATGTCAAATGGTCTTTGTTTATTCGTATACTTTTTTTTATTTTTGCCTAATGCTTTTAAATCTTTTTCATAAGCAACAATTTTCTCAATTAATTGTTCCTTCGTCCATTTATGATATTTTACACTATCCATTATAATATTGTATAAATTTTTAAGATCAAATTAAGCTAATAAATTATAAAATAAAATAATTTTCTAAAAATAAATTAATAAATTATGTTTTAATAAAAATATAAAAAATAAACTATAAAGTATGATTTTATAAATTTTATAAATACGATTATATAAGATTATCTTAATAATAATAATAATATTATTAATATTAATAATTATAAATAAATAAATATATAATGATAAAAAATATATATATATATATATATATATATAATAAAATAAAAATATATTTTAATAATTAAAAAAAAAATAAAGTATGACAAATAATAATTAGAATTAATATATAATAAATTTTACATTAGTCATAATTGGTAAACTGCTGAACATAAAAATTATTTATTTAAAAACATTACAAAAATAAAAAATATATATATATAAAATTGGAGATTTTTATTAATTAAAAATGAATTGAAATAAACAACAGATATGATGTATATACATTCAGTATTTAGTATGATTGATATAGTTAAAATATTATATACTAAAAAAATAATTTCAAATTTAAAATTTCTAATACTTCATATTATTATTTATGCATTTTTTTTTTTTTTTTATAGTTTTTTTTTTTTTTTTTTTTTTTTTTTTTAATAATTAATTTTATACTATATTTTAAGAATGTATTAATTATATTAATATCCTATTATATAATGTTTTATTTTATTCATGAATACATGATTAATAATAACGTATGATTAATTATAAAATATAAAATATAAATATTTTATTATTTTTTAAAATATGATATATTTATATTTTTCTATATTTTTCTATATAAATTTTTTTATTTTCTGTCTATCTCAGTGATTGGTATTTCTTCAACTGGAAGATTATTTTCAGTAACACTAAGTTTTTCTGATATGTTTTCAGTAATTTGGCTAATATCACCTTCTATGTCTTTATTATAATTAATATCATCATTACTATTCATGCTTTTCTTTATATTATTATCTTATAATAATAAATGAGATAATAGAAAAAGAAAAAATAATAATAATAATAATAATAGTATTATAAATAAATAAATAAATAAATAAATAATAAAGAATAAATAAAAAAAAAATTAATAGAATATAAAAATTTTAAATTATATTGTGGTAAAATTACATTATACATTATAATACCTTTTATATCACTATCAACTTTTTCATAATTATTTAATACACGATCAAATGCAGTTGTTGTATCATTTTCTGGAACTCTATATAATTTACCATTTTTTTTTTGTTCAAGATAAAGACGATCAACTTGATTTTGATTAATAGAAGTATCAAGTTTATAAGATTGACGAGTTGACTCACTCATTGTACGATACTTTGATTTTTTCGTACCCTTTCCATTTAAACCAGAAACTCTAGAATTATCATTTAATCGATTGTTTTTTCTAACATTACATGAACCGGCAGTTCTTGTACGATTACCTCTTAATTTTCCTCCACTATAATTAATCCCGGTTCCTTCTAATGGTGATTTTTCTCTCTTTAATTCTTCATTTTCATTCTTTTTAATTGGAGGAACATGCCTTGGTTGCGATTTTTGTCGTATTGGATAATTTTCTGGATAGCTCGATATGTTTCTTAAATAAACTTCAGTTATTAATCTATCTTTTTTCCATTGTTCAACTGAACAATATGGTTTCTTTTCTTTTAATCTTTTAAGCAAAGTCTTATTTATATGTATATATAAATTTTTAAAAATTTTCATTCAATTTTTTAAATTAATTATTTGAAAAGAAATATATATATTATATAAATAGTTAAATAATTACCCTTGATTCTCTATTCATTTCATTTTCTAATCTTCTATTTTGATCAGCATGTAGACTTCTAAATACTGGTTCAATAACATCATTATTATCATCTAAATTAGAAGTACCAACATTATTTTTTCCTTGATAAATCATACGATTCAAAATATTTTGATTATTTTTTCTGATTTCATCTTCTTTTTCTATTTATCATAGATAATGATTATATATATATAAAAATAAATAAATAAATAAATAAATAAATAAATAAATAAATAAATAAAAAGAAGCAACATTAATAGATGACATTAATGAACAAATAGGCACCCTAACTATAAATGCATATTACCTTTTTTCATTAATTTAGCTTTTAATTTTTGATCTATATGAGCATACTTTTTAGGGGCATCATTATCAACGGTTTTTTTAATATTTAAAATATTCATTTTATGAATAGAATAAACATAATTATTCCACATATTAGCCATATACCGATTACATGATGGTTTTGTTGATACAAAAGCTCTATAATTATTTTTTAAACTTTTCTTTTTCGTACCTTTCTTTTTTGATTTACTTAATTTAGTACTTTTCCCCCCATTTGTAGATACAGTACTTTTCATCCCATTCGAAGATACCTTCTTAGAACCTTTTTTAGTCTTTTTTTTATCATCATTTCCTTCATTTTCATCATCAGTACTATGAACAGAAATATCTCCTGCAATTATTCTACGTCTTTCAATTTCAATTTTATCTAATTCTTCTTGAACTTTAGGATCTCTTATAATATCTTCATCTTCTGAATCTCCTGTATATTTTCTTCCTCTACTTCTACCTCTACTCTGACTACGAGAAGAATATCTTAATCCTCGATCTTTAATATTTTTTTTATCTTCATCATTTTTATTTTTACAATATCTATCATACATATTACCATAATTAAATTTATTATTTCTACCAAATCTATTATTTCTATCACTTCCGGGAGCACTATTTAATCTAGAATTTTTATTAGCTTTATCTCCGCTATTTCCATTTAAACTCTTACTTTTAATATGTTTATCATTACCACGTTTATTGCTAGATTTGTTAGAACCTTTGTTATCTTTATAAAAAAAAAATAATAATAATATCCCATTATTATTATTATTATTATTATTATTATTATTATTATTATTACTTATTATTATTATTACTTATTATTATTATTATTATTATTATTATTGTTATTATTATTGTTATTATTATTATTATTACCAATGTTGTCTAATCCCCTTGATTTTATCTCAGCATTTAAATCATTATTTTCATTTTCAGATCCCGAATCAGTTGAAATATTTCTCCTAATAACCTTTCGAATTGTTGTTGTTTTTTCAAATATTTTCTCTTTTGTAACAACAAAATCTGAATTGTCAGAACTTTCGTCATCAGCTTCTGATATATCATGACTTCTATCAATCGAGCTTTGACTTACTTCGAGTGAATTTTGACTTGTATTTTTAATTGTTACTGGTTTTGTTTCTTCTGCTTGGTTACAATAATCAACCCCTGATTGGTATAATTCTTCATCATCACCTAATTTATTATTTATTTTATTTATTTATTTTTATTTTTTTTTTTTTTTAAATTTTTAATTATTTTTTTTAAGCATAAATATTTTTTATAATCATATTTATTAATTAATTATATTATATATATATATATATGAGATTCTTTTTTATTATTATTATTACTATTATTATTACTAATTATTATTATTTTTTATTATTAAACTTACTTAAATTTTGAATTTGAAGATCATCATTATTATGTTCTTATAAATATATAATTTATACATTGAAACCCAATACAAATATTTTATTTTTTTTTTTAAAAAAAAAAAAAAAATATTAACATATATAAAAAAAGATTAAAATTTGTTGATTTTAAATATATAAATTCCTACATAAAATTTTAGATTGGTATATATTTATACCTTCATTGACTTCCATTGTAATTATATGATTTTATTCAATTTCGATCAATGATAAATGCAAATCAAAACAAATGAATATTTTAACTTGAAAACTTTATTTTAAATATGAAAAATTAATTAAAAAAAGATGTAAAATTATCCAAAGAATTATTAATTTATAATATATTGATTACTTTTATTTGTTAAATATTTATATTTCTATATTTTTTGATTTTATATTGATATATATATATAAATTAAAAGTTATAAGCAATTAATACTTAGTATTTTTTTTTTCTTTCTTTCGTTCTGATTCTTTTTTAATTCTATTGATTTTGTTATATCATTAATATGATGTTGAAGAATAAAAGCAATGAGTATTTCCGAGAATTATTGTTTTTAATGACTATATAATTGTTTATAATTTGTTTTATTTAAATTATTACAGATTTATTTAATCTTATCTTTTTGATTTCGATAATAAAATATTACATAATAATTTATAAAAGAATTCAATTTTTTTTTTTTTTTGTCAATATTTAATATTTAACTTCTTAAAAAAATATCCGTAGATTATGAAAAAAAAAAAAAAAAATTTTTTTTTCTAATAATTAAATTTCTATTAATAAATAAAAAATTTTTTTTTCTGATGCTTAAATTTCTATTAATAAATTGAAATTTTTTTTTTTTTTTTTTTACTTTTAAAAAGTTACTATTAATCTATTTTTTTAATTATTCTATTAGCTTAATATTTATATTAATTTTTAATTTTTTTTTATAAATACTATTATTTTATATATGAAAACTATTATAAAATAATAATAAGTAAATTTTTCTCTTTTTCTTTTTATATAAATCTATTATAAATTAAAAAAAAAATTAGTCTTAATTTATAAATTATAAAGTACTATTAATTATTTATACTAAATATGATCAAGATTGAATAAATATAAAAATAAATTTATTTTTTCTCTTAAAGCAAAAAAAAAAAATATTATATTAGTTATGTTTTATTATTTTATTTTTATTTTATATTTTTTTTAAATAATGAAATTAGCATTACTAGTTAAAAAATAAAGTTTTTAGGAAAATTTTTAATTAAAATATTTTATTATAAAATTTTTATTATATAAATAATATTATTATTCATTAATTATCATAATTTTTTTTTATATATTATTTATTATTATTCATTATTAATTATTATTTATTAATATTAGTTAAAAATTAAATTATAATTGCATTGAAATATTTTATATTAAATATTAATATAAAATAAATAAAAAAAGCAAAAAATTACATTTTTTGACTTTTTTTTCTACTTGTTTAAAACAAAATTTAAGTTTTTTAAGCTTTTGAAAATATTATATAAAAAAATTTTTTTTAAAAATTCTAGTCAATATATTATATTTTATTATAATTAATAATATTTTAAATTATAGATTATATTAATTTTATATATATATATATATATATATATAAATTATTGTTTGAAAATTTAATAATAAATTCAAATCATAAAGCACAAATAATCGAAATAAAAATGAAAATTCATAATATTAAACACTAGTAAGGAATTAGTACTTTTTTTTAACGAGATTAAAATAATAAATTTTATTTTATGAAGTAATAACTTATAATGAAAATTATAAATTTCATTAAACATTTTTATATCTAGGTTATTATATAATATTTATAATATTATATAATAACCTATTTATAAAAATTTATTTTAATTTTAATAATTTCAATAAAGGTATAATTATGGTTATTCTTAGTTATTTATAGCTCATAATATTATAAGTAAAACTTTTATTCATTGTTTAAATCTATATATTATTAAATATTAATATCATAAATAATAAAGAATTAATTAAAAATTAATGATGGAATTTAGAGATGTTTTATCATTATGAGTTCGTATTTTTTTTTTTTTTTTTTAAAAAAAAAAAAAAAAAAGCCAAATCAATAAATATTTACATTTACATTTATAAATGTTCTATTTAAAGTATAAAATAAAAAAAAAGTAAAAATAGAAGTAAAAATGAAATTGAAAAAAATAAAAAATAAAAATAAAACTTTTCTTATTCATTCTTATTATTTTTATCATTTTGCTTTTTTTTTTTTTTTTTTTTTTTTTTTTTTTTTTTTTTATTTATTTTTTTTTTTTTTATTATTATTTTTATTTTTATTATTATTTTTATTTTTATTTTTATTTTTATTTTTTATTAATAGTAATTTTTTAAAAATAATAAAAAATTTAAACTCGATATAAATTATGCTTTATATACTAAATGGTATTTAATCAATATTTTTATTTATGTATAATTTGAATATATTGAAGTCATAACTTAGAACTAATATATTCAAATTATTTTTATGTCTAATTATTATATTCATTATCCCTTATTCCTTATTATTTATTATTTATAATTTATTATTGTTATTGTTAAAATAATAATAATTATTATTAGTTCTTCTAATAACATTTGTAGATATTTATTATTATAAATTTTTCATATTTTAAATTTTATTTTAAATTTTACTATTTATCATTTATTATTTATTATTAATCATTTATTTATTATTTATAATTTATTATTATTTATCATTTATTATTTATTATTGTAATATTTATAATTCATTATTAATGATTTATAGTTATTATTGTTAAGATAATTGTTATTAATTCTTTTAATAACATTTGTAAATAAATAAATAAATAAATAAAAATAAAAAAATAAATAACAATAATAATAATAATAATAATAATAATAATAATAATAATAATAATAATAATAATAATAATTATTATTATTAAATAGATTAAATAGTAATAAGTGTCTACAACAAACTAACGCAATTTAATGAATTTTTATATTCATTTATTTAATTTATTCATTTATTTATTTTTATTTTTATTTTTATTCATATAAACTGTAAAAAGATAAATAATATATATTATTAAAATTTTTTATATGATATCCAATTACTATGAAATTAAATTTAAATTAGATTATAACATATCATAAATTAACTCTAGCTTTTTTATAAGTGGACCAGATCTCTCTTATTTCTTCTAAACCAATTAAACCATCTTCATTAAGTATCCACTAATTAAACGTGGATCAACGTTTTCAAAATAAACATTACGTACTTCAATATATTGATCACTATCTCTTGTCCACCAATTACCATAGTAATTTCACTAGATTCATTTTCTTCCATATTAATTTCGTCTTCATCTTCACCAATTTTGTCTCTTTGTGTAACAACAAATACAGGAACTTCACCCTCATGGTAATAATTGGCAGCCATAGATATACAAGCACTACCCATCTTATTAAATACTGATCCATCTTTACCAACAACACGATCAACACCTAAAAGACAGTAAATAACCTTATTTGTCTTTAAATAATAAGCTATAGAAGAGTCAGTAATTACTGTTATACGAATACGAGGATTTTTAGTATTTGGGAAATATCTTAAATTATTAGTTGTAATATAATCATTTATACGTTGAGCAAGGTACAAAGCACCTTCATTTAATGGACGTGATTCAGAAATAGTAACTTGTAATGTATATGGCTTTGAGCTGCTATGAACGGCATTACATAATACTAATAAAAATTTATAAATAGTTGAACTGAAACTCGTTGTAAGAATTGAAATATTATAATCTGGTACAATATCAGAATCTTGATAAACATAACTTGGATCAAACATTGGAAAAAGGTGTTGTATAGCATCTCTATTAATTCGTTTTTGAACAGTTGTTGCGGAATCTAAATAGTCCTTAATACTTTTTGATAATGAATCTTGGAATTCAGCAGTATGATCTAATGAACTTCCATGGGAATTGATGAAATTTTTAGCTTCATTTAGAATTACACTTACATCATTAATAATCGATGTACTCATAGTTGGTCTAATTACTGAAATATGATGTGCAATATTCAATAAATATAGGAAAGTTTGATTTAAATTAATAAATTTTTCTCTTTGTGTTTCCTCTGTAGCAACCTTAAGTAATGAGTAATGCTAAAGATTTCCAGGTGTATTCTATAGCACCTGACAATCTATCTCTTTGTAATTCATATAAACCAGTGTGGATTTTATCAGGTAAATATACACGATCAATTATATCTTTTAGTTGTGGAACAATTTGATATTCATTAATTTTTTTGTGGTTCGACAAATGAAATTTCATTATTTTCGGAATCAAGTTTTATCTTTTTTGGATCTGTAATAATCTTAAAAAGATATGGATATATACTTTTGAGATATATAAATATATAATAAAATGAAATTTTTTATATGAAATATCTATATATTAAGTACAAAAAAAAAATGAAATACATACCTACACCTTAAGCACCATTATTATTAATTTTTAATGGCTTTCCTGTTCTAATAAAATGAAAATCGTGTTCACTAAAACCTGTTTTTTCTTTAATATCTGCAAGTGCTCTATGTAAATATGATTTATCGCTTGGTTCAAGACTTTCAGTAATACCTTTATATATTAAATATTTCAAATTGTAAAATAACATAATTAATATTACATTATATTTTAAATTTTTATAAATAAATATATATTACATTATTAAATTACGTTATAATATTATAACACTTATATATTTTATACATTTTAATATAACAATATAATTGAAAAAAAAAAAAAATTAAAATACAATAAATTTCAATTACAATTTCATCTTTTAAAGAATTAATATGAAAAGAAGAAAAATATATTTATAAAATTATTATACATATATAGTAAATTACCTCTCCAATGATTTTGATATGAAGAAACTTTATCACTTCTTTTTAAAAGTAATATTTTATTTCCATGAGTTTGGGGTAATAATGATTTTTTCCATTTTGGAATAGTTTGGTTAAAAGGTGGATCACTAATAGTTAATAAAGAGGTAATTAATCTAAGTTGATTCATTTTAAATTTCATTTATTGTTTACCTATTTTATTTAATAAATTTAACAATTAAATTTGATTAATAACTATAATGTTAATTCCAATATTATTTATAATTTTATTTGAAATTTCAACAGTAATAATCTTAAAAGAACGTTAATTTAAAATATATATATATATATATATATATATATATATTATTATTATTATTATTATTATTATTATTATTATTATTATTATTATTATTATTATTATTATTATTATTATTATTATTATTATTATTATTATTATTATTATTATTATTATTATTATTATTATTATTATTATTATTATTATTATTATTATTATTATTATTATTATTATTATTATTATTATTATTATTATTATTATTATTATTATTATTATTATTATTATTATTATTATTATTATTATTATTATTATTATTATTATTATTATTATTATTATTATTATTATTATTATTATTATTATTATTATTATTATTATTATTATTATTATTATTATTATTATTATTATTATTATTATTATTATTATTATTATTATTATTATTATTATTATTATTATTATTATTATTATTATTATTATTATTATTATTATTATTATTATTATTATTATTTGGATTTTAAATAATTTAAATTTCACAAAAATATTTAATTTGAATAAAAATCATAAATATATATCAAAAAAGAGTGCAATCATGAAATTAAATTAAATCCAGTAAAATATTATGTAAATTAAGTATTAGATAGTATTTCCAATAAATTGGTTTTCATTTAATATTTAGAAATATTGGATTCCAAAATCTTCTGTAAAAAGTTTATTTTCATTCAAATTTTAAATCATAACATTTATGTTAATTAGTAAAGTTTATTAAGCAATTTATTAGTGATTCAACATTAATCATAATTAAGTAAATGCGTCACTTCATTGAAATTTAAATTTACTTACAGCTCTATACCTTTATTTAAAATTATTAAATTAACTAAAAAAAAAAAAAAAAAAAAAAAAAAAAGTTTATATTAATACCTTAAAATGAATTCTAATATTAAAAATAAATTTTATTTTAATATCTGATATTAGAAAAGGAAAAGAGTTATAATAAATAAAAATTATATGATTAGTTTAAGATCTATTATGTATTGTATTATATATAGCATATTACTTTTTTTCTTTTTTTTTTCTTCTTCTTCTTCTTCTTCTTCTTCTTCTTATTATTATTATTATTATTATTATTATTATTATTATTATTATTATTATTATTATTATTATTATTATTATTATCTTAAATAATAACTTATTATATATTTTTAAATGACCAAAAAGTTTTTTTTTTATACATTTTAATAATGACGAAAAAATTATTATTAATTAATAGTATTTATATTAAAATAATCATTTTATTTTCAAAATATGTAATTTAGCCAATAAAGATTAATGGATAAATGGACTATACATCTTAAATACTTTTTTTTTTCTTCACTAGCAATTTTTTATTTTTATTTTCATTTTTATTAATATTATTATTATTACTATTATTATTATTATTACTATTATTATTATTATTACTATTATTATTATTATTATTATTATTATTATTATTATTATTATCATTATTATTACTATTATTATTATTATTATTATTATTATTATTGTTATTGTTGTTACCTATTATTGTATATAGACACGCTTCTATAATTGCTACTTTATAATTATAATTTATAAATAAAAAAACTTTTTATTTCGAGTTTATTTATTTATAAACCATAAAAAGGTTATCAAAAATTAATTAAACATAATAATATAAATATATAGATGTAATTCTATATTATTAATTTTATGTATATGATAAAAAATATTTTAATTTTATCATATGAATGAACCACTATTTTATTTTTGGTTTAATATTTTTTTTATATAAATATATACAATATCTTTTATTTTATGAAAAATAAAAGACAAATAAAATCAGACTTCTTAGATTAAGCTTTATTAGTAAATAATGTAAATTGTTTCATAATTTAATATGAATATATTAAACATTTCACTCTAGGTTTTATAATACTATTATTGTTAGAAGCACCCATTTCATTCTAGGAATTACTATTCTATTATATTTCTCTTGAATACTTAGGATATTATATCATATATTGGAATGGGACCTTTGATAGTCTCCTCCATTATTGTTGTTAATATTTTATATCATATATTGGAATGGGACCTTTGATAGTCTCCTCCATTATTGTTGTTAATATATATATATACCAGTTTGATATGTATATATATGAGTTAAAATAATTAAACTTTAATATGTTTTGTAGTTTAACAAAAACCGTTGTTTAATAAATGAATTTTTATAAGTAAAGTATATTATTAAATTTTGTTTTGTATATTCATGGGTGGAAATAGTTTATCATAAAGTATAATCCTTTATGTATTAATACTGTACTTTATTAATAGCTAGAGTTTTATATGTTAAAATATTAATTATCATTTAATGATAAATTTTAAAAAAAATTATCATTTTTGCAAAAAGACTTTTGGATTATATTAATTACAGATTCTTTTTTCATAATATGTGTTATTCTAATGGAAATGTAACAAATATCATATACCATTTAAGAGGGATATTCATATCATAATGATTTAAATTAAGTTTAATTTCACTGTCCTGTAATTAATATATGTTTTTCATTCTTATACAAAATCATTTTAAAATTAAATATTAAAAATTATAAAGTATATAATGTAACTTTATTGTTCTTTCAAATATAGTAGGTCAAACACTCTTTTCAGCGACTATCAATGTTTGTGCAATACAGAGAAACAAAAAATTTAAACAGCAAACCGAAAAAGAAACAATAATAAAAATGAGGATGTTAACAAGGCTCAGACATCCGTCATTATTTGTATATTTAGTATCTAATAATATTTTTATTTATGTAATTCGAATACTAGCTGTATTGATAAAAATTAATTAAACCGAAAATTTTATTGGAAGTTTTGTTAAAAAGAATCAATGAAACAATATTAATATATTAGAATCTGATAGTGTAAGTAAATCACCATTTTCTGAATTTGGTATTGCAACTATAAGTAAAATACAAAAGAAAAAAAAAATAAACTCAACACTAACATCAAAAATATTAAATATGTACTTCATAGAAGTATATATTAAATGAATATTAGTTTAATTATAAAAAAAAATATTATTGGTATTTAATACATATATATTTCATAAACTTTTTATATTTTTTACATATATTTATTATATAGTTAAAAGAAATTTCTTTATCTTAAATTTCCCATTACTGCATTTTTTATATTATTATTACAATATATTTTTATATTGTAATAATAAAAGATATATATATTCTTATATGTTCTTAACATATTTTAGGATTAAAAATTATACTTAATATTTGGAATTTATATTATATAATTATATCATTTTTATATTAAATCTTTTTCTTTTTTTTTTTTTAAATATTGATATTTTAATTAAATATGATTTGTAACAATAGTTAATATATTTTATATGATATGAAAGAGAAATAAAAACTCTAATTAATAATAAATTTATGTTAATTAATAAATGTAGTAAAAGCGTAAATTTATGTATTAATCTAATTTTTATTGTATTTATATTAGAAAATAATTTATATATTTTATTTTTTAATTTAACCATTAATGAAAGTAAATTAATATAGGAAAATTTTATTATAGTAAATAATTATAAAAGAGAAAATACTTAGAAATAGTTTAGTTCTCTGTCCAAGATTATAGTAATTCTTGAGAATCAAAGTGTAAAAATAAATATTAATTTTAGGAATAAATGTTAGTTTACATTTTAAATAATGATAAGTAAATGTAATTCTTCTAAATAAATAAAATTTAAATAAAATAATTTTTATAAAACATATAAATTATATCCCCATTCAAAAGAACAAACCTTAAAAGAACCGAACCTGAACTTCATACTTTATCATATATTACTTTATTAAATTTAGTCATTTTATAAAAATGTCTCATACAATTATTAGATTTTTAAAAATAAAGTTTATAAAAAATATTAAATTTATAAAATTTATATGAAATTATTAAAAAAAAAAGTTATTACCAATCTTTATTTAATTTTTCTACATTATTATTAAATTAGTTTATTTATATATTACATATATTAATATATTTTGTAATGTTTATTTAGTATAGATTAAAAATTTTAATTAAATAATATTTAAATATCATATAATATATTTTATTAATAATAAAATTACGTATTAATATTATTATTTAATATTTATTTTGAAGGTATAAAAAATATTATAGACTATATAGTATTTATTCCATATAATATTTTATATCTATATTACTATTTAATTTTAATATATTTTGTGCTATTTTGTATATTTATTATTCTTTTTTTTTTTTATTGTGAAATAATCTATTCATTAATTAAATTGTCATTGTTTTAAACTAAAATCATTTTTATATCATTAATAAATAAGGTTGAACAGTTTTAATACAATATATTAATATATTATTTATTATAATATTTATTATTAATCAAAAATAATAATAATAATAATTATTATTATTCTATATCTATTCATATTATTTTATATATTTAAAAAAAATTTTTTATATTATATTATTTATTAATTTTTTTTTTTTTTTTTTTTAAATTTTAATTTTATTTTATATAAAAAAGTTTATTAATTTATCAATATTTATAAAGGTTTAAATAATTCCTTTACTTTAGTTTAAATTCAATTATACTTTTAATTAAAATTATATAAATAATAAAGTAAAAAAATTGATTTTTTTTATTTTATTAAGTATTAATTTAATTAAATGAAAATAAAGTTTTATTTCTGGTAAAAATAAAACGATAATAAAAAAATAATTAATAATAAAGGTAGAATTATTTTATTTTAAAAAAAAAAAAAATGAAATTCTTCGCCATTATTACATTCTTTTTATTGACACTAATCAAATATTCTTTTGCAGTTTGGGAAACTCTTATCAGCAATTCCCTTACTGATTATGAAACCTTTGAAAAATATTGGAATTATAAATATCCATGGGGTTCAGGTATATAATTATATATTCTTAAATAATATTTATTAAAATTAAAAATATGAAAATAATTGTTAAAAAAAAAGATTAAAAATAAAAATATGAAAAGAAATCCTAAGAATAAAAGTATATATCAGATATTAAATAAATATACAATATTAATGTTTATAATTTTAAAGATCACAATGGTTCAGCTCGTATGTATGGTACTAGTACTGATCATACACACGTTTATTTAAAGGAAAATACAGTTGTTCTTTTTGCTAAAAGAATTAACTGGGATGAAGGAAAAAGTACTTCTAACCCACATCCAGCAATTCATTATCATTCTGGTGCAATCCACTCAAAGCAAACTTTCACGGTAAATGATCAATATCCAAACTATGAAATTAAAGGTGAATTCATGGTTCCAACTAATTCAGGTACATGGCCAGCGTTCTGGTTAAATGGTGCAAAAACATGGCCACCAGAAATTGATATTGTTGAATTTAAGGGTAGTAACGTTAATTGGTTTAATACTTTCCGTACTTCAAGTGATGTTTCAACTTACAAGACCACTATTAATAATAAAGGTGCCTGGCATGAATACCGTATTTGGATAACTAAAGTTTCAAATACTAACATAGATATTCACTTTTACATTGATGGTGTTTGGAAAGCAAAGCATACTGCTAATCACGTTGGAAAGCCATTCCATTTAATTATGAATTTACAAATGGAAGGTAGTTCTGGTGGTAATGGTCCAAGTTCAAATACTTACTTCAGAGGTAAAAATATTTACGTTGGTAGAACCAGAGAATGGTAAACATTTATAGGCTATATTATTAGTTAAAATAACAAAAAAAAAAAAAAATAATAATATAGTTTGTAAAAGATTATATAAAATAAATTTCTCTTTTATTTATAAATTAAAATTATGTATTGAAATATATTTAATTTATTCTAATACTTTTTTTTTTTTATTATTTTTTATTTAAAAAAAATTTTAAATGCATATAAATACTTTATCCATTCTATTAATTATATAATTGTATATATAAATTATAAATAATAAATTTAATATTATCAAAATAAAACAGTGTTGGTGATGAGTGCTCTAATCAATCTAATGCATCACCAACAACTACTACCAATGAAAAAACTACAACTAAAGCAACTCAACCAGCACAAACAAATGAAGCTAATTCATGTTTTTCCTATCCAACTTATCCATGTTGTAAAGGAAATACTGTAATTTATACTGATGAGCAAGGTGCATGGGGTATTGAAAATGATAACTGGTGTGGAATAGAATCATCATCAACTCCGTCATCATCAGCTTCATGCTGGGCAAAGTCATTAGGTTATAATTGCTGTTCTCATTGTTCAGTATCCTATACTGATGAAAATGGAAAATGGGGTGTTGAAAATAATGAGTGGTGTGGTATTACATGTTGAATATAATAAATATTAGTTATAATTTAAACCACATGAGATAATTAAGAAAAAAATATTATTAATAATAATAATAAAAGAATAAAAAATAATACATATAATTAAATTTTAATATATTTATGTATATTAAAAAATAATTTTTTTATTATTGTATTCTTTATTATGACTATTATTCATATATTGAATGAAAAAATTTCAAACAAAAAATATAAATCTCGAAACAAAGATAAAAAATAAAACAAATAAAATAATAATAATAATAATAATAATAATAATAATAATAAAAGTAAATAAACATGTAAAAATTAAACAATAAACAAAACAAGACAAAAAAAAAAAAAAAAGATATTATCGAATTGTAGTATGATTTTTAGGTTTTTGTTTTTTTATTAATGATTGTTTATATATACTTTATAAATATTAAAAATACTATAATATATGTATATTCAAATGATCTTATATCATATACCCCTGTTTTTATAAGTTTATTAACATTTAAACCCTTACAATTTATAAAATAAATAAATAATAATTAATAATATAAATGTGTATTAAATATTAATATATATTATAAACATAAAAAAAAAAATTCAATATATATCACTGAAGTAAATGGTTGTAAATGGTTATAAAAAATATATATTTGAATACATAAAATATAAATAATTTTAATTATTTATATTTTATGTATGCATTAATTAATTCATTCCATGTTTTTGGTGTTCTTTTCTAAAATATATATTTAAATATTTTGGATTTGAATAAAACTAAATAATACTTAATTGGGGATATAAATAAATACTTTATATAAAAAATAATCGAAATTTTCAATAGAATTAAAAAAAAAAAAAAAAAAAAAAAAAAAAAAAAAAATTTCAATATTTATTGAAATTTTTTTAATTATTAATATAGCTTTTTAATTATTAATTATTAAATCTTGTTAATATTATCAAATTATAATTATTAGTAATATAATTTTTAGTTTTTCATAAAATTATTTTTAGGAATTTTACATAATTTATTAAAAAAATTTCTTTATAGTAGTATTTTTTCTTACAGTATCCTGAGCTAGCTCATAAGTGGATAATAATGAAGCTAATGTTAAGAGCTTCCCAATAAAACTGGTTAGAAATCAATAGTACTACGAGTTATGAAATTAAGGCATGTTTGTGTTTTTCACTTTTTCTTAAAAAGGTTAATTGTTTAAAATTAATATATTTATGATCCAATCCTTAAAATAATTCTATTTCACAAAAAGTTTCATATATTTTTTATATTGAATTTTTCTAGTGAAAAGTGAATTAATTAAAAACTATTACATATTGTGTAAGAATCTATAATTATTTTGTTAAGAATAAATTATATTTTCTTAGTTAACAGTTAATAAAACTTTTATATAATTCATATTAAATTTATACATTTAAATATAATTACTAATATAATTAAGTTTTTATCATTGTTGTGAATTAATAAAAAAAAGTTCAATTTTTATTTATTTATTTATATGTGAAAAATTAATTATAATACATTTGTAACTAATTATTTAGAATTTTTTTAAAAAATTTCATATAAATAATTTATATAAATTATTCGTAATATAGAAACTTTTAGTAACTTTTAGAAGAATAAAAGTAAAATTCATTTATTAATAAATACTTTAGAGTTTGTGAGGAATGGAGAATAGAGGAAAGTTTAGTTTAAATTATTTGTTAATTCTTTAAAGCAAGATGTCCCCACTAAGACTCGAGCTACAGTGAAGCATGAGTCCTAGTTAAACTTGAGTATATTCGTCAAGTGAACATTTCTGTTCTTTTGAACGTCAGTAACAGGGTCAGCTAAGATGACCATATTGAATTGTTTCTTGATTACCTTTAACGGTCCACAAAGTTAAGGTTCCAGTTTTGTTTGGGTAAAATTCCATACTAATACTAAATCAACATGTTTAATTCCTTTTGCATGGTTCATACTGTTCTTTTTTTCTTTTCTAGTAGCCCAGTATTTGGATGCATTTTTAATATTTTCAGCAACTTCTACTGTTTTAGGTAGCGTGAAATGAATTTTTCAAGGGATATTTCATCATGAGATTTATTTATTTCTTTAGTAAGTCTAGCAGCGATGCCAAATGGTTGTTGATCTTTTCTTGGATATATTAATTCAAAACTAGAACGATTAGTAAAGGAATTCTTTGTGGTTTTTAAGGCCCATAAAGCGGATGGTAGAACTTCATCCCAATCTCTTTATATTTCTCCCAACAATCTTAACAGGTTTCTAATCTCCTTGTTGGAATTCTCTGCTAGTCCATTGATTTCAGGATAATAAATGGTAACGAATTTTACATAAACACCATATAAATTCAAGAAGATTTTAGTCATATCCTAGGAGAATTGAGTACCATTATTGGTCGTTATTAATTGAGATATTCCATGTCTTGGTCAGCTTCTACTCACTTGGTGAAATAGTCAAGTGCAACTATTATATATTGATTTCTATTTTTTCATTTGTTCGAGAGGTCCAATAATGTCAAAACCCAGATGAGTAAAAGGTCCTTCAATTGGAGTAGAAATATCTTCAATTGGCTCTGTGTATTGTTGAAGTCTATTCAACTGGTATTTTTCATATTTATTAAAGATTATTTTAGTATCATTAACCAATATCGTTCCAATAATAGTTTTTTCAAAATCTTTAGTAAGTCTTATCGTATCCTTCATGAGCTTCAAAAATAAGTTTAAGTTTATCTTTAGCATCTGTAATAAGATTCCTGTAACTATCACCGTCAATATGGTAATCAATACTGTCAATCGTGGTAAACATTTATTCAATAATTTCTTTAATTACTTTATATAATAGATTCTCATCTTTTTCTTGTATTACTCTGGTAGTTAAGATAACTTTTTTCTTTTTATCTTTTCATTCTTGATAGGGCATTATGAACAACATTATTCTTTCCGGTTTCATAACGAAGGTTGATGTTTAGTGTATTTATGAATATAGAACTATCACATATGTCTTATATTTTGAAGTTCTTTATTCTTTAGGGTCTATCATCGGAATAAATAGATGTTGGGATAAGGTTTCCCATAATATAAGACTTAAACTTATTTCTGCAATAGATTAAAGCAGCACCTTTTAAATCAGTGATCCCATAATTCTTTTCAATTTTTGTTAAACTTCTGCTTATGTAGAAATCTCTCTACACCGTCATAAG
Source organism: Neocallimastix lanati (nom. inval.) (assembly GCA_016946835.1). Classification (NCBI taxonomy): domain Eukaryota; kingdom Fungi; phylum Neocallimastigomycota; class Neocallimastigomycetes; order Neocallimastigales; family Neocallimastigaceae; genus Neocallimastix; species Neocallimastix lanati (nom. inval.). The sequence continues at coordinate 329,411 of JACVTC010000152.1, read as the reverse complement.
AAGCATCCGTTGGAATAATGAATTCTTTTTCAAAACGAAGAAATTTATGAATAGGAGTATTAATTAGTTTTTCTTTAAGAAGTTTGAAGCTTTCTTCTTAATTATTAGTCCATATAAGTTTTTGTCTTTTTCTTAATAATTTACACAAAGGTGCAAATGTCCTGGGGTATTCGTTAATAAAATTTCTATATCCTATAAATCCTAAAAATGATTTTAATTCATTAATATTGTTTGGAGGTAATCAATCTTTGATTGCTTTAATTTTATCATTCAAAGGGCTCATTCCTTTATCAGATACTTTATGGTCCTAATAATTTTATTTCGGATTGCATAAATAATCCAATTTTCTTCAATTAAAATTTCTAATTATAACAAGATCTCATGGTTTAAATACACTTCTTAATCTTTTTATTTGCCTTTTCTTATCTTTCCATATTTCATGATATTATTAAACTATAAGTTATTTCTATTCTAAATTATCTTTTTGTTTTTCTTGAATAAAATAATTTTTAAATTCTTTAATTCCATTTAATATTGTTAAAATAATATATTATATATATTTGTAATCTAAAAGTTTTCTCTAAAGCAAAGTATTTAATATTAATATATTATTAATATTGTATGTACCTAAGGCATATCTTTTAATATATGGTTTATAAATATCATTTATATGATGGAAACCTTTTTCTTTAAGGGTGATATTATACCATCTCATTTTATGAAAATACCTCTTGTATTCTTATATATATTGGGTTTTACATCACTTAATAATAATAATAATGACTAATTTTTGAAATTTTTATAATATTTTAAAAAAAAATTATAAAAACTGGAATTATTATAGCAATATAGAACATATAACAAATAATACCTCGGAATCTTTCAATAATAATTTAAATAATTTATTTGTAAAAAAAAAAACTTCCTTTTATAAAATAATATATACATAAAAAAAAAAAAAAAGAATTTATCTCATTACTATGGGAAAAGTGGAAGAATTTAAAAAAAAAAAAAAAAAAAAAAAAAAGGTATTAGGAAGAGCTGATGAAATCAATATACTTAATTGAAAAATACTAAACAATGGAATCTAAATTAATTGATATTGGAAGACCTAGAACGAATATTGTTGAAATATGGTTTAATGGTTTAAATGTTCAATAAACTTAAATAATATAAATACTGATATGTAATAAATTACAAAGTAATAATTAAATGAAAAATATTATTAAAATTTTGTGGTACAAAATTATTATTAATAGTTAAAATTATAAATTCTTTAAAATTAAAAATCTATAATAAAATTTAATTTAAAAAAAAAAAAAAAATATTAAAAAATATATCTATATCATTAAATATTTCCAGATAAATATTTTATTATTATTTTTCATTTTATATTTTTATTAAAAACTTTTATATCTATATCATAAATTTTATGAATACTGTAAAATTAATAATAAAAGTTTTTTTTTTTTTTTTTTTTTTTAAACTTTTATTTAAAAATTTTTAAAGATTATTTTATTTTTAAAGATTATTTTATTTTTAAAGATTATTTTATTTTTAAAGATTATTTTATTTTTAAAGATTATTTTATTTTTAAAGATTATTTTATTTTTAAAGATTATTTTATTTTTAAAGATTATTTTATTTTTAAAGATTATTTTATTTTTAAAGATTATTTTATTTTTAAAGATTATTTTATTTTTAAAGATTATTTTATTTTTAAAGATTATTTTATTTTTAAAGATTATTTTATTTTTAAAGATTATTTTATTTTTAAAGAATATTATGTTTTTATTTTTGGAATATTTAAAGAATACTTTTATATACTTTAAAGATATATAAATTATTTTAATATTTAATTTTTTTTTTTTAATTCATTTAAAACACTTTTTATAGATTTCAAGAATATTATATTTTTTTGAAATATATATAATGAAAATTTCAAAAACATTTTATTTTTAAATGTTTTGTATATTTACTAAACTTTAATGATAATTATTCATGTAAAATACATTTTATGGATCAAACATATATCAATACATTAAATATATTTCTTAATATTAATTATATAAAAGACGCTTATAGAAAAAAAAAATTTTTTTAAAATAAACTCTTCACTTAAAGAAGAAAAATTAAAAATAAACTATTTGTATCATAAACTATATATTAGTATTATATATCCTATTTATTTGTAATGAACTATAAAATATTTGAAATAATAATAAAAATATAACAAAATATAAGTATTAATTAAAATTATAAACCAAAAATACTGATTTTCTAAAATAAAAAAAATTGGAAAAGTATGATAAAAATAAAAAAATCTTTAACCCTAATTTGACATTATTTATTCAAATTATTTATTTATTAATTTATTTATAAATTATTGAAAAAGCCACATTTTCATAAATGCAACTTTCTGGAATGAATCACTTCATAATCTTTATTATTATTATTATTAAAAATAAATAAAAGAATTTATAAAATTTTACTTTGAAAAAGTTCATTTTGTTATTTATTAATAAAATGTTATTAATTATACTTAAATATTAAATTAATAATAATTTACCCATATAGAAATGTTAATACATTTATTTATTGATAATTGTAAATTCTTTGCTATATACATTTTTTTTTATAGCTTTGAAATTTATTGGTGGGGATACTTTAATTAAAATTTTTAAATATATAGTCAAATTAATAAAATTTAAATACATGCTTTATTATGCTTTATTAGTTTTAGTTATGACAAATAAATAAATAAAAATAAATAAATAAATAAATTATAAAGTTTTGTTTTGTCAATATTTCCATTTATTGAAAAGAAAAATAAATAAAGAATTACTAAATATTTTAAATATAAAAGTTGCATTTGATATTAATGTATTAAAATTCTAATATATTTAAAATTCAATTATTAATATAAATAATTATAAATAATTATAATTATAATAATATTATTATTTATAGAGAATTAAATAGAACAATAATATTATAATTAGTTAATTTATAATGTATATATAAATGAATAATTATTGAAAATTTAACAATATTATTCAATATTGACAATTTATTTTAATGGTTATTTAAAGTTAATATTACCTATTTTAAAAATTAAACTTTTTATATAGAACACTTAATACATTATTTTATATATTGTCTTTAATACATATTATAATTATAAATAAGAAGAATTGACGGAATTTTTTCCTAATATTTATATTAAAAGCATGAATAATTTTTTTTTTTTTTTTTTTCAAATAAAAAAAAAAATAGATTGTTTCTGTAGATGGCTTTATTATTAAGTTTTTTTTTTTTTTTATTTTGGTTAATTAAAATAATATAGATCAAAATTTTTAATATACTAATATATGTTAAAAGTAAATTATAAGTCTCTTCTAATATTATATAGAATTTCAATTAATTTAATTGTTAGTTTATTTCATAAAATTTTAAACTATATTTTATAGAATACTCTTATAATTAAATAAATCTGGTTTAAATGTACAATGTATAAATTTTTAATAGAAATTTATTAAATTCATATTTATTTGATATAATTAAACTTTATTTTTTTAAGGTATATTAAAATTTATTTTTACCAATTAAATTTTTAATTATTAAAAATTTATATAAATATATAAATATATTAAAGTACCTTTAAAAAAAAAGTAAAAATCAATAAAATATCTCTTTTTTATTTTACCTTTTTAATATACTCAAAAATTAATTAATAGTGGTAAGTAAAAATAATGAGTTATGAAAATATAAAGTTGAAGTGATATATACAAATATACGTGAAATGAATATTTTTATATAATGCTATTTTGTAACTAGAATTTCAAAAATTGAAAGTCATTATTTAAATAATAAAAACATTAATTCTTATTATATTTATTTCTTTATTTCGATATAATTATATTTAAAAAATAATAAAAATTAAATAAAGAATATGTCTCAGATTACTAAACATGTATTAAAGCCACTTCCATACTCTTTAAACGCGCTCGCTCCATTTATTTCAGAGGAAACTCTTCGTTATGTAAGTTAATGAGAAAACTGTAATTAATGGAATATACATTTTAAATATTTTTTATTTATTTTTTATAAAAATATTTATTTAAATAAAATTTTAGCATTATGGAAAGCATCATCAAAGTTACGTTAATAACTTAAATAATTTATTATCTCTTAAAGAAAATAGTGATTTCGCTAATAAGTCTTTGATTGAAATTATTCAAAACAAATCTGTTAGTGCTGGTCTTTTCAACAATGCTGCTCAAGTTTATAATCATGACTTTTACTGGGAATCTCTTACCCCACCAAAGAGTGAAGGAAACCCATTACCAACTGGTAAAATTTCAGAAGAATTAATAAAAAATTTTGGTTCTTATGAATCTTTCAAAGACCAATTCTCTAAAGGTATAAGCAAAATTTAATATTCATATAAAATATAATATAATAAATATTTATTTTATTTGTATTTATATTCAATTATTAATGAAATGGAAAAAAAAAAAATAAATATATATTTTAATATTAATAATTATTTTAATTTAATTTTGAACTCATTTAATATAATTATAATAGCTTCTACCGGACGTTTTGGTTCTGGTTGGGCTTGGCTTGTTCAAAACACCAAAACTGGTAAGTTAGAAATTATGTCAACTTCAAACGCTGATAATCCATTAACTACTCCGGACTTAAAACCAATTTTAACTTGTGATGTTTGGGAGCACGCCTATTATATTGATTACAGAAATGATAGAGGAAAGTATGTTCAAGATGCTTTTTGGAAATTAGTTAACTGGGACTTTGCTAATAAGAATCTTCAATAAATAAATTGTTAATAAAAAAATAATAATAAAAAAAAAATTTAGTATTAATTATTAATAATAAAACGTAAAAAAAAAAAAAAAAAAAAAAAAAAAAAAAAATGAATGTGAGATGCTAGGTGAAATCAATATTATTAAATTAAAAAAAAAAAATGTAATAAGAATAATAATTATTAAAAGGCAAATAAAAATATTAAATACTACATAAAAACAATTAAAGTTTTTTATTATTATTATTATTGTTATTATTAATTCAGAAACAAAAAAAAAAAAAAAAGAAAAAAAAAAAGACAAAAAGTAATTCATATATATATAATTTGATATTTGAATATGTATATATATTTATATATTCGTAATTTAATATGTGTTTTAGACTTTTATAGTTTGCTTTTTTATTTTCTAATTTTATTGATATTTTTATCTATATATATTTATTATTATTATTTATTAATTAAAAAAAAATTTATATATATATATATATATATTTTTTTTAGTTATTGTGTTATAATATATTAAATAAATCTTTTTTTTATAATTATTTATAAACTTTAATATTTTATATTGTGCTTCTTTATTTTTATTTTATTTTTTTTTTTTTTTATTTAAAAAAAAATATAGTTTTATCATAGGAACGACTAATTAAAAGACTCATAAATAAAGTTAAAGTTCGCAATAATTGCTGTTGTAAAAAAAAAAAAAAATTCGATTGAGAGAGTCTTCTTTCCCGATTTCATATTTTGTGAGGTTTATGGACTCCCTTACTAATGTTATTTGAATAGTAAATATCTTGATAGTTTTTAAATTATTTTGTACGGAATTATCATCACATTCAAATTTTATGTCTTTATAAAGACATAATATAAATAGGTATATACAAAAACAACTGATTGCTAATATAACTAATATTTCAACTTTTCAACTAATTTTAGATGTTTTAAAAAATATATATTTTATTTTTATTTTTATTTTTATTTTTATTTTTATTTTTATTTTTATTTTTATTTTATTTTTATTTTTAAATTCTAGTTTTAAATTTATATTTACATATTTTTATTTTTATTTTAGATCTAATTTAAATTTAATAAAATTTATGAAATTTTTATTTATTTTTAATTTTTAAACTTTTCAACTGAAATGTTTATCATTAATATTATTGTTATAGAATTTAGAGCTGTACTCTGTTCGTAAAGTTTCATGTTATACTTTTCTCCATTCGATGATTATTTATCACTTCAACCAGTTATATCTAATCTAAATTTAGGAAGTCTTTACTCTAATTTTTCAATTTTCTAATGAACAACAAGGTTTATTTAACTTCTAAAAAAAAAAAACATATTTTACAATTTTGTATTTTCAGTAAAGTCATTTATTATGCTCTTTTTCTTGGTTCCAATAAAATTTGTACCAGGAGTATTCAATCTTTAATTAATAGTGGCATGCTATGGGCTATGGTGTCTTGGTTGATTTTATAATATTAATAAAGAAATTAATAAATCAAAATAATGGAAGTGTATTCTCTTCCTAGTCAAAAAAAAAAAAAAAAAAAAAAAAAATTATAAGATAACATATAAATTTTTTTGTGGGGAAGATCTTATAGAATCATCGATGTTTTCTCTAATTCATTAGAAGTTTCTTCTTTAAAAATTTAAGGGAAAGTATGATTTTTTAAAAATTCTCTTATTAATTTAAAACAAAAAGGATACTTTCTTTTTTTGAACATTTTAATAATGAAATTCATCTTCAATAGTGTAATTATTTTTAATATTTAAATTTATGTTAATATTAATTTTATTTATATATATTTTTTCCTCTATAAAAATTTTAAATTTATTGATCTAATTTATTAATATATATATATATAATCCATGTATTATAATTAATTTATCCATAAATGAATAATTAATTTCATTGAAGTATTAAAATAATAAATAAATAAATAGATAAATAAATAATTGTTATTGTAACGTTGTATTATTTTAATAATAATAATCATAATAATTTTTTTTATTATTAAAAATAAGAAATTAAAAAATAATATATAAAGAATTGAAAGTTATTAATTGTTATAATGAAAAATCAAAGTATTATTTTAAACTTTTAAATTATAGAGTATATATCATTTTTACTAATATCATATTATTAAATATGAAAATATATTATTAAAATATATTCAAAAAAATATATATTTATAAATAAAATTATTAAAAAAAAAAAAAAAGCACACACACAAAAAAAAAAAAAAAACAAAAAAATTATAAAAACTGTTAAAAATAAAAAAAAAAAAAAAGTAAAAATAAAACTAAAAAAAACATAAATATAATATAATATAATAACAAACTGAGTAATAAATTTTTAGATTAATTATAAATAAATAAATGAATTGTGGAGACTGTCTAAAAAAGAATTATAATAATGATAAACCCTTATCTAAAAGAATATTTCATGTTATATTAGTATTTTTTGTTGTTTGGCAAATTGGTTTTAGTCATTTAGCTCAAGCGTTCTTTTTTCCAAAAAAACAAGAAAATAAAAAACCTGACAAAAAACCTGATTATAAAAAAGATTTTCTGGAGAAAATAGTAATAGTTCACGTATCGAAGACTTCATTTGTTTTTGATTGTAATTTTTATTTTTTTAATTATTTTCGGAGTCTTAATAGGAGTAATTTTATTTTTATACAAAATTATAAGAATGTTAATTAAAAAAGCAAAATCATTTATTCAAAATAACAGGGAAGAAGCTATGCCTGAACAAAAAAGTCATAATAATGGAAGTATGGGAGGTTACAACAACACTACAACTACAAAGGAAGAAGTACATTGGAAAAAGAAAAAAGAGAAAGAGAACGACAGATATCTGAAATTAGAGAAGAAGAAAAGAAAACAAAATAAATTTAATTTAAATAAATATAAATTATTTTTTTTTAAAAAAAAAAAAAAAAAAGAAAATAAAAAATAACAAGTAAAATAAAATAAGAGAAATTTACAAATTTATACTTTTAAATATATTAAATTAATTTTAATATATATATTAATTTTATTTTAAGAATATATATATATTAATTTATTACTAGAAACAATTTGGAGTTTTTTATCATTTTACAATTATTACATAATATTTTTTTTTTATTTTACAATTTTCTCTTATTATTATATAAATTTTTCTTTTTTGAAAAACGTAAAAAGTAAAAAAAAAAAAATATTTCTTATATTTTATTAATATATATGTACTTTTTAGATAAATAATATTTTTATTTATTTAAACTAGATATATAATGAAAATTTTATATAATAATAATAATAATAATAATAATAATAATATCAATAATACTAATAATAATAATTAAATAAATATATTAATAAATAAATATACATATATAAATTTATAACTATGTAAAAAAAAAAAAAAAATTAAATTCTTATATAATTTTTCTATATTATTATAAAATTGAATTAAAATAAATAAGATAATTTAATGGATGGAATATTAAATCATATTTTCCTTTTCGATATTATTAAAAAGACATTAATAATAATAGTAGACCATGAAAAAATATCTCAATAGTTGAATTCCTATTCGTGAATTTTGCTTTAAATAATACTTTATTACTATTATTAAGCATGCCTTACTTTAAAGAAACAACAGTAAATTTTGAACCTTTAAAACGAGTTCTTAAAAATTTGCTAATATTTTGATTATGTAATAAATTAAGATCAGTATCAATACTATTCTCAAGGTATATAATTCTGAAACCTTCTATATATATATATATATATATATATATATTTTATTCAGTGAATTTAATTGTTGAAATATAATGTAATTATAAAAGTTTAACATTAAGCGTGATGAAAGTATGTGTTTTAAGTGATATTTTAATGTTTATTTATTTATCTATTAAATAAATATAAATATTCTATTATATATATGATAGTTTCAAATATTACTTTATTATTATTAATTAAATAATGTATTTTGAATTAAATTTGTTTTTTAATAATAAATGTTTTTTATTATTTTCAATGAGAATCCAAAGTCCATATTTTTTTTTAAAAAAAAAAAGAAAATTTAAAACAATTAATTATATAAAATATAAAGTAAATTTTTTTTTTTAAATATACATAAAAATTGAAAAAAATCGAAAATTTCAATAGTTATTTTAAATATGATATGCTTCAAAAAGGAATATATATAATTATATATCTTTTATTTATTTTAAATCAACAAAATTAAAATATAAAATGAATGTATAGACATAAAATAATAATAATAATGGTTAATATATTGAAATAATAAAATATATGGAATAATAAAATATAATAAATTATTTTTTGATCAATAGATTGACATATAAAAAAATTTTTTTTAAGATATTTTTTAATTATATATAAAATAAAATTTAATTTATTAAAATATACATATATATATATATATATATTTTTTTTTTTTTTTTTTTTTTTTTTTTTTTTTTTTTTTTTTTTCAAAAAAATAAAAAATTTATTTTTAAAATATATAAATATATAAAATGGCTAATGAAACTTTACGTTCAGATAAAAGAACTAATTCTCAAATAAGACCAATTTCATCAGTTTTAAGTTCATTGAATAGAGCTGATGGTTCAGCTAGTTTTTCTTTTGGTATTTATTATATATACATATATTTTTTTTTAAAAAAAAAGAAATTGAAATTCGTAAATTAATAAATTCGTAATTGAATTTCAGATAATTCATAAATAATTAAATTAATATACTTCAAATTAATTGAATATAATTTTACTTGTATAATTTATATTTTTCTTCTTATTATTATTTTTATTATGATGAAAATTTTATCAATATTAATAAAATTGTAATAGGAAATTCATCAGTTTTATGTTCAGTATATGGTCCTCAAGAAGTTAAAATAAAAGATGAATTATTAGATAGAGCAACAATTGATGTTAATATTAAACCACAAATTGGAAATGGATGTTAGTATTTTAAAAATAAATATAAAAAGGAAAATATTTAATAGCAATTAACATAATTTTATATATAATTCAAGTATGTTGAAATTCAATAATCTATTTCAATATACTTAATTATTTATAATATTAAAATGTAATAATAATAATAATAATAATAATAATAATAATAATAATAATAATAATAATAATAATAATAATAATAATAATAATAATTAAATATTTATAATAAAATAATAAATCAAAAATTACTTTTTTTTATTAGCCACTACTGAAAAAAATATGGAAAGGATAGTAAGAGAAGCATACAGTGATGTCATTATAGCAAGTCTTCATCCAAGAACTTCAATTTCAATTACAGTTCAAATAACTCAAGATGATGGATCTGTTTGTATTTTCAAAAAAAAAAAAAATAAAATAAAATAAAATAATAATAATAATAATAATAATAACATATTAAATTTGTTTTATTAATTTAAAATAGAATTATAAATTATTATTATGAAATATTTTGTTCAAAATAATATTCAAAATTAATCTAAATATTATTTTTTTTTTTATAAAACTATATTTAAAAGATGATTTCAACCATAATTAATGCTGTTACTTTGGCATTGATTGATGCCGGTATTCCACTTCATTCTACCTTATTATCTGTAACGTCTGCTGTTATGGAAAATGGTGAAATATTAATAGATCCAACAAATGAAGAAATGAAAGTTAGTACTAAAATAATTTTATATAATTTTTATATTTTATATTAAAAATTATTTAATTTAAAATTTTAATTCAATCTTTATTTTAATATTAATTTTTGATAATATAAAAATAAAACATTATAAAATGTAAATTATTTTTAGGAAGCTACTTCTGTTCATGTTTTTGCTTTTAGTAATACTTCTAATGATATTGTAAGTTCAGAATCTACTGGTACTTTTACAGAAGATGAAGTAAGTTTAAAATATATAATAAAATAATATATTTCTAATTTATTAATATTTTATTCATTTAATATATTATTATTTAGTATTTTAAATGTTTCGATATTTGTAAATTAGCGGTTTCTTCGGTATTGAAATTTGTTCATACTGCAATTGAACGTAAACTTCAAAAAGAACAAAAAAACTGAATTAATTATTATTATTATTTATTTATTTTTTTATTTTTTTTTTTTATTGATTTTATAAAGTACTTTTTCTTCATTTTTTTATTACTATTAAAATTTATATACGTATAATAATAATAATAATAATATTAATAATAAAATACATATAGCTTTAAATCTTATATAATTTTGTTATAGAAATTTAAATAAAATTACTTAGTAATAATATAATAGATATATATATATATATATTTTAAAAAAAAAAAAAAAAAAATATATATATATATATATATATATAAATGTTAATATAAATAAATAATTTAATAATATATATTACACATGAAATTGTATTATTTTATTAATTATTATTCGTTTTTATTAAGATATCTGGTTATGAATATGAAAACTTTATTGATTTTATATATATATATTATTATAATTATTGTTTGTATTTGTAAATTATATTTTTTTAAATAGTTTATTAAATATATATATATTTTTTTATGTTAATATTAAATTTATAAATAAAGCACTTTATTTTTTGTTAAAACAATAATAAACATGAAGCTCATTTTTAAATTTTTTATAAATATATAGAGAAAATTTAAGAACGTATTACGTGCTTATTAAATAACTTCACATTAAATAATTATATATTTAATGGAATATTTTAGATGAAAATAATATTAATTGAAAAAAATTATTAATACTGAGAATTGAAGTTTTGAAGCAGAAGAAGTCTTTAATGTTATATTGAACTTTATTATCATAAAAACCAGTTTATAATTATTTTCAGCACAACTATTACAATGTAATGATTTAATTAAAAATAAAATAAAATAAAATAAAATAAAATAAAATAAAATAAAATAAAATAAAATAAAATAAAATAAAATAAAATAAAATAAAATAAAATAAAATAAATAGTGAATTAATATAAAAGAGTAAAGTATTAATAAAATAAAATAAAATAAAATAAAATAAAATAAAATAAAATAAAATAAAATAAAATAAATAGTGAATTAATATAAAAGAGTAAAGTATTAATAAAATAAAATAAAATAAAATAAAATAAAATAAAATAAATAGTAGAATATAAATATAAGTACAGATTGAATAAAATAAAATTAAATAAAATAAAATAAAATAAAATAAAATAAAATAAAATAAAATAAATAGTAGAATATAAATATAAGTACAGATTGAATAAAATAAAATAAAATAAAATAAAATAAATAGTAGAATATAAATATAAGTACAGATTGAATAAAATAAAATAAAATAAAATAAAATAAAATAAATAGTAGAATATAAATATAAGTACAGATTGAATAAAATAAAATAAAATAAAATAAAATAAATAGTAGAATATAAATATAAGTACAGATTGAATAAAATAAAATAAAATAAAATAAAATAAAATAAATAGTAGAATATAAATATAAGTACAGATTGAATAAAATAAAATAAAATAAAATAAAATAAAATAAATAGTAGAATATAAATATAAGTACAGATTGAATAAAATAAAATAAAATAAAATAAAATAAAATAAAATAAAATAAAATAAAATAAAATAAAATAAAATAAAATAAAATAAAATAAAATAAAATAAAATAAAATAAAATAAAATAAAATAAAATAAAATAAAATAAAATAAAATAAAATAAAATAAAATAAAATAAAATAAAATAAAATAAAATAAAATAAAATAAAATAAAATAAAATAAAATAAAATAAAATAAAATAAAATAAAATAAAATAAAATAAAATAAAATAAAATAAAATAAAATAAAATAAAATAAAATAAAATAAAATAAAATAAAATAAAATAAAATAAAATAAAATAAAATAAAATAAAATAAAATAAAATAAAATAAAATAAAATAAAATAAAATAATAATAATAATAATAATAATTTATTAATAAAAGATTATATATTAGAAATAAATAGTATTAAAATAAATTTATTATATGCTCTCTATGTGCAAATATATTAAACTTATAAGTATTCAAGGTTTAAAGGATCAAATTGATAATCTTTTAGAAGATCAAAAATAAAAATAATTATTACCAAGATTTCTATTCATATTATTTAGTTAAAAATTGATTATTATTTATTTCTTTTAATTAAAGTTTAATAACTAATAATAATTTTTTATTACATTTTTATTTATTAATAATTATTTTCAATTTCCTTAATGAATGATTAATAACAATTTCCAAATGAAATATTTTTCTTTAAAAAATTAAATTAGTAAAATGAATTCAAGTTGAAATATATATATATTATATGGAAATAATCTTATTATTTTTATAATTATTATTATTGTTATTGTTATTTTTATTGTTTTTATTATAAATTTTTTTTTTTTTTTTTTTTTTTTTTTTTATTTTATTTTATTTTAGTTTGATGATTTTACTATTAATGAATTTAATATAATAAATGTAGAAATAAAATTATTAAAATTGAAAATTATATTATTACTGTAATTTATAATTTTTTACTAACAAAAATAAAAATAATTTATATTTTTTAATATAGTTAATTAATTATATCATATTAGTATAATAAATTATACTAATATGTTTAAATTTATTTATGGCCAATCATTAGCTAGAAAGGCAATTATATAATTAATATAGTAATATTATTAATTAATAAAATTTAAATTCAAAAAGAAAAAACTTTCAGAAAAAATATAATTATCCATCATATATATGTATATATGAATATATACATATTTAAGAATTTTTTGATACCATATATTAATATTTAAAGTAATTACCTGAATGATACGATTTATTAATTTCTAGAATATATATTATTTTATTGTTTCAGTCATTATGTTTCAACATGTTTCAAGAAATTATATATATTTAAAAATAATCAATTTTTGATATCTCTTATGATTTATTTAAATTTTTGGAATTATAAACAATTTATAAACATTATTAGTAGAACAATTAAAACGATAGAAATAACGATTTATTGATAAGAAGACTTATAAAAATGTATAAAAAATTTAAGAAAAATTAAATTTTAACATTACATTAATCAAATGGATAATTGATCTAATCTATCAAAAATAATTCAATAAATAACTAAAAATAATATTAATTATATTTGATATTTGATTTTAAAAAAAAAATTATTCTTTTATAAATTATATGTATATATATATAATAATAAATCAAATAAAAATAAGTTATAATATATTAATTTTATAAAAGTGTATATATATTAATATTTTAAATTGTATTAATATTTAACATTCTATTAAATTCTATTTTACCCATTTGCACAATTTAATTTTAATAATATTAATTTATATATAAATATTTTATTTAAATAATATTATAGTTTTTTATTTTTATTTTTATTTTTTTTTGCATAATAAATAATCAAAATGGATTTTATGATAGGAAAGAATAAGAAAACTTCAAATAGCAAAGATGATAATAAAATTGAATTATGGGTTGAAAAATAGTAAATATATAAATATATATTTTTTATATTAAAATTATAAATAATTTAAAGTAATGAACAAAAAATATTTCATAGTAATTGATTAAAAAAATAATATTTTATTATAAAAAATAAACAAATAAACGACAAATAAATAAAAATATATATGAAAAGTCGTCCAAAAAATATGAATGAAGTTAGTTCTCAAGATGAAGTTGTTAAAGTTTTAAGGAAAACCATGGAAACTAAGAATGTTCGTTTAAATTAATTTTTAAGTATATAATTATTATTTTAAAGTGAATTAAAATTTAATAAGAATTAAAATTAATAAAAAAGTGTGCATATAATATACTTCATTCTTTCGTATAATTATTCAAAAAGTTACCACATTTACTTTTCTATGGACCACCAGGAACAGGAAAAACTTCAACTATTTTGGCTTTAGCGAGAGAATTATATGGGTATTGTTTTTAATAATATCATATTTATAACAAAAAATAATTATTATATCTTAATAATGAATCCATAAAGTTATAATTAGAACATTTTTATATTTTAATTTTAAATTTAGTAAAACATAATAACTGAAAATATTTACATTTATACATAAATTAATATAATCAATATTTTTGATTTTTGATATTAATTAATGAAGACCAGAATTAATGAAATCAAGAGTTTTAGAATTAAATGCATCTGATGATAGAGGTATTGATGTTATTAGAGAAAAAGTTAAAAACTTCTCAAGACTTGCCGTATCACAAAACACGAAGTAATTATTGATTCTTTTCATATTAATAAATCATTGTTTTTATTTTATTTTATTATTATTATTATTATTATTATTATTATTATTTTGCAATAATATATTATGAATATAATATATTCTAAATAATATATAAAAAATATATATTAATTTATTTAAAATTTTCACTTTCTTATTTTATTTTCAAAATAGTGGAAATGCATCTTGTCCACCATATAAAATAGTAATTTTAGATGAAGCTGATTCAATGACAAACGATGCACAAACAGCATTAAGAAGAACTATGGAAATTAGTTCAAAAGTAACAAGATTTTGTCTTATTTGTAACTATGTCAGTAGGTAAAATATAAATATAATATATATTGAATGAAGCAAAATGTATTTTAATTTTTTTTTTAAAAAAAAAAAAATATAATATATATATTCTTTGTTATAATTTGTATAATAACTCTATTAAATGATATTAATTTCTTCATATATTAAAATTTATATTAATCTTTTTTTTTTTTTTTTTTTTTTTTGTTGTTGTTGTTATGGTTTTGAAATAAAATATCATAAAATAATAACGATAATAATAATAATAATAATAATAATAATAGAATTATCGATCCATTAACTTCAAGATGTGCAAAATTCCGTTTTAGATCACTAGACAAAGATAGTATGAAATCACGTCTTGAGGAAATATGTAAATGTGAAAGCATTCCATATACTAATGAAGTAAGAATATAATATTATAAATAAATATATTTTATATTCAATTTAATAATATTCATTATAATCATAATATAATTTTTCTTTTTTTCCTAAAAAAAAAAAAAAAAAAAAAAAAAAAAAAAAAAAAAAAAAAAAAACATTATATTCATATATTAATATATATATATATTTGATTTTTATCAGGCATTAGATGAATTAATTAATGTGTCTGAAGGTGATATGAGAAAATCAATTACCTATCTTCAAAGCGCTTCACAATTAAGTAGAATTGAAGGATCATTAACTTCAAATATGATATTTGAACTTGCTGGAGTAAGCTAAAAATATGAATAATAATTATGAATATGCATATTTAATATTTAAACATTTATATTTATTTTTATTTATATGTAATAATAAAATTAATAATAATAATAATAATAATAATAATAATAAAATTCAAAGGTTATTCCAAATGAACTAGTTGATCAAGTAATAAAAACATGGGTTAAAGGTACTTCTAATCAAAAAATAGAAATGGCAAATAATATTATCCTATCAGGGTATTCCGTATCAAAATTATTACTTCAAGTAAATATATAAAATATTTTTATAATAATAGAAAAATTAATGTTTAAATTTATTAATAATCCATATTAAATTATTTATTCTTTTCAATATAATTTATTATTATTATTTAATTTTTTTTATTTTTTTTTATTATTATTTTTTTTTATTATTATTATTTTTTTTTTTTTTATTTTTTATTTTTTATTTTTATTTAGATAAATAAAAGACTAGTTGAATCTATTGAATATTCATCAAAGCTTAAATGTTATATGGTGAAATATTTGGGTAGAGCAGATAAAGCTTTAGTTGAAGGGGCTGATGAAAAATTACAATTACTTGGATTATTATTTTCAGAACTTTATTCATAAAATAAATTATTATTATTATATTATTAAATATGACAATGATTATAAATTAAAATAATTCAAAATAAAATACAAACAAAAATAAAAATAAAATAAAATAAAATAAAATAATAATATTGATAATAATAATAAAATCCTATAATTAATATTAATTTAATAGCATTAAATCTATTTAAATCTTAATAAAATATCAAACATGTTTAATTAATAAGTTATTTATTATTATTTTTATAATATATATATATATTAATTAAAAATAGTATTATTAGAAAAAATGATAAATAAAAGTAAAATTTTATAATTATATATATTTCATTTTATTAAAAAAATAGTATTATATTATTTTTAAAGAATATATATTAATTTTTTTATTAAAAAAAAAAAAAAAGATAATATTATTATGATATTATTATAATTATTATTATTATTATTATTATTATTATTATTATTATTATTATTATTATTAGTTTTAAAACTATACAAAATCGAAAAGAGTAAAGGAACCTTAACAACATCAACAGCATCAAAAAAAAAAAAAAAATAATAATAATAATAATAATAATAATAATTTTTATAATAATAATAATTTTTATAATAATAATTTTAATAATGATTTTAATAATAATTTGTTTAATTATATAATTAATATTATTTTATTTATTGAAGCAGTATTTATTAAAATACCAGTGATATTGATATTCCATCGATAAAAATATTTTTCTATGTATTGGTTTAAAAATAAACATATTAACATTAAAATTAAAAATTAAAATTAAAAGAATTATAGGTTAGAATTTTTAGAAAAATAAAATAATTAAGGTTAACCAATAATTTATATGATATTTTAAATCAAAAAGGAATTTTTTTTTTTAAAAAGATATATAAAAATATACTTTTTAAGAATTATTTAAATAGTTAATAACCATTATTGAAAAAAAAAAAAAAAAAAAAAAATATATATATATATATATATATATATAAAAAGTGATATGAACAAACAAGGATAAGTTCTTTACAAAAAATCAAACCAAAAAAAAAAAAAAAAAATCTTGATGAGTTACTATTACTATAATATTCTATGAATTAAACTTGAATAGTTTGGGATTAAAAATTATATAAAAGTTTTATTAAATAATTATTTTTATATATTAAAATTTTTTTATAATATATAATATGAAAATAATGTTTAATTTTTTAATTTAAATTTTTTTTTTTTTTTTTTTTTTTTTTTTTTTTTTTTTTTTTTTTTTTTTATTTTTATTTTTTTATTTTATTTTAATAAAAGGTTTTATCAATCAAACTTTTAAATAAAAATTAACTTTATAAACTAAAAATTAAAAGAATGATTAAAATATATCATTTAGCTTTCAATTATTAGATTCCAAATCTTTAGTCATTTAAATAAATAAATAAATAAATAAAATTTGTTTATCCAACTTAACATTGAATAAATTTAAGAGACTTTATATACTTAATATTTAAATAATATATAATATATATTTAAATATTTGGATAAGTCTTCGAAGTAGTTGTGACCCATTCTGCGATTCCAAATCTTTTTTTCTTCTTCTGATAATCTATTTATGGATGAAATATTTTTGTTTTACTACCCTTTATTTCGAAATTTCCTGTTACTTGAACTTCGTTGTGTTCATTGGCATAGAAGGTAGCTATTGATTAATAATTTTCGTCCATAAAAACTAGTTTAACTTCTTCACCATCAACAGATTCTGTTAATGTTTTAACACTGGTTTTAGCTAGTTCAATGCCACTTATAATATCTTTGGTAACATCTTTAGAGTATAATACTTTATTTAAGTATATTATATGATTATTTATCTTGAATTTTTTATATTCCCATATCCTTCAAATGTGCATATTGTATTATTTGCACATCTTAATTCGGTCTTTTCTTCAGTATAATTATCTAAGATTTCTTTGTTACTGTTTAAGTGTTCGCCAGCTCCATAATCATATAACCATGATGTTTCTTCATTATTATTAATATTCAATAAAAATTTTACTTCTTTTGTTTTTATTAATTATTATTATTATTATTATTATATTTAATAATAATAGTAATATAAATAAAGAAGATAATAAGATTAAAAATTTATTATTTCGAAAATTCAAAGTTTCCATTTCAAATGACATAAGACTTTCTAATTTCTTTAAAAAACTATATAAATTGAAAATTTTCTATTTTTTTTATTTTTTCTTAAGCTTTAGAAATATATATATATATTTTGTTTTTAAAAAATAAAAATTTATAAAACAATATTTAAAATAATTTTAAAAAATTATTAATAAATTAAAATATTATTATTAAAGTTATTAGAACTTTATTAAAAAAAAAAAATAAAATAAAATAAAATTATTAATTACTTTAATAAATAAACGAACAAAAAAATAAATGAATAATAAAAACAAGTAATAAATAAAAAAATAAATAAATGATTAAATAATAGTATGTAAATATAAAAAATTAAGATTTCTATGTGTTTAGATAATACTGAATCAATTTTACTTCTTATTGGATATTTTACTTTTTTTTTTTTTTTTTTTTTTTTTTTTTTTTTTAATAATATATAATAATATATAATAAATAATAAATAATAGATAATATAATAATATATTATAATATAAATAAATAATCATAAAAGGCATTAATAAAATTAAATATTAGGTGTGTATTTCGTGAAAGTTCATTTTGGAAAATAACTTGTACTTTAATACCACATCATTTAAATTTATTTTATATACATTTGAAATTAATATATAAATAATAAATTATTTTATTATTTATAATAACAAAAAATAATTAATTTTATAATTAAAAAATTTTTTTTTTTTTTTTATATGTCCCTGTTGGACTGAGTATTCAGCATTAGCGCTCTAACATGCATATTAAAAAATTGAATAATTAATATTAATTTATTCATAATAAATAAATAAATAATAAACACTTTTTATTAAATAATGAATAATAAATAATAAATAGCAATAGTAA
Organism: Neocallimastix lanati (nom. inval.); assembly: GCA_016946835.1. Taxonomy (NCBI): domain Eukaryota; kingdom Fungi; phylum Neocallimastigomycota; class Neocallimastigomycetes; order Neocallimastigales; family Neocallimastigaceae; genus Neocallimastix; species Neocallimastix lanati (nom. inval.). Next base: position 309,632 of record JACVTC010000152.1, on the reverse strand, counting down.
GCTTTAGATGAATGACTACCTTCGTCACCAAAGATTTCCAACCAAGCTGTTCCAACATGTTCTATAACAGCACCGATCATACCAAAAATAGAACCATATAACAATATTTTCCAATACCGACCACTTCCTGCACAATTATACATATATATGTGATTAGTATTATTTGTAAAATATAGGCATATAGAAATAAATAATTTTATAATTAAAAAAAAAAATTATTAATAACTTTTTTAGAATATATAAATAAATAATAAATAATTATATAAAATATATAAATAAATAAATAATTATTTAACTTTTTTTTAATAAAAAATAAAATAAATTCAAAAATTCTTATAGATTCAAATGATATTAAATTACTATTCAAATAATTAAATATTTTTATATGGTCAATTATCTTTTTTTAATTTTTAATTCATTTATAATTTAAATAAATATTAATTATTTTTTATTTTTAATTTTTTTTTTTTTTTTTAATATACCAAATATATAAAGCACTATGAAAATATTTTATTTAATATCTAAAAAATTTAGAATCTTATTGATTATTATCACATTTATATTTATTTTTAATTATTAATTAAAAATTATTATTATTTAGTATTATTTATTTATATATGTATTAAAAATTTTGAAGGTCACATATTCCGAAATGCACCAACATTCTATAAAGGATTTTAATTTACATCATAAAATTTTAATAAATTAAATTCACATGCTACTAACACTTTATTCTAAATTAAATGATTTTATACATTTATATTGTGGCTTGTATATTTCTGTATTACAATTTGTTACAATACATTTGAAGCTTATTTTTTATATATTTCTAACAATTATTAATTATTAATCTTATTATTACTATTTTTATTTATTTTATTTTATTATTCATTAAATATTCATTTTACTTATTTTTCATTTATATAGTATATATTATATATTATAGTGCTTATTATAATAAATGAATATTCTTTAAATTTTAATATAATTCAAATAAATTAAAAAAATATTTTAATTTTTCGAATTTTTCTAAATATATATAAAAGTATATAGTTTAAACATTTTTATTCTTCAATAAATTGAAATATATTAACATTAATTAAATGGTGATATTTGTTATAATAATATAATATAATATAATAATAATAATAATAATAATAATAATAATAATAATAATAATAATAATAATAATAATAATAATAATAATAATAATAATAATAATAATAATAATAATAATAATAATAATAATAATAATAATTAAAGTTTAATTTTTCTCAAAATTTTTTTAAAAAATATAAAAATATAAAAATATACAATATATATTATATTTTATTATTTTAATTTTAAATAATATATTTTAATATATTATTAATTTTTTTTAATCAAATAAAAAATATTTTAATCACAAAAAAATTACTTTAATTACATTATTTATATAATATTTAGAATTATTTATATTATTTTTATTATAGTAATATTAATATTACTAATTATTAATATTATATTAAAATGTTTAAAAACGGCTTTTTTCATATGTATAAAAAAACTTTAAATAAAAAATTAAAGAAATAAAAAAAAAAAGATCAAAAAAAAAAAAAAAAAAAAAATTGTAAATAAAAAAAATTTTTTTTTTCCTATAATTATTTTTTTTTCTTATTTAAAAAAAAAAAAAAATTAAAAAATAATATATATATATAAGAACTAAGCTAAAAAATAAAAATAAAAAATAAACCAGAACAAAAGAAAAAACAAAAAATAAAAATAAAAAACAAAGGAAAATAAAAAATGATAAAAAAGATTTCAATTTTTTTAAGTGTATTAGGTTTATTTAAATTTTCACAAGGTTACTCTTGTGACCCAAACGTTTGTAAACCACCAAGTTGTACTTGTGCTTCTCAATTACCACCTGGTGGTATTAACCCAAAAGATGCTCCACAATTTGTTATTCTATCTTATGATGATGCAGTAAATGACAGTACCTTTCCTATACTTAAAAATATGTACAAAGGCTTAGCTCATAGTAATGGCTGTCCAGTAGTTGCTACCCATTTCGTACAAAATGTATACACTAATTATCATCAAGTTCAACAGTTATATGCACAAGGAGATGAAGTAAACAAATCTTTATTTTTTTTTAATTATATAGATTAAGGGAAATTACAAAGAATTAGTAAAATAATAGAAAAATAAAAATGAATTAAAATAATCAAATGAAATTTAAATTTTATATATATTTAAAAATTATAAACAAAATTTATTTAAAATTATTTATTTAATTAAAAATAAAATCTATAAAAGTTTATTAAAAAATATTTTGTTTAATTAAATATGAAATTATTAAAAATTTTAAATAAAAGATTGCACTTCATACCTTTCAACATACGGCATTAGCTTCTCAAAATGAAATTGACAGTGGAAGAACTGTACTTAGTACTTTTGCAGGTATCCCTTTAAATGACATTAAGGGTTTCCGTGCACGTAAATATTAATAAAAATTTATATATAATATTAATATAATTATTGTAGTATTTTTTCTTAAAAAAAAAAAAATAAAATAAAAAATAAAAAATAAAAATAATATAAATTAAAATAAAATAAATTAATATAAAATATATAAAAAAAAAATAAAATCTATTATATATATATAATATATAGCTTTTTTGAATTATACGAACGATTTAATTCAGTCTGTTCAAAATTTAGGTTTAACCTATGATTCTAGTACTTCAACAATTCGTCAAGATTCTTCTTGGCCATATACCCTTGATAATGGTTTCAATGAAAGTGATGTAGATTGTAATACTACTGGTACATGTGGAAGTATAACAAACCATCAAGGTCTCTGGGAAATTCCACTTTATTCATTCTTTTACAAAGATGGTAAAATAGATTTTATATATATATATATATTTTATTTTATTAAAAATATTTTAATTATTAAATAAATTAGATTATTGAATATACATAAATTGATTAATAAACTTTTTTTTTTTTTTTTTTCTTCCTTTCTTTTAATATAATTATAAATATATTTATAACTATTTATAAAATGAAATAATACACTTTTAAAATAAAATTATGGAAATAACATATAAATGACTAAATAATAAACTAAATAATAATAATAAATTACAAATCATCATAAATTATCTTATAATTAAATTAATGAATATTTATACAGCTTCAAAGCCACCTGTTTCTATGGATCCACCATATGATAATGGTGATTTAATGACTCTTTTAAAGGATAATTTTAATTTCAGATACAATGGTAATCGTCAACCATTAGCTATTGCTGTTCATGCTGTTCATTGTAGTGAACCAGAAGCAAAAGTTAAACTTTTCCGTGATTTCATTAAATGGTGTATTGGTCAAAAAGATGTTTACTTTATTACCTATTCTCAATTGATTGAATATATGAAAAATCCAGTTAAAGCTTCTGAACTTTCTGGTCATCCAGCTGTTAGCTGTCATAAATTTGAAACTTATAAGGTTAAGAGTGATTCCGAAATTTGTGATGGTATTGATAACAATGGTGATGGTAATATTGATGAAGGAATTGTTGAAAGTTGTGGTATTGGTAATTCATACTTCTCTACCTGTTTTGGTTGTCCAACTTCTGAACCTTCTATTAATAATCCAAACCCAGTTCGTAATGGTGATCGTAAAACTATTCCACCCCAAGGTTGTACCGAAGGTACTTGGGATCCATTAACTAGTAATTGTGTCAGTGTAAGTGGTTCCACTTATTTGGAATCTATTGCTCCAGAAAAAATAGTTACTGAAGAAAATGCCACCTCAGGTAATTTATCCAGTGGAACTTATTCTTACCATAAGACAATCTCACTTTTTATCATTTATATATTCACTACTTTAGTTTATTCACTTCTTTATTAATTTTTTTTTTTTTTTTTTTAAAAAAAAAAAAAAAAAAAAACAATTTAAACCTCAAAATTAAATTATCTTTAAATTTATATAACCTATAAAAATATTGAGGATAAAAAAAAAAAAACAATTAAATATTTTCTATCTGTTTATAATAAAATAAATTATTAAATATTATATATAAAGTATTATTTTTATATTATTAAATTTATAATATATAATAATAAAATAATATATAAAAATAATAATACAAATAAAAATAAAAATAGAGAAATAAAAATAAAATAAAATAAAATAAAAAAAAAAAAAAAAAAAAAAAAAAATCATATATATATATTATTTCTTTAATATATATAAATGGATTATTAAAAAGAAAATTCAATAGAATTAAAAAGTACGGATATTTAATTTTTAACAAAATTTTATTTTAAAAAAAAAAAAAAAATTAAAATTACCGAAATAAATTATATAATATTCTTGTTAATATATATATATATTTTTTTTTTTTTTTTTTTTTTAATATATATATATTATTAATGTGATTTTTGATTATTACTATTATTATTTAAAATAGGTATAAATTGATTAATTTATTTTATTTATAAATTTAAACATTATGATTGTAAATACATATACATACATATATATATATTTAATGTGTAACAATAATTATCATTTTCAAAAAAAACAACCTATTCTTAAAAAAAAAATTTTTTTTTTCTCAATTTTAATAATTTATTATTATTATTATTATTATTACTATTATAATTATTAATATTATTTAAAATAGGTATAAATTTAATAATTTGTTTTGGTTTTATTAATAATTTAAATTTTATTACTTTACTATTAATAATAATAATAATGTTCCTCATTAAATATATAAATATATATGTATGTATATATAAATGTATGTATTTTAATGAGTAACAATAATACCATCTTCAAAACCAACATATTCTAAAATTTTTTCTAATTTATCCTTATATTCTAAATGACCACTAACAATAGAGGTTAAATCAATATTTTCAATACCTTCTACTTCAACTTTTTGAAGGCCAGCAATATGATTACAAATGGTACTGGCACGGAAAAGGAAACTTAATACCCAATCGGTTTGACAATAACCATTAATGACACGACCAGCGGTCATTGCACGAAGTTTAGACCATTGAATAGGATTTGATTCTACTGGAGCTCCAAATAAATAGATAGAATCCACGATAGAATGAACTAAAAATTTAGATTTTTCAAGTTCATCGTTAGATATATTTTCTTCATTTCCATCTGCTTTACCTTCTGAATCCTTATTACGTTTAGAACGATACCATGAAAAGATAGAATCATCTTGTTTTTTCATATTTAATTCAAAGGAATAGTTCCATAGTTCTAAGAGACAATAATAGATCACTCTGGCACCTAAGGAATAACCTACTAAGGTTACTGGTCTTTTACCATGAACGTATTTCAACAAAACTTCACGCGCCAATACCTTACCTGCCTTTTCAGCTTTATCCAAACCAGACGTCCATGGATTATCAATCATAGTACCCATTTGTACCATTGCCACTGGCCAAATTAATCCTGAAACCACACCACCCAAAATAGTTTGTCTTAAAAGCTGCTTAACTGTAAATGTTATGGAACCACTAACAATCATACTTTCCATAGCTTGCCCTAAATTAATTAAAATTTTACTATCGAATTTTAATGCATAAATATTACTAGACATGGTATTACGATTTTCAATTAAGCTTTCCCATGGTTTATAGATATCTTCAATATCTTTTAACCAACCTGAAATACAAATTATGACATGAAGTTTACTTGGGGAATTTTGTGGTACTACTTGAGTTGTATTTTCAAAACTTAAATTCTCTATAGGATTGGAATTAATATAGGTTGATTCGGTATCAGAAAGATTGGAAGTATCAGTATTTGAGTTAATACTATTTGTAGAACTTTGATTATAATTATGAGAAATAGATAAGGTATTTTTATGATTTGCACTAGTTTCAGAGGATTCACCGCTACTTTCGTTATTTTCATTACTTTTATTTTTATTTTTTTCTTCCTTCTTCTTTTCTATAAATTTGTTAATTTCGGGGTCTGTTCCTTGATAAGGTAATTCAATGAATTTAAATTCCTTGAGACCACTGAAAACTTTATGGAAATTATAGGCCGTAAGACCACCACCAGTAAGACCAAACAAAGCACCAAAGATAGCAACACCTGATGCGGTAGTTAAGAAAGTACCTACACCAGCCATAACACCAGTTGTAGTAATACCTAAAAGAGTTCCTAAAGTACTTAAACCTGCACCTAATGTACCTAAACCAGCTCCAACAATTGGAGCAGCTAAACCACCAGTAACACCAATAATAATACCACTTCCAACCGTAGCTAAACTCCACATCATCCATTTATTTTTAGCACTACTTTTTTCATTCTTTATATAGGGATCACCTTCACCTTCACTACCATTTTTCTTTTTTTGTTCCTCTAACGCTTTTTGATATTCTTCCCAAAGTAAACAACTAACACGATTTTCAACTTCAGGTATAATTGAAGAAAATTCAGCATCAATATTCTCTTGAACTTCATAAATATATTCATTACTAGCTTGACGAATAAGTTTCATTTCTTCTTCAAGACGAATATCTTCAGATTTTCCTTCATTATCATCATCATTTTTTTTTTGTTCTAGTTTTTGAACTAATTCAAATTCAAATTTTTTTTGTGAAATTAATTTGTATTCTGATAAAAGGTCTCTTAAAAATTGACGTAAAACTTGTCTCAAACGAGCATCATAAATAAATAAATTACTTGCTGTCTTTTTATTTTTAAATTCAAATGTGGTGGTTTTGGTATATTCCATATTTTGGAAGTAATAAATAAGAATTTCAGTTAACCCAGCACATAAAATATTATTAGCATTTCTTTTATTATTTTTTGAATGATTTTTAAGAATGAGGTCTTGTAATTCTTGATTTGAATAACCGTCATCCCCTTGCATAATTTTGGCTTGTTCTGTTTTATCAAAAAATATTTATTATTATTGTAGATATTCATTGTAAAATATTGAATAATAATTTTATAATGATTATAATAGGATATTTGGATATTTATTTATTTATGTTTTTATTGATAAAGTTAATTATAATTGAAATTTTCACCAATATAATTTTTAAAATTATAATAAAAATTTATTTTAATTATAAAATACATATATATAAGTTAATTAATATTCAACAACATCTATTATTAAATATATATATAAGAATATATATAAGAAAACAAATTAAGTATAAAAATTTAAATATAGGGTATTTAAAATATTATACTTTGTTTAATTTTTTAATTTTGAAAATTAAACTATACTATAAATTTTTTTTTTTTTCTAAATTTACCCTTAGAATTAATATTATAAGTTTTAAATAAAAAATCCATTAAGAGGCGACTCCAATTACTGTAATTCGTTAAAGCTGGTATTTGAAAATTTGAAAAATCATAATCATTTTTTGATTTGTTTTCTAATATTTCGACTTGTTCCTCTTTAAAAGTTTCCATGTCCTTTAATAACAAAGTATTTAGATTCACATTATTTTTTTCAATAATTTTCCACATTAAACCAATAAATGGAATAGGATTCTTTTTTATTTCATTTAATACTTCAATGTAATCTTGAGGAGAATCTTGTAATTGTAATTGTTCTTGACCTTGTTCTAGTTCTATTTTTTCGTTGGGTCCTTTTAGAACACTTGAACTATTTTCATCCAATGATATAATCTCATCGAAATCATCCATTATATTTTTGCTGATGTTATTATTTAAAATGTCGTCAATTTCTTTTGTATTATAAATACAAATTAAATAATTTTAAGTTTATGTATTTTTATTTATTATGATAGATACTATCTTAATCTATTTTTTTTTTTTTTTTTTTTTTTTTTTTATCAAATAATTATAAATTAGTAGAATTAAAATAATTTATTATTTTTATTTTATTTTATCTTATTAATTTTAGTAAATATATTCGATAGTATTCAGCCTTCTAAACATTTATATTAATATATCATACAAAAAAAAAAAAATTATTTAACTAATTTATAATAATGAGAAATATAATAACAAATACCTTCTTTTTATTTTTCTTTATTTAAATAAAATATTATTTATTTTTAAAAATTAACTTGATTTTTTTTTTTTTAATGAAAATATGTAATAATATTAAATAAAAACCAGCTTTATAATTATTAAATAAATTTACATATATTGGTTTAGTTTTTGGTTTTAAATGTTTTATATTAATTATATTAAATATATACAATCAAAAAAAAAATATTTATATAAAAGAATATTTTATAAAATATATATATGTACTATATTTTATTTTTTATTTAATAATTTAAAAAATATCTTGTAAAAAAAAAAAATAATCTTTATTTATTTTTCTTATTTATGTATTAAAATTTATATTTATATTTATTTATTGTATCTTTTTAATTATATATTATTTTTTATTTTTTTTTTTTATTGCTGTTTAAATATTTTTTGTTTTAAATAACAAAAAAAATCTTTTTATCTCTTTTTATATATTTTATTTAAATACTTATAAATTAATTACATATATTAAAATATATTTATAATATATTATAATAAAATTTTGCATTAAATTATTTTCAAATTAATATATGTTAATTTTTAAATATATATTTTATATTTATATATTTTTAATACTTTTATAAAAACAATATTTTTAAATATCAATTTTTAAATATCAATTATTAAAAAAGTTTTTTATTTTATTAAGGTTTATATTATCTGAATTAGACAAAAAGAAAAAAATAAGCAACCATAATTGATATACATATATTCCATGTAAAGTAATAGTAATATAATAAAATTTATTAAGTAATAATTTATATTATTTTTATATATTATAATATATTATAATAATAAAAGTTTTATAAAATATTAAGAAGGAATTTTTGGTAATCTTTTTTTTAATAAAAATAAAGTGGAAAAATATTGCTTCAACAAAATATTACTGCTAGTTCATCCAAATAATTTCAACATATTTAACATTTATATGTTTAAATTTTATACATATATATATATCTAAAAATTAAAAATAAAAACAGGTTTCTTTTTTTTTTTAAAAAAAAAAATTAATAATCCCAAATATTGATAAATCTTTATTCCCTCTAATTTTTTAAAATTTTTTTATTATAGAAAATTTATCAATAAAAATTTATATTTTAATTTTTTATTAATAAATACTACTTATTACAAAAAATCTTTTATTCTTTGTTTTTACTTTTCCTTTAAATTCTTTTTTTTTTATTTTTCTTTTTCTTTTCTTTGTTTTACTTTTCCTTTAAATTCTTTTTTTTCTTTGTTTTTATCATTCCTTTTATATTTTATATAAATTTTAAAAAAAAATTATCATAAAATCATAAATTCAAATTTTTATTATTTAATAATTTAAAAAATTTTAATTTACATTAAAGGTTACACGAAAAACTTAATTTACTATGTATAGAAAAATTTTCAATTAACGTTTTTAAAAAACTTTTAATAAAATTAATAAATTAAAATTATTGGATAAACTCTTAGTAAAGAAAAAAAAAAATTCGAAATTAAGATAAATACAAACTTAATGAAAAGACTTTAAAAATATTAAATTATTAATGTAATTATTAAATATTAAAAACAAATAAATGTATAATTAAGAAATGATACTTTAATTTATATAAATAATTTCAAGAAAATTATATAAATATTGATAAATAAAAATATAATAATAAATTTAAAATAAAAAATAAATAAAAAAATTAATCTATTTTGATAAATAATGTATATATAAATTAATGAATTATAAATATTTTTTATTTGTTCCTCACATTTTATAATGTATAATTTATATTAATTATAAATATTAATATCATAAATTTTATTTCATATTAAAAATAAAAATTATATATTTCAATCATTTTAAAATTTAAGAAATTTAAGTATACATAAAAAATAGTTATCATTAGTCATTAATGAGTTTTTTAATACAGTAATTATTTTTATTTATTAATCTAAAATTTAAACAGAATATAATGAAATTCTCCATCTAATATTAATGAATAATTATTATTTTTATTACCTATAAAATAAATTTAAAGATAAAATAATATAATTAAAATAATATAATATTAATAGTATTTTAGGAAAAAATATATATATTATATATATATTATATAAAATAGGAATTATTTAATAATCATAATTTAGTTTCAATAAATCAATGATTATTATAAAAAATAATTCCTATTTGAGATATATATATTATTATTTTTTATTTCACATTAATTTATTTTGTAATAAAAAATAATATGAAATATTCAAATAAATATTGAATTTTTTTTTTTTAAGAATAAATAAATTAATTGATAAATTGATAAATAATATATATATATTTTTTATATTTATTTATTTATTTATTTTTATTTATTTTTATTTATTTATTTTTATTTTATTGTATTTGTGATAAGTTGGTGTATTTTATAATATTTATTTTATAAAATATTATAATATTTATTTTTTCTATAAATAGAAGTTTTATAATCATATATCCTAAAAAAATATTATCTTTTAACTGTTTAAGAATCTTTTTATTAATTAAAAAATGTAAAATAATTTAAATCGGTTCTATCTCTGTCTAATAGAATCATGTAATAAAATAAATTATAAAATTAATATAATAATTTAAAAGGTAAAAAATATTTTTATATATAAGAATTAAGATAAAATGTTTATCATTTATAGTTTATTTTTCAAAATCTTACTTTTGCAATTAATTAATGATTTTATCATAGAATAAAAACATTTTTTTGAAATAATTTTGTATTATTTAATTTATAAATTATTTTATAATACTTTTTTTTTTTTTTTTTTAATTTTTTTTATAATACTTTTTTTTTTATAATACTTTTTTTTTTTTTTTTTTTTTTTTTTTTTTTTTGATAATTTTTAACTTATTTTTTGCTATTCTATTATTTTATTATCAATCACTAATTATTTATTAAAATTAATAATTTTTTGTATATTATATATATATATATATTTTATATAATTTTATATTTATAATAATATTTTTTTAAAATAAAAATAAAAATTGGAAATTATAAATAATATATATATGAAAAAAATAGCTTATCGGCTAAATAATTATTTATGATATTCTTGTTTATAATAATTATATCATTTTTAATGTTTTCATTCATTAATAAAAGAATTTATTTATAATAGTTTGAATACTTCTCATGCTTTTATTTAACAAGACTTTTATATATGTTATACTAATGATAAATAAATGCATAAATAAATACATAAATAAATAAATAAATAAATATATAAATATATAAATTTATAAATATATAAATAAAAAAAAATTTTTTTAAAAAGTATATATTAAAAAATTTTACATATAATTTTTTTTCATTTTTATATTTTCAAAATTAAACTTAAAAATATATAATAATAAATTTTACTTTTTTATCTTTTTAATGTTACTTTAAAAAAATTTTTTTAAAGGAAATTTTTTCGATATTCCATTTTATATATTTTTACTTCTAATTTTATTTTTATTTTTATTATTTTTATTTTTTTTTTATTTTTATTTTTATTTTTTTTTTATTTTTATTTTTATTTTTTATTTTTATTTTTATTTATTTTAATATAATATATATTAAATAAATATAAATATTTGTAAAGAAAAGGTACTTTTATTTCTAGATTTTTTTTTTCTTAAAATATATATATATATACATAGATAAATAGTAATATTTAAAATAAATAAATAAATATATATATATATATTATTATATTTTATTATAAAAATCATAAGCAAGAAAAAAAAATAAATAAAATAATGGATCTTTCAGATAAATATCCTTCAGAATTAAGTGATGAGGTTAATATCGGATTAAATAGTTAAATAAAATTAAAATTAAAAATATTAGTTTAAATATTAAAATATTATATTGTAATATTTAATTTAATAAACTAATATTATAATCCTATTTTGAATTAATAATTATAATTATTTGTCCATATTATTTATTATTGAATTATTATTATTATTATTATTATTTATTTATTTTTTTTTTTTTTAATTTTAAATATCATTTATATATTTTTTTTTTCATATCATAGGATATTATACCATTTACAGCGGATGCATTAGAAGTTGTTGAAACTGTAGTTTCATTCTTTTGTGATTGCTTAAATAAAAATGAACCAAAATTTATTACATTATTAAATGGAAATTTATCTCCAAAGAAAGAAGATATTAATTTACATCCAAGTTTAGATGGTGATCCAACCGAAAAAATTTGTCAAGAAACTCCTCTATTTAAAAAACCAACCGTCTTCAAATATGGTAATCCAGAAGAGAACGATATTATCACTGAAGGAAATCAGTTAACCAATGTAAATACCAGTTTCGATGATTGTATTAATAATACAGATCAAATCATTAATAAAATTGAAGATGATTTTAAAAATAAGAATAATTACACAGATTCCATTTTCCTTTCAAGTGATAGTGAAGGTGATGATGATGATGGTGCACCAGCTTGTGTTCTTGCAGCAAAAAAGGAAGCTGAAGGTATAGTTGATCAAGAAATAACATCGAATAATAATAGTACTATTAATTCTGAAAAAAAAGTAGAAGAAAGAAATTCTACAAGTAAGACCAATATTTCCAATGATGATTCCAATGCTAATACAACCCCAACTCCTGATGAACCAACAAATGAATTAAAAAGTATAAATAACTCTTCCGTTATTTCAACTTCAAAATCAGAAGATAATAATTTAAATGAAGAGGAAGAAACCAATAGTTTAGATTTCCCATTAGATGAAGGTGAAAAAAAGGAACCTGAATCAGCTGAAGCCACCGTTAATGAATCTATCAATCAAGAAGAAGATAATTTTGATGAAGGTAACTTTGATGATGGCAATTTTGATGAAGACACAGGTGATTTTAGTAATGAACCAAACTCTCCTTTACAACAAATAAATGGGGATGATTCATCTAAAGAAGAAGAAGGAATTGAAAATCATGAAGAAATAGATAATCAAAATGAAAAGGTTAAATTTACTGAACAAACAGCTTTACCAACACCTATGCCAAATTTAGAAGAAATGTCAAGTAAATTTTCAAGTCAACTTTCTGTTACTTTAAATGAATTAGAATATTATAATAATCCAAATATTTATCATGATAGTAACGATGAAATTAATTTTATTCCTATTCAAGAAAAAAGTAATTCTAATTGTGTTCGTTGGAAATATCATATTAAACATCATTCTACAAATAAAAAATTAAGATGTTCTAATTTCCTTATTATTTGGAGTCAACCAACTAAAATAAACCCAGTTCCAAAAGCTACTGCTGAAATGTGGATGATCTATTATCATACTTCAAATGTACATTACAATATAAATTTATATATTATATATTATATATATATATTTGTTTATTATTTTATTTTATTTTTTTATTTTTTTTTTTTTTTTTTTTCATTTAAATTTATATTCATATAATGATTATAATTAACAAAAATAATTAATTTATTTTATATATTATATCAGGTTGGAAGAAAAGATGCTACAATTACATATAGATTTAATGGATATTATAATACTCATGAAATTAATGTTCATAAATTCATGTTAGAATATAATAAATTTAAAGAAAATCCAAATGTAGAAATTACTAAAAAGGAATTCCCAACATTGTATACACCATTAGTATTAAACCCAAAGAAATGGCTTCCAGAACTAATTCGTTCGAAGTTATTAATTTCAAATGAAATTATGAATAAAACATTATTAGTTGATTGAATGGAAAATAAAATAATAATAATAATAATAATAATAATAATAAATTAATTGCTTTATTTTTATTATTTCTATAATCAATAATAATATATAAATTTAAAATGTAATTAATATCAATAAAGTAGTTTTATTTTCAATTTTCATTAATAACAAAAGAATAATATTAGTAAGATAATAACATATAAATATTAAAAATTATAATTATGCAATATACCCATTGTTAAAAAAAAAAAGTATTTTTTTTATATTCATTTTTATTTCATTAATATTATTATTATTATTATTATTATTTTATTTTTAATTTATTTTATTATTAAAAATATTAACATGAATAAAAATAATAGTTTTATATGTAAAATATATATAATAATAAAAATATATATTTTTTTTTATAAAAATTTTTAATAAAATTTTTTTTTTTTTATAATATTAACAAAAATAAAAATATTTATTTTATAGAAAAGTGATTACTAAACTAGTTTTAATTAAATTTTTAATAATATATTATAGATATTAATTTATTATTAATTTAGATTTATTAATTTTAATTAATAAAAAAAAAATTAATATTAAAAAAAAAAATAAATAAAAATTTATTTTAATATTTTAATGTAAAAATGAGGGTTTAAATAATTTATTAAACTATTATATTTTATTTTAGAATTTTACTTTTTTTTTTTTTTTTTTTTTTTTTTTGTATTTGTGCAAAAGGAGAGATTTCTATTTAAAATAAATAAAAAGATGAGACAAGAAGCTGTATATGAAGAATTAGAATATTTAGGTAAAATTAGATATGGATTAAAACCTAATTCTGAAATTTATATAAAAAAAAATGCCAATAATGAAATATTAAATTATATTGCTGATACTACTCATATGGGTGTTATGGATGTTGATATCACTACTTCATTGCTAAAAGATAATTCAAATTTTGTTACTTTAAAGGAACTCGATCAAGTAAAATCAAAAATTACTAATGAAGAAGTAAATTTTGTAATATTTAAATGTTGTTTAATTGAGAATGTATGGATAGTTGTTAAACTTAGTGACAGTGGATATACGGTAAGATAATATTTTTTAATTTTGAAAAGCATCATTATTAATATTATTAAAAAATTACATACATACATATATAATTAAATTTTGAAATAAAAAATTTATTTTTCTTTTTTCTTTTTATATTATTTCTTATTTTTTAATTTTTTATTTTAAATATATTTAAACTTTTATTTTTTTTTTCTTTTTAAATTTTCAAATTTAATTCATTACAATTTTAAATAATATAATTTATGTAACTAGGTATATATTTTTTATACTTTCTCTAATAATTTTATATTAAAATTAAATATTTAATTATATAAATATTTAAGGTAATTGATACATTTTCAGAAAAACCAACATTTGAAAATTTAAATGATTTTAATTTTAGTTTTGGACAAAATAGAGAAGGTTAATATAATTTTTTTTTTTTTTTTTTTTTTTTTTTTTTTTTTTTTTTTATTTTTATTTTTTTTTTTTTTTTATTTTTTTTTTTATTTTATTTTATGAAAAAAATTTCTAAATAATACATGAATATTTTTATTTATTAATAATATTTAATAATATTTCAATTTAAACTAATATCAATAAATCCACTTTCTTTTTATAAATATCTATCTTTCATTATTTTTAATATTATAACAAAAATAAATATATAAATAAAATTAATATTTTATTGTTAATAAAAAAAAATTTTTTTTGTCTCAGCTGAAGAAGCATTATATCCTTATATCAATTTCTCTTTTGAAACTATGGAAAATCTTTTGCATACTGTAAGTCCAAGCTTTCGCGGAGAATTCAAAGATAGTCTTATTAATAAACTACAGTTAGAATTAGAAAAATATAATGAAGAGGGAAACTAAAATTCATTTAATTATTTTTATTATTAATATTATATCTATAACTATTATAAACCAAAATTAAATAATTATTCAATAATATTAATCATATTTAATATGATTATTATATACAATTCAAGTATATAAAAATATTTTTCTTCTTAATAATAACACTAATTCTATTGAATATTATTATTATTATTATTATTATTATTATTATTATTATTTTAAAGTAAAACAATAACAAAAATAATTAATTTAAAGCCAATAAATATTTAATACCTATAATACTATATTTATTATTTAAAATTTACTATTAAAAAATAAAAATATAATAATAATAATAATAATATAAATAATAATAAAAAAGAAAAAAAAAAAAATATATATATATATATATATACATAAATATAAAATTTTTTTTCTTATAATCTTTATTTTATTTTATTTTATTTAATTTTTATTAATACTTTTGTATTACTTCACTATTTATTTTACTTTTATTTTATTTTATTTTATTCAATCTGTACTTTATATTCATATTATACTATTTATTTTATTTTATTTTACTTTATTTTATTTTATTTAATCTTATTTTATTTTATTTTATTTTATATTTTAATTATTAATTATTATTTATTTATTTTTATTTTATTATTATTTATTATTTATTTATTTTTATTTTATTATTATTATTATTATTATAATTATTATTATTATTATTATTATTAATTTTTTTTTTCTTTTCATTTTTACTATTATAATTATTATTATTTTTTTTTTATTTTTTATTTTTTTTTACTTATTCGCTATAAGCAATAAAAAAAAAATAAATAAATAAAAAATAAATAAATAAATAAATAAAAATAATACAATAGACAATAAAATATTAATAAAATTATTAATTTATTATTATTAATTTTAATTTTAATTTTTTTTTTTTTTTTTTTTTTTTTTTTTTTTTTTTTTTTTTTTTTTTTGCTTTAAATATATTTTTTTTTACTTAATTACTACTATACAGGAAATATAATAATAAATATAATAACAACATAACAATATTAATAGTAATAAATGAATATGTTTATTTATTTAGTTGTTGTGTTAATAAGAAGGTATTGTAACATATAATGGTATACTTTATATAAATTATTCATTTTATTATTATTATTATTATTATTATTATCTTAATAATATTAATCATTTATTATCATACTCTAAAATTTAATAATAGAAACTAATGAATAATAAATTAAAATAACATATATATTTATATAAATGAAATATTTTAAAAAAAAACATTAAATATTAAATTAAATCCATATCTTTTTTTTTTTTTTTTTTTTTTTTTTTGAAAATTTACTACTACTATTATTATTATTATTATTATTATTATTATTATTATTATTATTATTATTATTATTATTATTATTATTATTATTATTATTATTATATTAGTATTATTCTGGATTTGGATTTAAATAAGATGCAAAGATAGGATCATTTCTTAAGATTTTTGTATTTACAATAACATAATATATATGTAATAATAAATAAGGGAATCTAGAAGTAAAATATTCGAGAAAACCATCTGGTATTGGCCCTAAGGCTTCTTTTACATAATCTGGTAAATCTTGATAGTGATGTTTCTGTATAAAAAATTAAAAAAAAAAAAAAAAAAAAAAAAAAAAAAAAGATAAAAAAAAAAAAAAAAAAAAAATAAAAATAAAAATATAAAAAATTAATTTTTATAATAATATAATATTTAAAAATATATATATAATAATAATAATAATAATAATAATAATAATAATAATAATAATAGTAAAACTTTATTATTAATATATATGTATATATTTAATTTACCTTGTTACGAAGAGAACGTAATAAATCACGAACACTTCCACCATTATATTTACGATATTTACCAAGATTATCACGAAGAGCTTTATCAATTACTTTATACCAATCTCCAGAAACCACAATTTCTGCATTTGTTTCAAGAAGTTGAAGAAGTGGTGAGGGTGGATCACGTGGCTCAATTTCAAAACGATCGGAAGCTTCTTGTAAAAAGTTAAGACGTTGTGTTGGAGACCAAAAGTATGGATGAGACATGATAGCTTTAGCACTAGGCCTTTTTCGATAATCTCCTTGAATCATATGTTCAATTAAATCCTTTGCTTCAATATTTATACTAAATTCATTTTCTAAATTGTAACGACCATTAATAATATTGGCCTCACGATAATAACGATCACCAAATGGATGTTGACCATTTGTTAATACATAAAAGAATACACAACCTGCTGCAAAAATATCAATTGCTTTAGTTATACGTAATGGTTCTGGATGATCATCCATATTAATTTGACTTTGAGTAATTTTATAATATGAAGATGAGTTTTCATTATTGGATGTTAAAGAGCTAGTATCACATGACCCGTTTTGACCTAAATTAGCTAATAAAAGAGCTTCTGGGGCACGCCATCCTACTGTACCTGCAGCCATATGAATAGTATTGTTAAATGAACTTTGATTTTCATCTAACTTTTTACATAAACCAAAATCAGACAGTAAAATTCTTGGGTGTTTCTGATTATTTTTAGGTTCTGCTATTAAAATATTCTTTTAGATAAGTTATAATAAATTAACCAATTTAAAAAAGGGATAAATTATTAAGAGCTTAAAGTTTAATTAAATTTTTTTATAATAATAATAATAATAATAATAATAATAATAATAATAATAATAATAAACTTTTTATCTTTATTTTTTATTTTATTTATTTTATTTTTTTTTTTTTTTTTTTTCAATTTTTTATTTTACCTGTGGTTTAATATCACGATGTACAATCTTTAAAGAATGAAGATGTTGTATACCTGATATAATTTGATACAATAATTTTTCAGGTTTAATTTCTGATCTTATTTTTGAAAACACTTCATTATTTTGTTTTTCTATTATGTCTTGTAATGATGCAATACATAATTCAATAGCTATATACATAAATTTATCCGTTGTTTCCTAATTTCATTGTTGTATTTTTTTTTTTTTTTTTTTTTTTTTTTTTTTAAGTAACATTAATTGATAAAGCGATAATAATAATAATAATAATAATAAGATAAATATTTATTATAAAATTATTGAAAATATGTAAATATTTTATTCCTAATATTAAACTTACTCTTGCAAAATATCTAATAACATTGGGATGATCATCACTTTCTTGTAATAATTGTACTTCCTTAGCAGCAATATCATAAAAATCAATAAGAAGACGTTTAATTGCTACTTTTCTACCTTGGAAAGTTCCCTTAAATACAACAGTACCATGACTACCATAACCTAATTTATATAAAATTATGAAATTATGAAATTATATAATTTTATTTTAAAATAATATTTTAAAATTCAAATAATAATTTTTTTTTTTTTTTTTTTTTTTTTTTTTTTTTTTTTTTTTTTTGTCGTTATTATTGTTATTGTATTTTTATATTTTTGAATGTTTGTATTTTATTTAATATAATTTATAAAATATTATTATTATAAAATAAATCGTTAATTATTAATAATATAATTCATATTTTATATTCCAAAAAAAAAAAAAAAAAAAAAAAAAAAAAAAAAAAAAATTACCTAATACTTCATCATTTATAACAAGTGATCCAATATTTAATGGATATTGAGATTCATTGATTTTTTTATCATTTATTTCTGATTTTTCAATCATTGTTTTTTCACTTTCATCATTAGTATTAGAATTTGTATTAGAACTGGTATTGTTATTGATATTAGAACTGAAATTGATATTAGTATTAGAATCTGTATTAGTATCATCACCATCAATATTATTCTTTAATGAATTACCAACTTCTTTTATCTTATTTAATAAATCTTGATCCGTTGTTAGACTTTCTTCAGAAATTTCTCTAGTTCTAATTCCATCGGTACTTAAAGAAGAATAATCATTGTTAGTATCAATATCCATTGGTATTTGAGATTTATTTAAACTTTGTAATAAATTAATAAAATGATTAACCACGGCTGATTTTTCCATAATATTCATTTTATAACCTAATTTAGATTTTTCATCTTTTTCAAATGAAATGAATTTATTTTTGAAGGAATAAGCGATCATTCCACATACACCAAGAGAAAATATCAATCTTCCAATAAAATCAAATATTTTACTGGAAATGGCAATACCGGTCTTAGTATTATTAAGAATATTTTGGGCCGTTGATTGTTGATCTTCATTTGTATCACAAAGTTGATCTCGATTTTCTAATATAAGATTATAATCTTCATAATATTCTTTTTCTCCTAGTAAACATGCTGGGAAATATGGTGAACCATAATGACATTCAGATGAAGACAAACCTTTTTCAGATTGTTCTTTTCCATCTTGATTTTGTTCGTTATCATATTCATTATACATATCATTACTATCAACTTCTTCAATAACTTCATTTTTATTTTTGTTTTTATCTTTATCTTTATTATCACTAATAGATCCAAAATAATTATTATTAGGATTATAAATACTTAATTTATTATCTGAAGATTCATCTAATGTTAATTGATCATCAATTGTAGATTGGAAATTTGGGAACTTTTCAGAAGATAATGCATAAAGATTACCATCAATTGAACCAATAAATGCTTTTTTTGAATTACTTAATTGTTCTTTTGGCCAAATTGGTTTTGCTTTAGATAATTTTAATTTTCCTTTTTGATCATCAGTTGGAGAAGAAGAAACACTAAAAGTTGAAATAACTGGAGATGGAAATTTGAAATTTAAATATTTATCACTACCCTTCTCATGAATTATTAAATCACCTTGAGCATTTGCTGAAGCTGATAATGATTCATATACTGATTTTTCATTATTAGTAAATTCAGTGGCTTGTTGTTCATCAAAATTAGCTGTTGTATATTCTGAGTAAGAGATATTCCATCTATAATTATAATAGTATAATTTATATTGATTAGTTTTAATAAATAAAATAAAATAAAAATAAAAATAAAAATAAAAATAAAAATAAAAATAAAAATAAAAATAAAAATAAAAATAAAAATAAAAATAAAAATAAAAATAAAAATAAAAATAAAAATAAAAATAAAAATAAAAATAAAAATAAAAATAAAAATAAAAATAAAAATAAAAATAAAAATAAAAATAAAAATAAAAATAAAAATAAAAATAAAAATAAAAATAAAAATAAAAATAAAAATAAAAATAAAAATAAAAATAAAAATAAAAATAAAAATAAAAATAAAAATAAAAATAAAAATAAAAATAAAAATAAAAATAAAAATAAAAATAAAAATAAAAATAAAAATAAAAATAAAAATAAAAATAAAAATAAAAATAAAAATAAAAATAAAAATAAAAATAAAAATAAAAATAAAAATAAAAATAAAAATAAAAAATAAAATAAAAATATATATATATAATATAAAATATAAAATATAAAATATAAAATATAAAATATAAAATATAAAATATAAAATATAAAATATAAAATATAAAATATAAAAAAAAAAAAATTTAATAAAAAAAATTAAAAAAAAAAAAAAAAGTATAACATAACATACTTTATTTTTCCTGTTAAACTATCTTTGATTATCAATTTATAATCTATTAAATTATTTCATTAATACAATTATCATAATTATATACATTATTTATTGGAATAATAATAATACATAATAATACAATTTTTAAAACAAAATAATTAGTTAAAAAAAAAATATTTTTAAAAAATTTAATAAATTATATATATAATACTAACCAACTCTTCCTATATGAACAACATCAGAACTTTGTTTAAGGCCGAATGAGGCATCCATTGAATATGATTTTATCAATTTACCAGTATATAAATTTAATACTAAAATATTAGTTGTTTTACTACCTAAATAAATATTTTCATTTTGTGCAAATGGCGCTTGCTCAATTAAAGCTTTAATTGAAAAAGGTAAAACCTTTTTTTATTTATTTTATTTTATTATTTTATAAGCATTCAACAAAAATTATACAGTATATATATATATATAGAAATATAAAAAAAATAAAAAGAGACGTAAATGAAAGTATATATAGAAACATTATATATAATTTATATAATGTATTATATAAATATTAATTAAATTAATTAATATATTATTTTTATAATTATATATAATTAAATAGCAATATATTTTACATGTAAATCTTCTCCTGGTTTCATAACAAAAATGTTTCCATCTTCAGTTGGTTCAGGAATAAAAATTTCATTAAAAATATCCTCTCTTCTAAGTGCTAAATCATCTTTTCCTTTCTTAATTTCTGAAGAAATTTTAGCACTGTCATTTCTACTTCCTTCTTTAATTTCTATTTTACTATTTCTTGTTCTTTTACGTTTTTCCTTGAAATCCCTAATTGGTTTTTTTGAATTTAAATCGGGAAAATCATATAATTTTGATTTCACCATAGAACCTCTATCGAGGTCTAATGTCCACAAACGTTCTCCAGTTGCTTTATTAATACCATGAATATTGCCATCAAGTGTTGTAACTATAGCAACATCAAGAGATTTTCCAGACTTAAAATCTCTTTTATATTTTTCTATAGAATTATTTTCACTTCTACTTTTTTGAATAAAAAGTAGAAAAATTACTGATAAAAATTTAAATATAAATATTATATGGTTAATTAATTCCATGCTACTTTATTATCTTTTTTTTTTTTTTTTTTTTTTTTTTCATAAAAAGAAAAAAAAAAAATAAAAATGTCTTTAGAACAAATTTTTCAACAGAGAATTGTATTAGTACTTAATAATATTATTTTATTTGTTATTTTACATAAATTCAATAAGTGTTTTTCCTTAATTTTTATATATATATTATTAATATTCTTTTCAAAATTGTTATAATTCAATAAAAATTGAACTTTTTTAATTGTTAAATATTATATAATAAAAAATTTGATTTTCTTTTAGTGATTATTGTTATTTTTAGAGGAATACATATATATTTAAATATTTATATCAACTTGAAAAAAACTAAAAATAATAATTATTGATTATTTAACGCCTTCTTTAAAAAAAAAAAAAAAAAAAAAAAAAAAAAATTAAATTAAATATTTAAAAATAAAATTAAAAGTTGAATTAAAATAAAATTTTATAATTTAATTTAATTCAATAACTAAATATTAATCTACTTTATTTATTTAAAATATTATTAAAAAAAAATATACTTTTTTAAATAAATTCTTTTCTACTATTTTTATTTTTTATTTAATTTTTTATTTTTTATTTTATTTTTTATTTTTTGTTTTTTATTTTTTGTTTTTTATTTTTTATTATCTTTTAATTTTCTATATTTTACTAAATTATTTATTACTATCAAATAATAATTTTAATATTAATATTGTTGGTTTTCATTTAATATTTATTCATTAACCTCATTTCTGGAATTCTTAATTATCTGTGTTTTTATTTATATATATATAAATATATTATTTATTTATTTATTTATTTATTTATTTATTTATTTATTTATTTATTTATTTATTTATTTATATTTAATTAGAATTAAATATTTTCTTTTCTATAATACATTAATTTCAAAATTATATGGAAGTATATTAGCAATAATATATCATAATATTAATATATTCAATAATATTTAATTGAATATATTAAAATATTTAATAATAAAAATTAATTTTATAAATATACAAATTTTTTCTTTTTTTTTTTAATAAAAGACTTAGAATAATAATACTTTATTTGATTATTGAAAATGGTTTAAAATAAAATAAAAATTTATAATGATTACTATTAAATAAATAAAATTTTTAATTTTATATTTTAAATAATTTATAAACTAAATTTCATTATTCCTTGTACTATTTTATATATTATAAAATTGTTAATATCAAATAAAGAAACTATATAATAGTTGATTTTTCGAAAAAGCTATTGAATTCCTTGGTTTTTTTTTTTTTTTTTTTTTTTTTTTATTTCCGGTGTGTACCACCCTATGCCCATGCCCCCCCTCAAGACATTGGATAAATAGTTGCATGTTAATTGTTATTTCAAAAAAGCTTTTTTATTTAAATTAATTTTTTTAATTATACAAAAATTATAATATATATATAAAATGGATTATTATTTTTTTTGTATTACTTTAATTAATTAATAAATATCATTTAGATTGTTCTAAATATTTATATGAATCTAGTATGTATATATTTATTTATATATAATTATTTATATATAAATAATTAATTTATATTTATTTATTCATTTATTTTTATTTATTTACATAACATTGTATTTTTTTTTTAATTTTTTTTTGTACATCGATAAAAATTATTTGTTAATATTAAGCATTTATTACCATATTTTTATATTAATTTATTTATATATAAATCAATTTATACATATTTTGTATTAATTCTATGTAAACTCTACATTTTCTATAAATAATAAAGAATATTTACTGAATTTAATTTTTGCTTTTTTTTGTTTACATAATTATTTTTTCTATAGTAAAATTATAAAGGTAAATTTCGAACTTTAATATAATGTGAATTTTCTAAAAGGATTTTAAAATAAATAAAATATAAATGTATATATAATTTTGTTATAAATTTTAGTTAAAACATGTTTATCCAAAAATAGTTATTAATATTATTATTTTTATTAAAAATAAATACAGAAGTGTAGTATTATAATGCTATATATAATTCATCATCAATATATATATTATGTATAATAAATTAAAAAAAAAAAAGAATTAATGAATTATAATTTCTTAATTAATTATAATTTCTTTTATTTATAATAATGTTTTTATTTTAATTAATAATAGCTTTTATAATAAAAGCTGAAATATTTTTTAAAGAAATATTTAAAATTTACTAACAATCTTTTTTTTCTTTTTTTTTTTCTTTTCTTTTCTATATATATTTATTTATTTGTTAAAATAAAACATTTCCTTTAAAATTTATAAATAAAATAAACATATATATAAGTTTATATATATCTAAAAATGAATTTTAAACTTTGTAGCTTAATTAGTCTTTTAATTTCTGTAGTTTTAGCCTTGAAAGATTTTTCAAAAAAGGTTGAAAACAACGTATACGTTGCTACTCTTTCTAATTACGATTCACTTGTTTTAGATAAAAGTAAAGATGTTTTCGTTATGTTTTACTCTCCAATTTGTCCATTTTCACAAAAAGTAAGCATAATATAAAAATTATTTTTCATTAATAAATAATAAATATATATATACAAAATTAAAAATTAAAATATATTATTTATTCAATTTATTAAAACAATAATAATAATGAAAATATATATATTAAAGTAATAATTAATTATGTTTTGTTTTATTAATATTAATATTAATTAGTTATTACCAACCTGGGAACAATTAGCTGATAGATTCAAATCACAATCAAATGATATTATTTTTGCTAAATTCGATGGCTCTGATGTTGATGTTCCAGATTCTTCTCCATGGATTGAACTTGAAGGTATAGTTTATAATTCTATTAAAAAATGTAGAAAAATAAAATAAAATTAAAAAAATAAAAAAGCCAAAAGAAATTAAATAAATTTAATTTAATATAGTAGTCTTTGTTTAATATAATAGTGTTTGTTTGATTTAAATTAAAATTAATCAATATTTTTATTAAATATATAAAAATAAATTTGTAATATAATTATTTTAATTGTTTTTTTTTTTTTTTTTTTTTTTTTTTTTTTTTTTTTCTTTTCGAATAATAATATAATATTAATAACATTTAAAATTATCAATTAAATGAAAACAACAAAATTTAAAAAATTATTATTTTAATAATTAAATAAGAATTCCCAACCATGGTTTTATTCAAGAAAACTAATATTGATAAGAAAAGCTATGTTTTATACCCAATTGAAGGTTCTCGTACTTTAGCTAATTTAGCTAAATTTATTGAACATTCATCAACTAACAAGAATCACATTGAACTTACTCAAGAAGAAATTAATGAAGTTGATAATTATGATGATGTCACTCCATTAGATGCTGATGATGATGAAGAACTTGATGATGATGATGTTAAGGCTATCTTAAATAATATGGAAGTAGATGATGATGAAATTAAAGAAGATAATGATGAACAATATGTTCGTATCAGTGTTGACGATGATCATAAGGAAAAGAACGGTAAGAATAAACATTATTTTATACATTATTATAATGTAAATTTAATATTAAAATCTCAAATAACATATATATATTAATTTCAATAGATGATTCTATTCCAAAAACTAAAAATGACGAAGTTCCAAAAACTGCTGCTTCTAAGGATGAACTTTAAATATACTTAGAATCAAAATAAATAAAAAATCATAATATTAATAATATAAAATATAATAGTAAAAATGAAAAGTAAAAATAAAAATAAACTAAAAATAAAATAAAATAGAAAAAGTGAAAATTCAAAATATTAAAAAAGTATATATATTTATATATATAGTAATAGAAGTATTTTTAAATTATAAGAAGTACAAAAAAAAAAAAAAAAAAAAAAAAAAAAAAAAAAAAAAAAAAAAAAAAAAAGAAAAGAAAGGGAAAATGTAAAATGCTAATATATACATAAACATTTAATAAGTAATAAAAAAAATAGAAAATAAAAAATTTCTTTTTTTTTTTTATTGTATTTTTTAAATTTATTTTAATTTATATAAATTTTATTTTTTAATAAAAAGCAATTAATGAATTAAATCGAAATATTTAGCATAATTTTATTTTAATATTTATTTATAATCATATTATATGATATAATAAAAAACGGTTAGAGATTATTTGTTTTATTATTTATTTTTATATGTACTACTACTACCAAGAGCGTCAATGCTGAAGAAACAGTAAGACAGGCCAGCAGGGCTAGCGCAACCAATGAAGATCATAGTTTCGTATCTTAAAATTATGATTAACAGTGTAAAGTCAAAATTAATTATTATACTTCAGTATAATAATGCCCTTGTGAAGTCTTATAAATATTAATTAAATGAAACTAAAATACTTTATACAATTATTTTATTCTATTTTGTGTTTTATTTTGTTTATTTTTTTATCTTTTTTTTTTTTTTCTTTTTATTACATGTATTTTATCAAATATTCAATTAATAAAGATGAAACAAGTTTGCTGCTGTTAAAAAAAAAAATTTTATATATGTATTATATGTATTTATTTATTTATTTATTTATTTATTTATTTATTTATTTATTTATTTATTTATTTATTTATTTATTTATTTATTTATTTATTTATTTATTTATTTATTTATTTATTTATTTATTTATTTATTTATCTCAATATAAAATTTTTTATAATATATTAATTTAATTATTAATTTAATTTTTATAATTG
Source organism: Neocallimastix lanati (nom. inval.) (assembly GCA_016946835.1). Classification (NCBI taxonomy): domain Eukaryota; kingdom Fungi; phylum Neocallimastigomycota; class Neocallimastigomycetes; order Neocallimastigales; family Neocallimastigaceae; genus Neocallimastix; species Neocallimastix lanati (nom. inval.). Next base: position 282,560 of record JACVTC010000152.1, on the reverse strand, counting down.
AATTATTAATCATTAATGTAATTTTCTTAAGAACAACAAGGTACCTTTATCTTTTAAAAATTGTTTTATGCTCTTATATTATCATTAAAGTCCTCTACTATTCCCTTCTACTTAGTTCCAATAAAATTTGTATTAAAAATATTCAATCTGTAATTAATACTAGTATGCTATGGTGTCATGGCTCATCACAAAAAAAAAAAAAAAAAATAATAATGAAATCAATAATTCAACGCATGTTTTATTATGTAAAAGTAACATTAAAAGGAATTCAACTATTAGTACTTATGCCCTTTAATGAGACTTTTATTTTTTCCCTATTGCTGGATTCTATGCGTCTATACAAACTAAGTGCTTCTATAAAATGGATTAATTCTAATTGCATCAATAAAGATCTTATTAAAAATATTCCTACAATGAGTAAATTTCCTTGAGCTAAAGAATCTCATTTTCTGTATATAGAAAAATCCAGATAAAAAACTTATCAAAAAGTTTAGTGATGTTATTGAAGTATATCGGTTTAATATTGCTATCACAGTATTAAAGAAACCTAACAGTGATAAATCAAAATTCATTCACACAAGAACTTTACTCAAGGTAAATTCATTGAGTTTAGTCTTGGATTTAATTGGATATTACTTTTAAGATGTGATTATAAATATATAATACCACTATTGCCTTTAGAAGTAGTAGAGTTACAGAAATTGTCCCAAATTTCGTATATGTTATGTCATAGGTGATCCACTTTTTTCAAATTATAGATTGAAATCATTAGATTTCATCAATGACCTTTCTATCTTGTTTAGCTTTAGATGATCTACAATTCAATACTGGGGAACAAAGACCTTGAAAAAAATTTCTATTAAAGAGTTCTGGGTCTAATGTTATATATAGCTAGCCTTGTGAATACCCTTATCAGAGATATGTCAGTCAAGTCATTAGTAGCTCTCTTGGGTTACTTTTTGATTGTTATAGTAAAAAATCCTTCACAACCAAGAGAGTAAACGTCGAACCGATATAATAAAGAAGAACCTCTATTACTAGTCCTCCTAGTACATCTTACACATATAATAATAATCAATAATCACTTTTTACATAACGAATTTACAAAAATTGAATCTCCTGATAACATTTCACTTCGTTCAAGGAAAAGTTTAGTGATTTTCACACTATCTCCTTTGCATATGTTGCTTCTTTCTTTTTTTTTTATTTAATATTTTTGGTATAAATGATCTCTATTCATATCATAATACCATAATAACTTATAATAAATTTTCTCTTTATTTTCATTATATCACATTAACTTTATTTTTTATTAAATTTTATTTTTAATATTTTTATTTATAATATATTTTTTTTAAATATATACATATATATATATATATATATATTTTTTTTTTCTATAGACTGAAGACTTTTGTCTCTCCCATATGTTAATTATGTTAATATGGGTGTATGATAAAGAAGCCATATTATTTTTATTTATAAATGGAATACCACCTGTAATTTAAAAGAGAAATAGACCTATCCATCCTAGTATCAGAAAATTCACAGAATTATATAATATAGTAGTGACCAATATAGAAAATGACAGAAAACTTCTATAGCCAGAAACCTATGGATACTGAAGGAAGAAGACCAAGAGCGTATAATAGAAATTTAGGAGTTGAAAGATATAAACTTGAGAACAGAAGAGTATATAGGGGATCATTAGTCAAAACCAACAAAGCGAGAAAATGTTTTATATGTAAAAAGACCAGGCACTTACAGAAAAACTGTCCAATCTTCAAAGAAAATTGTAGAAACTACCCAAAAAAGGCCTGTACAGTTACTGCTAATACTATCAAAAAAATTAACACCTACAAGGTCATTTTGAAAATCAATGACCGTTCTGAACACCTTAGTGAACTACAAGCTCAGACTTAAGTTTTATTGATTGGTATAATGTAAAAGTTACCAAAGTTACCAAATTCAGATCAAAAAAACCTTTTAGGGACAAATTTATTGAAGGTTTAAGAGGAAATGGTCAATTTAACTTTGAAACTGTGCCGATGATAATGGAACTCAAAAACCATTACGAAAACATTTCCTTTTACGTTACCAATTTATCTGTAAATATAACAATGATTTTAAGAAATAGATAGTTGAGGAAACATAATCCAATTATAAGTTTAAAGGATCAAACCATCACATTCGGTTCTAGAAATTGTGTCCAAAACTCCTGCGTTACTACTGAAGAAGTAGAAAGCAAGATTTTGTTAAGATAAGAAAAGAAGCTTATTTTATAATTCTTATATAAATATCTCATTTGATTTTTCTTTTAGAAATCAAGAGTTATTATAATAAAACTTTATAATAAATAAAAATTAATAACTATTTATAATTTTAAATAATTAACTTATTAATAAAAAATTTATTTTAATAGAACATATTTTATAATTCATACCTTATTTTTGTGTTGTGTTATCATACTGTATTATAAATTCTTATAATACTGCTAAATAAAGATAAGTATTTTTATTTTTATATATATTCCTATCTAGTAATTAATTATTAGATTGACATTAGAATTACTTTCAATAGTTCAGTTCAGTTATATAAATTTTAATAATAATAAATAAAATAATAATATTAATCATTAATTTATTTATATTATTAATAAATTAATTCAAGTTTGTTATGTAAGTTAACCTTTATTATTTGATATAAAACAAATATGTGTAGTAACATAATTGTATATATTCAGATATTAAATTTATATCTTATTATAATAATTTATATTATCATATATTTTATATTATTATTTATATTTTATATTATTTATATTATATCACATTTCTGATATATATTTCATAAATATTATACTTCTTATTTTAATAATAAATTAATTATATGCTTTTATGTAATAATTTAATTATAAAATTAATTATAAGATTTTGAAACAGAAATTCTGGGATAGTGGTTAGAGTTATGATCAGGAACTAAACCACTTGTGTTTGACTCACACTAATATTTTTTTTTTTTTTTTTTTTTTTTCATGTATTTTTTTAATAAATATTATATTAAATGAAGTTTATTCCTAGTGTCAAAATAAAAAAAAAAAAAAGTAACAGTTTTAAATTTCAATAAAAAATATTAAAATAATATATATATATACATACTTTTCATTTTAATATCTACTACTTATTAAATATTAAAGTTACATATTCTATTATATTTTATATAAAAAAAAAAATAATAATAAAGAATATACATTATTCATTATTTTGCGGCGGATCAGTGGATAAATATAATCAAAAGGAACAAAAAAGAAAAAATTATAATATCAATAAAAATATTTCAATATATTAACAATAAAATAAATTATATTCGTTAATACAATAATTGGATAATAATTATGCATAAAATATAATATTTTTTTTTTTAATTTAATTTTTTAATATGGTATAAATTATTTTTTTATTTTTAAATTTGTAATGAATAATTATTGTATAAAAATTATTAGTCATAATTAAATTATTATACAATAATAAGAGTCCTTCATTTTTCAGCAAATCTTAAATATTTTTAATAATTATCAAAATAATAAAAGAAATAAAATTAACATATATAATATAAAAACAAGTAATTAGGTAAAATACAGTTTAAATAAATTTAAAAAATAAAAAAATACCTAAATATGAATTTTAAATTTCAATTCAATTTCGAATAAATACTAACAAATTATTATTTTTCTAAATGTATTTTTTTTTTTTATGAAATAATATTACTAATATATATATATATATAAATCTTAAGATAAATCATTTAAAAGTAAATGAATAAATAATTATTATTTAGAAATTATATGATTAAAGTATCTCAATATAATAGAATAAATGAAAAAAAAAAAAAAAAAAAAAAAAAAAAAAAAAAAAAAAAAAAAAAAAAAAATAAATAAATATATATATAAATAAGATGATAGTAAAAGATGTATAAACAATAAATGAAATGTTGAAATAAATGTTTTTAAAATTTGATAATTGAATATAAAATTAAAGGAATTCAACAATAATAATTACAATTATTATTATTATTATTATTATTATTAATTATTATAAATATATATATATAAATATTAATTACTAAAATTTTTATTACTAAATTTTTATAAATAATATGTAAATATAAATATATTAATATTAATTATTCAAACTTGTATTAACAATATATGAATTTTATATATATTTAATATAAGAACAATAATTTAAAAATGAATCAATCATATATTACTTTAAATAATGGACAAAAGATACCACAGATTGGCTTAGGTGTTTTCTTTATTTATGATGCAAATGAATGTAAACAAATCTGTCTTAATGCTTTCAAAATGGGTTATCGTAATATTGATTTAGATCATGCAAATTTTAATGAAAAATCTGTAGGTGAAGCTGTAAAAGAATCTGGAATCCCACGTGAAGAAATTATTATCACCACTAAACTTACATTCAATGAATACGGTAAGGAAATAACCATGAAAGCTATTGATAAATCATTAGAAAATTTAGGTACAGACTATATTGATATTCTTCTCATGAATCAGCCTGGACCAAATCTTATTGACGGATGGAAAGAAATGGAAAAAGCTGTAGAATTAGGTAAAGTTAAATCTATTGGATTAGCTGACTTCGACCAAGAAAATATAGAAGTAATTTTAAAGAATGCTTCAATAAAACCAGCTATTTGTCAGATAGAATGTAATCCTTTTAACACTAATGAAAGCTTAAGAAATTATATTAAAGAAAAAAATTTAAATATTAATATTATAAGTTGGTTCCCACTTGGTCGTCAATTCCAAAGATCAAAGAATGTACCTGTATTAGAAGAACTTAGTAAGAAATACAATAAATCTACATTCCAAATTATTTTACGTTGGCATATTCAAAATGGTTTTATTATTATTCCTAAGTCCACTAAATTAAATCATATCCAAGCTAACTTTGAAATTTTCAATTTCGAAATCAGTTCTGAAGACATGGAAAAAATCGAATTAATTGGTCAAGATGATGATGAAGATGAAGATGACGGAGTATTCCATTTCTAAAGTAAATTATAAATAATAATAGGAAAAAATAATAATAATAATAATAATAATAATAAAATAAAAATAAAAATAAAAATAAAAAATAAAAATAAAAAATAAAAATAAAAATAAAAAATAAAAATAAAAATAAAAAATAAAAATAAAAATTTATAAAAAATTAAAAGTCAATAATCAAAATTATTAGTTTATTTTATTAGTTAAAATATTTAATATGTTAAAATTATTGAAAATTAAGTTTAATATTATTATTTATTTTATTATGATTTGTAATATTAAGTATTTTATAGAATTATGTATTAGAAATGTGGTTTCACTACATATAATTTATGTAAAATGTTTATAAATAATTGTTTGTAATTATAGTATGATATAAAAGGAAAAACCTTATATTATTATGTTTATTAAATAAAATTTCATTAAATCTAAATCTCAATAAATTACAATAAAAATTAAATAGAGTATTATTTATAATTTATACAGCAAAATTAAATGACTATAATCCTAAATTCTGCCCTTGCTGTGGAACAGGTGATCGTGTTACTACGCATAGTATACATCACACCGAATTTTTTTTAATTTTTGAACTTTATTCTTTATTACATTATAAATTAATTTTTTTTTTTTTTTTTTTTTTTTATTTTATTTTATTTATTATATTTTTATTATTTTTTATTTTACTTAATGATTTACATACATTTTATTTATATCTTTAAATTATATAATGCATTTTTGTTTAAAAATTATAATACACAAAAAGTCTAATACCCATAAAAGGAGTGACTGGAGGCCCTATTATCCTCTGCTTCTCGTTAATCCTAGTCTTGAAAAAAAAAATAAAAAAAAAAAAAAAAAAAAAAAAAAAAAAAAACTTATAGTTAAAAACTAAAAAATTAATAAATAAAATAATTTAAAATTAATGATCAAAAAATGCTGTGATTATTTTAACAAATATATCCTATTATATAATGATATTAATAAAATATATTAATTAATGGTCAAATCCATAATTTTCACAACAGTGATAGTTATGAATAAAAAAAAAATAAATTGTTAATCTCATATGATTAATTAAACTTTATTAATATAAAAAAAATATTATAATTATTTTATACCTATAATAAAAAAAAATTATAATATTATTTTTACAATTTCAATTTATATTATAATATAATAGTAAAAGCTCTTTTTATAGATAAGATATATATATTATTAAAAATCTTATATATACTTGAAAGTAAAAATTATAATATTATTATTGTTATGTTTAACCTTCAATATTAAAAATAATATTTATTTATATTAAATATTTTAAATATTATAAAATATTTAATTTTACTCTTTGTTATAATAAAAAAATAATTATAAAAACTATTTTAAATTATAAATATAAAATTTGCAATACTCCGAATAACAGAGATATTTCATAAATGTAATAGTATATATATTTCATTATTTAATTATATATTATATTATATATATAAAAGAATAACCTTATTTCAGAGTTCTTTATATTTTATAAACTAATAAATGAATCTCTAATATAAAAAGAAAATAAAATAATACAAATTGAATTATTAAAATAAAGTAAATATAAAAATAAAATAATATGAATTGAATTATTAAATTTCAAAATTTTCCATTTTTAATTATTTAATTTTCTTCCTTTTTTTTTTTTTTTTATTTATTTTTCTTTTCTTTAATATTTAATAAAAAATAATAATTGTAATTTATATGTATTTTAATTTAAATGAATCTCATTATTAATTTCTAATTATTAAAATTGATATTAATAATAATAAAATAATAAAATAATAATAATAATAAAATAATAATAATAATAATAATAAAATAATAATAATAATAATAATAATAATAATAATAATAATAATAATAAAAAATTAATAATAAAAATAATAATAATAATAATATAATAATAAAAATAATAATAATTTAAATGATATAGTAATAATTAATAATTCATAAAAAAATTAATATTTATATTATTCCTTTATACAAATACAATTCTATTTAATAAAATGAAATGAAATGAAATGAAATGAAGTAAAATAAATAATATATAATAAATAAAAATAAATAAAAATATAAAGAAAAAGAGAAACAATTCACAAAAAAAAATTTTTTTTTAATAAAAGAAATTAAAAAAAATGTAAAATATTAAATTTTAATTTTTTAGTATTAATGTCTAATCTAAAATTTTTTATATTAAATATATTTTTTTTTTAATTTAAACTTTCTTAATAACAAAATATTATAATCATTAAAGTTTGATAATGGGAATATTTTATAATATTTATAAATAATAATTTTGATTAATTATATTTTATTATATATTATTAAAATAAATAAATATTAAATTTATTAATAATGCTGAATTTTATTATTTATAATTTAAAGGAATATATTATTTAGAAACTTTTTTTTTAATTCTTTTTTTATATTAATAATATTACACAAAAAAAAAAATTAATTTAATGATTCAGTTTTATGTAATTATAAAAATGTTAAAATTAAATTAATCTTTGATTTAATATATTTAATAATATAATATAATATTAATTTTAATTAATTCAATTATATATACATATTTTTTCTTGTTTTTTTTTTTTTTGACCGTTTTTTTTTTTATTTTATTTTTATTTAATTTTATTAAAATTTTATTTTTTATTTATTTATTTTTTTGAATTAAGTGCATAATATTTTATTTATATATTAGTTATAGACTATATAAATATCATAAATTTTTCAAAAAAAAAGTTTGATAAATAAAAATATAAATAAAGTAGTATATATATTTATTTTTGAATTACTATAAATATTTTTGAAATATTAAGAAATTATTTTTTTTTTGAAAATAGTATTTTTATAAATATATATATATTTTATAATTATTTTTTAAATATAATTTAAAAAAAATATAATTTAAAAAAAATAATTTTCTAATATAGAATAACCATAATATAAGTACATACAATAAAACTATTGTAAACATTTGAAAAAGGAATTTAATCATGAGATTAAGTTTTACATCGATTTTATTAGCTACTTCAGCTATATGTAGTAGTTTAGCACAAAATACTAATTATCCATATTGTAAATATAGTACAGCTGTATATTATGTTGATGAAGATGGTCAATGGAGTGTTGAAAATAATGAATGGTGTTTAATTCAATCATCACTAGCTTCATGCTGGTCTTCTGCTTTGGGTTATCCATGCTGTTCTAGTAGTAATGTACCAATTATTGAAACTGATGGTGATGGCCAATGGGGTATTGAAAATGATGAATGGTGTGGAGTACCAAAAAGCACTGGTAATAATAGTAATAATAATAATAATAATACAACCACAACTACTGTAGTTAAAACAACTACTAAAAATGCTTCAAATACTTCAAATGCGACCAATAAAAATATTGATCCTTCATTGACTGCTAAGCAAAACTATTCAAAGCCAATCGCCTTCCCTGGTGCTGATGGTGGAGGTAAATTTGCTACTGGAGGTCGTGGTGGTGAAGTTTATTATGTAACTAATTTAAATGATAGTGGTGCTGGTTCATTTAGAGATGCAGTCAGTAGATCAAATCGTATTGTTGTTTTTAAGGTTAGTGGTACCATTGAATTAAAAAGTGATGTTGTTGTTAAAGGTAATATAACTGTTGCAGGTCAAACAGCTCCAGGTGGTCATGGTGTCGTTTTAAAGAATTTCAAAATTGGTTTAGGTGGAACAAATATTATTCTTCGTTTCATTGGATCAAGACCAGGTGAAAGAGGCTCGAATGCAGATTATGATGCTTTTGGTGGGGCTGAAGGAAGCAACAGTATTGTAGATCATTGTTCCATTGGTTGGGCTAATGATGAACAATGGGGTTTATACTCTAAAAGTGATGATATGACTGTTCAATATTCTGTTATTGGTCCATCTAATTCTTTCTCATACCACAGTAAAGGTATTCATGGTTTTGCTATCATGCTTGGTCGTAAGAATGTTTCATACCACCATAATTTAATTGCACACAATGTTTCTAGAAACTTTAGAGGTAAGGTGCCAGATAAGAATGCATGTGATTTTACTAATAATGTTATCTACAATTGGGGTTCCCAAACTACTTATGGTACCATTGGTCACTTAAATTATGTTGGTAATACTTTAAAAATGGGTCCATCAACAAAAGGTGGACGTAATTATGTTAGTGTTGCTGATAGTGGTACAAAACCAGAAAATTATTTGATTTATTTAACCGGTAATCGTTTCCTTAATAGTAATAATACCCCTTATAATGATTTTTCTAATAATAATTGGAAAGGTATCACCTATAAAAATAATTCCAAAAATGAAGGAAATACTAAATCCAACTCTCCATTCGTTATGAATAATGGAAGTGATAATTCTTCAACAATTGCTCATGTTGAATCTGCAGAAAAAGCTTATGATAATGTTTTAGCTCATGCTGGTAATGGTATTTCTCCTGATAAAAGAATTGCTATTGATAAACAATGTGCAGCCGAAACTAAGAATGGTACTGGTAGCTTAGTTGGTGCCCGTCCATATAATCAAGCTAATGCTTCTCAAAAAGCTGAAATTGATAAATATGGTATAAAGTGTGGTGTTAATTTCGAATATCCGGCAGCTAATACCAAATCTGAAATTATTGATACTGATGGTGATGGTATGCCAGATGATTGGGAAATTGCTAGAGGATTAAATCCAAATAGTAAATATGCTGAAGATGGTACTTTAGAAAGTAGTGGTGATTATTGTGGAAGAGGTTATACAAACATTGAATATTACTTGAACGATTTAACAATTGATGCCTTCCCAGCTGGTGTTGTTCCTCGTTCCCCAACTCTTCAAGAAATGTAAAAAAAAAAAAAAAAAAAAAAAAAAATTAACAAAAATAACAAAAAGTAATAATTAAAACAATAATAGTAATACAAAGAATTATTTTCAAGGATTCTTATTAATAAATTTCTATAGAGAATTTTTAAATTAATAATATAAAGAAAGCTAATAGTTTCTTTTTTTTTTTTTTTTATTTAAAAAAAAAAAAAATTTAAACATTGTTTTTTCTTTTTATTTATTTTTATATATCTTTTTTTTTTTTTTTTTATGTTTTTTTAATATTATATTTTTTTATTAAAAATAATTATGTATATATATATAAGGTGTTTTTTTTTTCTTTTTTCTTTTTTTCTTTATCTAAAAATTACAATAATATAAAAATTTTTTTTTAAAAAAAAAAAAAAAAAAAAAAAAATATTTATTAAAATAATAAATAATTTGAAAATAAAAAAAAAAAAAAAGATCATTATTTTACATCTTTTTGTTTTATTATAAACAATGATAAAAATGATAATAATAATAATATATCTAAATTATTTCTGTATAACTATTTATTTAGAGAAAAACATATTTATTTATTATTTATTTAATTATATATATATATTTTGAAAATGTGTGAGTTGCTTTGTTTTTTCCTTAATTGTATTTAATTTTATTTTTTATTATTTTATTTATATTCACTATATAAATCCATCTCATACTACATTCGAGGTAATAGTTTTAGACAATACTGAAGTTCCACTTATTCGAGAACCACCATCTATAGAACTTCCTGTAGAATAATGGTAACTGATGATTTTTTGTTTAATTGTTTTTTTTTCGTTACTACTAAAGGAACTTGAGGATTTAGATTCTGATTCTATACTTTTTGACTGCTTAATCAAATTCCTTTCCTCATTATTTTTACCTCTAAATTCAGAATACATTCTAATCCATATAATAGTAACATAATTTGCTAGTATAGACATAGTAATTATAAATACTCTCATTAATACGTAAAAATAAAGATTCTTAATATTTATGATTCTAATAATAACTAGTAAACCAATTAAAAGTATATCAATATAAAATGATGAAGTAATCGTTCTGATATCTCTAAAAATTGAGACCCTATTCCATTCAATAAATGTCAATAAAACAACAGAAAATCCAAGGATTATTTTTAATAAGATAATTATTGTTAAATATATGTAATGCATATTATTATTTACCACACATATATTATAATTCATTCCTTCATTAATCATTTCTTTTTTCACTTTATATGGAGATAAAAGTAATATTAAACCACAAAATATTACATCAATAAAAACAAAACAAATATAATATAGCAATCCATTTTTTTTAACACTTTCAGAATATTTATTAGATGAAGGGAAATTAGCAAGTTCAATGATTAATACTGGATAAAGAAATAGTGAACTTCCTAACAGAAGGCAAACTAATTTAGCATTACATTTAAATGGTGTAATTTTATCAAGGACAAAGAAATTATAACTTAAAAGAACACATAATCCTAATAATGTAAATATCCAATAACTTTTATTCATTACATTAATAAAAAATTTGAAATTTTCATTAATAATAATAAAATAGGTTCCCATAATAATAACAATTAATGCTATAGTTAGTCCTATAATACTATAACCTAATCCTGATGAATATTTAATTGAATATATGGAAGCAATGTAATCAATCTGTTTTAATGCCTCTTCAGCTGTTATGCTTCCTTTTAAAAAGTTTCGGAATATAGTTCTAAATTTTAATGAATATAAATCATAATTACTTAATAATGAGGTTGGTCTTGTAACATACTGCATATTTCTAAAAACTTCACAATTAATAGCTTCACATAATTTTTTATCATAATAAATATCATCACATCCACTATGCTTTCCACTTTGAATAGCATACTTTATTTGAATATCTTTTGATAAAAAAAAATCAATAGCTTTTCCTACTGCTTTTTTACGCTCTTCACTAATTTTATTGTCCACAATTAAAGTACGACCACCTACACATGATGCAGATAAACCTTCTTTTTCACCTGGTAATTTAGATAAATAGAATGAATCTTCTAAGGGAATATTGAAGAATCTTGAAAAAATGGTTTTATTTTGAAACATAGTGACAAAAAAACTTGAATCTGGCATTAAAAAATTTTCCTCTTAAATTAAAAATATTAAATATTTAAATTAATTAATAATAATAATAATAATAATAATAATAATAATAATAATAATAATAATAATAATAATAATAATAATAATAATAATAATAATAAAAGTTATTATAAATTTTATTTTAATATAATTATATATTATTTATATTATTAATATTGTTGTTGATAATAGTATTATTATTATTATTATTATTATTATTATTATTATTATTATTATTTACCATTGCATATTCTTTTTTTAATTTCAATTAGTTTCTTAAACGCTCTTAAAGCATTATCGCTTGTATATAATGGCATATCTGATTCAGGAGAATCTCTAAACGAATATAAAAATTCAATTGCTGAGCATATTGATGATTCCTCCTCTATTTATATAATAATAATAATAATAATAATAATAATAATAATAATAATAATAATAATAATAATAATAATAATAATTGTATTAATAATAATAATAATAAATTAATATGAGTATTTAATTCAAATATAAATTAAATATTAATTCATATACCTGGCATATTCGGTAAATATCCTTCTATTTCAAAATTTCCTATTTTTTTTTCTTTATCCTTTATTCTTTCTGCTGTTTCTATTAGTTCATCCCATGTAGTTGGTACTTTTTCATTATACTTATCTAAATAATTTTTGTTCGAATATAATATTCCAACATCAACATACATAGGCTTATCAATATGAATTAATTATTTATTAAATATACATATATATTGTAATATTTAATTAATATATTAAAATTAATAATTATTAGAAATAATGATATCAATATATTAAAATAAAAAAAAAAATTATATATATAATGAAATACATACCAAGGCCACTAATTTGCCCTTATAATATCCAATTTTTGATGTTACCCCATTAGAGTAGTTTTTAATTGTTTCTTCAGATACGTAAGGTTTCAAATCAGTAATATATTTTCCAAATCTCTCTGTATAAATAGTATTTATCATATAAAAATCATATTTTGCTGAATCTTTTCTTAACATATCTTCAACCGTTGATGCATAATCATTAACAAATGAAGTAGTATTGGCAGCACATAATAATATTTTATGAATATATATATCATCTCCAATTGATTTTGAATATTTATTAAAATCATTAATTATTCCATCTAAATAACTGTCAGTTTGACTATATGAAAATGTAACAAAATATAAAGTCAATCCATGGATAAAATCTAAAATACATAATAAGATAAAAAAAATAATAAATTATTAATTTTTGAAGATATATAGGAAAAAAAAATAAAAAAAATAAAAAAAACATTTATATATTATTTTAAATGATTTGAATTATACATTACATGACTTCAGTATTATAAGCAAGAGGAAAAACAAAAGAGAGGACATTTCTATATTAATGTTTAATGTTTTAGATATTTAATTATATTATTTTACTTAAAAAGCAAATATAAATTATAAATAATAAAAATAAAATAAAAAATAAAAAATAGGAATTTAATAACTCATAAATAGATTTTATAAAACATATAATATTTTATTAGACTGTAAATAAATATGAAAATAGTATAAATATATATATATTTTTCTTCTATATATTAAGTTTAAAAATTATATACCAGTAAATATGTTATATATAAAAACTATTAATAGAAAAACTATATATCTTTTATTAAGACTCAAATATTAAATTCATTTTCTTTTAATAAATATTTAAATTTATTCAAAATTAACTTCATGAACCAATTTGTTTTTTAACATATATAGTTATTAAATTAATAAACTAATAATTGGAAAACATAAATAATAATAAAAAATTAATATTAATTATAATTACAATAATAATAATAATATTAAATAATCTACTTTATATATTTCATTTATTTCATAATAAAACCTAAAAAAAAAAAAAAAAAAAAAAAAAAAATTATTATTATTATAAAATTTGCTTCGTTTTGTTTAAATTAAATTATTAGATACATCAATACCTAATCCAAACTTAATCTAAAAGAAAAGTAACAAATTTACTAAATGAATGTGACAAATTTCTTTTAAAAAAAATATAAATAAATGATGGAAAATTTAATAATAATAAAGATTTTATTCATGTATATATCTGGTTGTGTATAAGATTATTAAAAGAAAAAATTATTTTTTTTATGCTTATTATTAACCCAAAAATTTTAAAATAAATATAAATTATTTCAATAAAATATTTATCCTCAATATAGTTGTCCCATTATATAAATAAATAAATAAATAAATAAATAATCTTATCTTATACGTTTAAATATATTTATTTAACAATATATTTAAATCCGTTGTCTTTTTTTTTTTTTTTTTTTTTTTTACAAAATAACGTATTCTATTTATTTTCAAATTTTTGTTTATTAAAAAAAAGTATTTGAAATAAAAAAGTTTCTAAAATGTCAAATATAAGATATAAGTTCAGATAGAATCTTAATAATTTATAATATAAAAACTGATTGTATTTATTAATCATATTTTAGAAATGAAATAATAATAAAATATTACAAATAAAAAATTAAATATTGATTTTTATTTTATTATTATTATTATTTACTATTTATTATTTATTACTTACTATTTATTATTTATTATTGATATTTATTATTTATTATTGATATCTATTATTATTATTAATTATTAATATTTATTAATTTTTAATATTATTTATAAACATTCATTATTATAACTATTTATTATTTACTAATTTTATTACTATTATTAACTGCAAATTCTATAAATAGTCAGTAAAAAAAAATTCTATATTCTTATATAAAATTGAGAATGATATCATATCAAAAAGTCGAAACATATAATTCATTAGATTAATTTAATCCATTTAAATTTACTATTATAAAAAAAAAAAATATATATATATATTAAACCATAATTATTATTTACTAATTAAACTATAGTATTATCTTTACAACTATCTTAAATTATAATTAAATGTTTAGCCTTTTTTTTTTTTCCCCACTTTTGTTATATATATATAAATTAAATTATCAACCATTTTTAAATTGATTAATCCTCAAATTTTAAATTAAGAGATAAAAAAAAAATTAAGGTATTAAAAATAATTACTTATTATTAATATATCTATATTTAAAACAAAAATAGTTTTTTAGCCATTATTAAAAAATTAATATATTTATCTTTTATTATTAAGTTATTTAAAAAAAAAAAAAAAAAAAAAAAAAAAAAAAAGTTAATCCGGATTATTTTTTAATATTATCATATATTCATTAAGATATGAAGTATAATTTTTATTAAATGTAATTGTTAAAATATTGGAAATTTTATCTATATATATGTAAATATTCCTATCATTATTATTCAAATATAATTTATACTTTAAACTTCGTTTCAAAATTTATACTGATTATTTATGCAATATTATTAAATTATTAAATATAAAGGAAAATGTTATTTAAAATAGTATTTGAATATGTTATATTATCAATTTTGGTTAATATATACTAATTTATTAAAAAAAATTATCCATGATAATTTAATAGAATTGTTACAAATATTAAATACTAGTATATTCATTTATTAATATTATAATTTATATATTAGTAATATATATATATAAATATGTACGTGAATAATAATTATTATACTAATACTTATTTAAAAGTATAGTTAGAGTATAAATAGACTTTAGTAAAAAATAATACTAATTATAATAAGAATTACATTTTAAATCCTTATATGTAATTAAAAGATATAAAAATTAGTAAGAGAATATACTTTCATCGCTTTATATTTATAATATATATAAGGATAATATTTTATATGATAAATGTATAATTGATATAGAAATTTAATAGAGATAAATGAAATATGAATAATAATAATTTTCAAGGAAAAAAAAAAAAATCTTTTTTTTTTTATTTTTAATTTTAGACTAGGAAGAGAATATTTTTTCCATTTTTTTATTTATTAATTTATAAAATTATTAAAATATAAATTATTATATATAATGAAAAAATACATTATATATATATAAATACAAAGAAATAAAATTATTTAAAAATAAACTTTCATAAATAATAAAATTTATGTAAAAATATAATAAAAAATTTGTTATTAATTATAGTATTATTATGATGTGAATTGAAGTCAATTCCACCAAGAAGTGTAATATAATAGAACAAAGAAGTAATATTGGTACATAGAAGTATATATGGACTATAGATGTTTTTCTTTTCCATAATACTATGACATATAGCTTTGATTATCTTGGTTATAAAAGGTTTCTTAGTAATATCATTTTAAGAGAATTATACAGTAATGATTAAATTATTCACTAAAATACTTATAAGCAGATCATTAGTCTCAGAACTCATTATAAAAAGTTCTTATAAATACCTTTGTTCCCACTTATTGAATTATAGATCATCTAAAACTAAAGTTCCACCCAGAAGGAATAAATAAGTATTTTCATTTATTATTTTTCCAATCTAAAATTAATAAATAAAAAGATAAAGGGAATTTTCTTATTTTACTTTTAAATATAATAAAAAAAATTCATTTATGTAATATAAAAATTTGATTTAACATTAGAAAAAAATTGAACATTTAAATATCAAATTAATAAATAATTGATTACTTTTACAAAAGCATGGACTTTAGTGAATTAACTTTGAATTACCATAATCAGTATCTTTAATATCTTATTATTTGTTTGCAAATATCAGACCAATACAATTCTATAACATCAGTAAACTGTTTGATATATATATATTTATATATATATATATAGTACGAAATTCTTTAATCAATAATATTATAAATAACAAAAATATATTCGGTCAGAACCTTTATGACAATTAGATTTCATCTCTTTTTTAGAATTTAATTTATATAGACCCAATAGACCCAAAATAAGCCAACAATAAAAAAAATTGTTGAGTTTTTTTTAAAGACTAATACATTCTTCGTAATTACAAAAACGAAATTGTTCTCGTCTAATAAATTTGTTCCTAAATAAGTATTTATAAATTTTGTCATGTATTACCTTTGAAAAATCTATGTTTATTCGTGAGACTCTGAGGTAATTATTTTAATTAGAAAGGACGCAGTTTTTTTGGAATAGATACAATGGAAGCCATATTCCACTTTGTAAGGAAAGAACCGTCCCAAGTTCTATAAAATAAGGATTCATGACAATTTGTAGTGTTTGAATACTTTCTTCTAATTCTTGAAAAAATAAACAAAAAAAACATATATATATAATAATATTATAATTTTTATCATCAACATTATATATATAAATTAATTTAAAATAAATAACTATAGTAATAACAGTTTATGATATACTAGTTCACTATGAAGGAATGTATAATTAAATTTAATAATTTTTAAATTATTTTTTTTTTTGGAAAATTGCAATTACTGCGAACTTTAACTTTATTTATTTATTCATTATTTAGTACATGAATATTATTTTTTTGATAAAAACAACCAATTACTAAAAAAAATAAAAATTATTTGTCCAATTATAACATTATAATATTTAAATAGTAATGTAATATAAATGTAATATTCAAAATAAAGTGAGTAAATAAATTTTGAAAAAAAGTCTATATGTGACGAAGATCACTTCCAGATTATAAGATTTCTGTTTAGAAGAATTCTTATTTCCGGATTAGGGTTTGAATTGACAATATGAAAAAAATTATGGTCTTTTCCTTCAGAGGCATTTGTCCTTGTAGCCTGTCTTACTGCATTTTCAGTGTTGACGCTCCTGGTTGGTTTGCACTTATACCGTCAGAATAGCAATTTTTGTAGAGTACTAGCCATAGTTATAATTTCTGTAAGAAGAGACGCAGATCGCATCAAGAATGGTGTTTTAGAATAATTACCAGAAATAATTTGGTTATTAAACAAAATATCCCATTCCTTTTTATAATTTAAATCAGTAATGTCTGCATCTCCTCTACCAAGAAGGAATTTATATAATTGGTACCACGTCACACATATATTTACACACTCATTATTCAGAAAATTACTTATATTAACATGATTTTCGTGTTAATATATGTAATTCTATTTATACCTGATTACCATAAAAAGTTTCAAATACAACAAATAATTAAATTATTATAAACCTTATTTGTAACACATATATAACATAAAAGAAATTAAAAAAAAAAAAAAAAAAAAAAAAAAAAGTAAAGACTTTAAAAAAATAATAATGAAAAAAAAGTTAATTATATTATGTATTATAATAAAACATTTTCAAAAATTATAAAATGTTTTATAAATAATAAATATTTTAATAGTGTAATACTTTATTTAATATTACTTTTTCACTCTTATATATATATATATATAAATTTTTTTTTTTTTTTTTTTTTTTTTTTTTTTTTTTTTTTAATATTACTAAAATATATATTACTATAGATTTTTTTTAATTATTATAATAAATAATAGTTATTGATTTTTTATTTATATCTCTTAATATATAATATTTAAGTTTTAGTAAGTTATAATAACCATAATCTTTTATAATTAAAAACATTAAAAAATTTTAATTTATAGAGATAGATATATATTTTTTTATAATTTTATATTAATAAATAATAATTAGTATGCTTTTAATCCTCCATTAATTTTTCTGAATCAAATCCACTGGCTGACATAAAGTTATAAAAGATATCAGGTAATACTATGGAAGTAGATAAATTCAATATACCCTAGAATTATATACATATATATATATACATACTTAAATATTAATAAATCCATATATATATAATATAAAATTAAAATAACTTACATTTATATATGTCTGTAATCCAGATATACGTTTTCTAGCAATTCTGTCATTTACACATTGAATTTGATATGGTAATGTTGGTATTTGATTAATTGAAATATTATTCTTATTTTCTTTATTACTAAATGTCGCTTCAATAAATTGAAAATGGAAATCAAAGAATTCTTCAAATGTATGATATATAATTATTGAACTTTTTGTATTATTTTTTAATGCTGGAATTACATTTGATGCGCAACTATTAAGATTGACATTAATTTCATATACCTTATTTAATATTAATAATATAAATGTATGCATATATATACACATTAATTATCATGTATTATTATTTTTATATAAAATTAATTATATTAATAAATTTTTAGATCTTTACATAATATTTCTTTGCATTTTTCATTTTACATAATACATCATTAACAAAAGCATTTTTTATTGGATAGTTATTAGAAAGATTAACTTGACAATTTCCAAAACCACTTCCATCATCATTATCATCTTTTGTGCTATATTAAAAAATATTATTTATCATTTGTTGAATTAATTTTTATTTTTATTTTTTTTTTTTTTTTTTTTTTTTTTTTTTTTTTTTTTTTTTGTATTTACATAGAGAAAAAATAAATAAATTAATAAATAAATATTTTAATCTATATGTAAATATGTATAAATCTTAAACGAAATTGTACTTACCTTGTACTGATTTTTTCATAAAATGATATTCTATTCAAAATACTTCTACGTTTTTCTAATTGAACTCCACTTTCATGTTTTGTTTTATCGATATTATTTTGATTTTCATGTTCTTTATTTTCCACTATTTCAGGATGTTCATTAAGTATTACTGAATATCGTGGATTTTTAGAATCAATAGTACTTGACCTCAAACCAAATCTTCCAAGTGAAGGTGAGAAGTGAGAACGACTATCACCTTTATATAATATAGGTGAATTATCTTCATCTTCCTTAATAATTACAGATGATTCTTTTTCATGTGAATATTCATTTGTATCATTACCAGAATCAATATACTCAAGTCTTTCATTTGAATTACTAATAAATGTATTCAATAATAATTTAACTTCATTAAATGCATGTTTTTGGACTTCATCATTAATATCCCCTTCAATAGATTCATCATGTATTATATTACCATCAGTAAAACTATCTAAACTAGAACATGATACCACATTACTATTTGCTAATGTTGAAGACATATCCGAATTTCTAAGTGGTGGTAGTTTGTCACTATCACTATAATCATTTTCTTCATCATTAGTAATTGGAGTACTGTTTTCTAGTTCTTCTATTACTTTATTATAACCTTGTAATTTATTCTATATATTTTTATATGTTAATATATAAATATATATTTTTTTTTAAAAAAAAAATTATTATTTACAATAAAAAATAAATCCTACAAATAATTATTAATTATATAAACAAATAAAGATTAAATATAATCACCTCATCATTTTCAGTATTACTGTTTAATTCAGTAATAGATTTTTCTTTTTTTTCTTCATATTTTTCTTGAGTTGCTGTTATTTCACCATCATCTTCATCTTCATTTGTTTCTTGATTTTTATTACTAATCATTGAATAAACTTTTTCAGATGGTAAGTTTTTTATAATTTTTGGACGACTTTCATGCTTATTAATATTTTGATATTCATTAATATAGGAATTTAAATGATTTACAATTATATTCTTAATTTCCTCCTTTTCACAGAATATAATAGTAAAAATATCAGGAGAATATAGCATAATTTCTATAGCATTTTTCATGTTGGGATCTATTAATTAAATAAGTAAAAGTATTATTTTAATAAAATAAAATTAATATATATTTTAATTATATATAATAAATATCTCTACCATCAGGATTACTATTCTGCTTTACTTCAACACAAGAATATTCTCTTTTTTGAATTAATTTTAACTTTCCTTTTTCTAATCTATCTGGTTCTTGGGATAATGATTTTGCAAATAGTATTAAATCATCAAAAATAAATAATAATCTCTTTTTCTTTTCTATATTATGAATGGAGTTTAGTATAGATGAAACATTTTGAGTTGGAGAAGATAATTTTTTCATATATACGTTAACTTCATACTTGTATTTTAATCTTCTACTATCTGAAACAATGCTAATTTTCTATTTTATATTGTTATTTTACATTTATTTATTATTAAATATTATATAAATTTAAAAAAAAAAAAAAAAAAAAAATATTAAAAATTAATATACTTACAGGAGTAAATCTTGACTGTAAAGCAATTAAATTATATACAGCTTCAGCTTCTTTTGAAGCTCCATTAACAACTGTAACCACAACTTCTAATTTTTCATATGCTTTAATTATATTTTCATAATCTTTATGGGATTCATCAGTGCATTTTATTATTTCCTATAAAATATAGGTAAATATATAAATTTTTTAATAATAAAAATTTTCTTATTATTTAATACTACTATAATAAGTTTATTAAAAAAAATTATAAAATAAATTACCCTGAGAAGTAATGGGTATTTACATATTCTTTGAACTGGTTTAATTCTTTAAAATATAATTATAAATTAAAAATGAATATATTATTTTTTAATAAATAAATTAGTAATATTATTGATAATAATATATTATCATTGATGATTAATTAATATCAGAATTATTACAAAAAACTCTCTAATCTAAGCGATCTTGATTCTTTTTTATGAAATTGAGTCTATGGAAATTATGAAATATATTTATTAATTTTTAATTAATCTTTAATTTTTTTTTTTTTTTTTTTTTTGTATTGATCTATTAAATAATAACATGAATTATATAAAGTAAAAAGTTATAACAATAATTATAAAAATAATATTTTAATAAATAATTATTTTTTCATTATTGAATCTAACATACATTCAAAAATTTTGTTACGCTTTTTGAATTTTTTAAAGCTTCTAAATGAGTAATTGCATATGCATAATTACCGCAATAAAATAAATACCCTTTTAAATACTCATGCTAATGTTTATATATATATATAATATCGATTATTATTAATTTTATTATTATTATTATTATTATTATTATTAATTTTATTATTATTATTATTATTATTATTATTATTATTATTATTATTATTATTATTAATTTTATTATTATTATTATTAATTTTATTATTATTAATTTTATTATTAATTTTATTATTATTATTATTATTATTTTTATTTTTATTTTTATTATTATTATTATTATTATTATTATTATTATTATTATTATTATTATTATTTTTATTATTATTATTATTATTTAGTTAATTAGTTAAATACTGATATAATTATTTTTATTCATACCATTGAAAGCCAAATATCACCAATTTCTTCAATATATGGATTTTCCTTCTGACGTTTTTCAAAACGGTTTAACAATTCCTTTAATAATTTAATAAATAATATTAAATATGCATATATAATTAAATTTATTAATATCATTATTATATGATATTATTAATTATAATCATTTGAATATTTCAAAATAATATTTTACTTGATTAACTCCGTATATTAGTTCAACATTAGAAAATAAGATATTAATTTCTTTTTTAGGTAGAAGATTATTTTTTATCATAGGTTGCATATATAACTATTATTATTTTTTAAATTATAATATTCAATCAAAAATTTATTTAGTGATATTTTAATATCTTTAATAAATCAAAAAATAAATATATAAAATATATTATTTACATTAATAATAATTGATAAATCATTAACATAATCTCTTTCAGTGTCAATCATTTCAAAAATAACTTCTTGTCTTTTAATACTTTTTTTTGTGAGCCCCATAGAATCCACAACAGACTGACCACCAATAAAATCTACCCATTTCATTTTTAATTTTGCTGGACCATTTATAAATTCAATTGCATCTGATTTTCTGCTCTCTGATTTTCTATTATCTAATCTTCTAAATAAATGGCTTTCACTAATATTACTTAATAAATTGGAATCACTTTTTGCTTTTACTGATTCTTTGCGTGATAAATCTACTACTATAGAAGATTGTCTAGAATTTACTTTTTCGGAACTGTTTTTTTCAACATTTGGTGAATTTTCTTTCATTGCTATAATGCTTGCATTTTTAGATTTATATCTAATTGACCCTTGATAAGCACTATACCAACTGCGTGTACCATCAGTACTAGCTCTATTAGTACCTCTTCCTATTGTTGAACATTTAATTTGTCTCTCTAACGCTTTCAGTTTATTTTTTTTATCATCATCTTCATGTATTTCTTCATTTTTTTCATTATTTTCTTCTTCATTTTTTTCGTTATTTTCTTCTTCATTTTTTTCGTTATTTTCTTCTCCATTTTTTTTTTCATCAATTGTACTTTTTGATGAATTTAAATTATTTCCATTTAATTTTTCTTTTAATAATCTATTATATTCTTCTTCATTAATGTCTTCCACATGATTATATGGAAACCATCCTTGATTTCCATTTAATTCACCATAACACCATTCACCATCAAATTTATGTATTTTAACAACATCATATTTTCTAATTGTTAATTCTACAACGTCTTCTGAATCGAAATCATATTTGACTTTAGCATATTTCGCAACATCCATTTCTGCAAACTGAACCCCCATTTCCAGTATATTTCTTTGTATATTAATTTTATATAATATAATAAATAATTGATGTCTATTATATAAAGAAAATATATAATTTTTTCTATAATTTTAATTTTTCTATTTTTGGTATATTTTTTTAAATAACTGATATTGTTATATTTAAGTTTTAAATGATAAACTATATATATGGAGAATGTACTTTTAGTACTGTTTTTGTTCTATTTTATTAATTGTTATATAATTATATAATTAATAATAAAAAGTTCAAATTTAGTTTCAAAAAAAAAAAAATATATAAATAAAAAAAAAATAAAGAAATAAAATAATTAATAATTAAAAAAATAACAATCAATCTTGATATATGAAAATTATATTAATATATCATATATATAAATATTTTTTTACTTTTTTTTTTTACAATAAATTTTTATAAATGAAATTTTAAATTTAATTATAATTAAATTTATTCTCTATATATATATTTAATAAATTGTATCAATATGAGACAAATTATAGAAAAATATTAATTATAATTATTTAAACCTAATGATACTTAAGAAGATATGTAAACTTGATTTATATATATTTATATTATAAGATATATATATATAATATTATTTTTTCATAAAATAAACAACTAATAATTTTATACCTTTAATTGAAGTATATTAAAAAAAAAATAATGCAAATTAGTTATAAATAATAAATAAATTGTAATTATATGATAATATAATTATGAAAATTTTCATATCTAATTAGTAAAATTTTTTTAATGATAAATAGTAATAAATAATATTTTATAAAAATATTAATTTATTATAAAATTTTCATTTTATTATTATAAAAATTATAAAAAAATATAAATACCATTAATAATAATATTATTATTATTATATTATTATATTATTATATTATTATAAAATATTTTTATTATATAAAATATAAATAAAAATAAATTAATAAATTTGATTATTTTTTTTTAAAAAAAATTATTTATAAATTCTATCAATTTTTATTATTAAATAATAATAAATTTAATTTATAAAAGACATAATGAATTAATAAAAGACTTTTAAAATAACGATTCTACATTATGAAATTGTTAAATATATTATACAATCAAATTTTAAACAAAGAAAGTTGAATTCTTTAGCCCTTTTAAAATTAATATAGAGTGATGAATTTCTAAGATATTTGAAATCAAATTTAAATATTATAATTCATTTTGGATAAACAATTATTCATAATTAATGAAATTTTATATATAATAATTAATATAATATTTTTAAAAAACAAAATAAAATAAATAAACAAATAAATAAGCAAACAAGCAAACAAAAAAATAAATTATTTTTTCGGACAAATAGGAATTTTAAATTTATTATAAAAAAAAAAAAAAAAAAAAGGTAATCAATTGAATATGTTTGAAGAAATAACAAATAGGAATTTTAAATTTATTATAAAAAAAAAAAAAAAAGGTTATCAATTGAATATGTTTGAAGAAATAACAAATAGGAATTTTAAATTTATTATAAAAAAAAAAAAAAAAGGTTATCAATTGAATATGTTTGAAGAAATAATATAATATCAAATTCACTAGAAATTTATGGATGGTTGATACATGCATTAAAAATGAAAAAAAAAAATATATATATATGGCACAATAATTATCAAACAAAATAAGAAATAAATATATGGAAACATAGAAAAATAATAGAATGTAGGACATTAATAATTAATGATGAAAAACAATATAGAAGTTCCATTGGAAATCTACTGTAATTGGTCATATGTACAAGAACATATATTTTTGTTGGTATTCTAGGCTATAGCACTTTGTCGCAATTTCCACCGAATATTAGTATTAAAGTGTCATTGAGTGCGAGAAACATAGCCATAATACCTTAACCTATTAAATGAATTATATATAAATTTAAATTATATAATAATCAATATGGATAACAAAGCCGTATTTTATAATTGTCAAAATTATTTAATTAATCTAAACTCTAAGCACATTTATATTAAACATAAGAGACTTTATAAAAGAGAATAAGATAAAATTGAAATATTTGAAATCGGAAGATAATATAACTAATGGATTTACAAAATATTTGAATAATACTGTGATTTACAAATTCAGAAATAATATAACTTTTTTAAAATAGAAGAATATATCGAATCTTTTTTATAAACAAATAGTAGTATTAGATTTGAGGGGGTATTAGAATTCATATTTAATATATTTAGTATAAAGACAATCAGTAATATATTAGACTGTGAATGTACAAATAATCTTTAATAAATATATCAAAATAATTTGTATTCATTTTATTGCACTTTACTTTATGCTTTTATTGTTAATAATCTAACCCTTGTATATCAGTCACATGACTATAACTATATCTTGTATATCATTTTATATTTCATGTTTTAATAAAATAAAATAAAATAAAATAAATAGTGGAGTAATATAAAAGAGTAAAGTATTAATAAAAATAAAATAAAATAAATAGTGAAGTAATATAAAAGAGTAAAGTATTAATAAAAATAAAATAAAATTAATAGTGAAGTAATATAAAAGAGTAAAGTATTAATAAAAATAAAATAAAATAAATAGTGAAGTAATATAAAAGAGTAAAGTATTAATAAAAATAAAATAAAATAAATAGTGAAGTAATATAAAAGAGTAAAGTATTAATAAAAATAAAATAAAATAAAATAAAATAAAATAAAATAAAATAAAATAAAATAAAATAAATAGTAGAAATATAAATATGAAGTACAGATTGAATAAAATAAAATAAAATAAAATAAAATAAAATAAATAGTAGAAATATAAATATGAAGTACAGATTGAATAAAATAAAATAAAATAAAATAAAATAAAATGAATAGTTGAGATATGAATATAAAGTACAGATTGAAATAAAATAAAATAAAATAAAATGAATAGTTGAGATATGAATATAAAGTACAGATTGAAATAAAATAAAATAAAATAAAATGAATAGTTGAGATATGAATATAAAGTCAGATTGAATAAAATAAAATAAAAATATTATATTATATTATTCTTTTGTATTGCTTTTTCTATTAGTTTCTATTTTATATTTATTATAATTTTTGAGAGTTAATTATTATATTCTTAAAAGTTATATGAATCGTTTCATCAAATTTTGGTGAAGGTATCAAGGAATATAATAGTTAACACATTAAGGATAAAATTACATATAAATGAATAATTTTTCGTATAAACCAATTTTATAATTATTATTAACTGCTAAAAATATTAATTATTATTATTATATAAATAAATATTGGTACATAGATTTCCGGGTTAAGTTTACCTTACATAGTAATTTGGATAGTAAGCTCTGAACGGCTATATTTAATATTGAATATAATAATCGTGGAACACTCATTGCATAACACCATTCAAAAGGAAGCTATATATCAGACAATGTGTAATATCAGATAGTACGATTATTATAATTTAATTATGATTAATAGTAACAAATAACTAATAATATTATTAGCTATATTTATGTTATATAAAAAAGGAAAAAAAAATATAAACACTATTTTTTTTTTTTTAGGAATTCCTTATATACCATTAAAGTCTTTAATCTTATTAATGTGTTATTATTTATAGTAAATATACTTATTTTATTTTTTGCTATTTATTATTAATTATTATTAATTAATTATTATTTATTATTATTTATTATTATTTATTATTATTTATTATTATTTATTATTATTTATTATTATTTATTATTATTTATTATTATTTATTATTATTTATTATTATTTATTATTATTTATTATTATTTATTATTATTTATTATTATTTATTATTATTTATTATTATTTATTATTATTTATTATTATTTATTATTATTTATTATTATTTATTATTATTTATTATTATTTATTATTATTTATTATAGTATTTATTAGTATTTATATTATATCGCTCTATTTTTTTTAATTTCCATAATTTTAATAATTATTTATCTAATTATAACTTATTTGCTTATTTTTAATATTTAATTTATTGGTATGTATTTATTTCTTTAGTTTCTATACTAAATTGATTAATAATTTTGGTCTGATTTACAAATATTATATCTATAATTTAATTTTTATTATTTAAATATTAAAAGATTTTTATTGTACTTCATGAAATTATTTTGTACTACCTATTTCTAGAAAATTAATTTTACTATTTATTCAATTATTCAATTATAAAATTAATTACAATTAAATTATTAATCATTAGTATTAACTGTTTAGAAAAGAATCATACACACCTATGGTTCTTTCTAATTTGTGAGTTTATTATAACAGATTATAATAAGCAAAAAACAATAAAATACAAAAAGGAGGTTTTAATTATAAAATTTATATTTACAAAAATTATTTTTATTTTTTATTAATAAAATTAAAACTTTTTATATTAAATTTATTATTGTTATTATTAGTATATTATAAATATTATAATAATAATTGTTGATTTCTCAAAGAGAACTCAAGAGCCTTGATTATACTTTTTTGTGAAAATAAAGTAAAATATAAAATAAAATTATACTCATAACAAATTTCTTATATCGGAAAAGATTAAATAAAAAGCCAAGATAAGTTTTCGATCTATATCAATCATGACATTAATTAAGTAAAAATGATTAATTCCAAGAACTAATTGGAAAAACCTAATCAAATTTAATTTAATTATTGAACATAAAAACAATAAAATAATAAAAATTATCTCTATCACAAAAATATAATTCTATCTATTTAATTCTATTTTCTAAAACTATATATAAAATAAAGAATAATATATTAATAAAATTTTACTTAAATTATAAAATAAAAAACTAAAACTAATAAATTTAATAATTAAATGAATAATTAAAAAATTATTTTTTAAATATATAAAACCTATTTAACAATATAAATTTGTAATAATTTTTTTAATTATATATTAAGCATTTATTTAAGTGTATAAATGTAATTTGAATTAAATAAAAGTTATTAATTATAACTTGACAAAAGAATAATTATTTTTATTAAAAAAAATCATAAATTTTTGTAAAAAAATTTATTTTTTTATTAATACATATTAATGATTTTATTTCATGTACAAAAATCAGTCATAAAAATATGTTTAATGTATCAATTTTTAATATATTTTCTTTAATTGTAATACATAGACCTTAATATTGTGTTGATGTGTTGAAGAATATATGGATATTTAGATTTGTAATATTATATATAATAATATAAATATAATATATTACAAATATATAAATTTTTATATTAAAATTTTTTTTTTATAATGTTTTAATTCTTCAAATCCGAGAGTTAAATATTTAAAGATTAAAATAAATAAAATATTATTATATTAAAATAAATATAATATATTATATATTATGTAAAATTATATTATTATTCATAATAAGATCTCTTATTTTAAAGTTATGACGTTTTTTTTTTTTTATAATAAAATAAAAAAATTTTTATTTATTTAGATTATTAATATTTATTTATTTAATTATTTTTATGATAAAATTTTTTTTTTTTTTTAATTTTTTTTTTCTTTCAAAAAAGTTTAAAAAAAAAAGAGATTTAGTAATAATAATAATAAAAATAATAATAATAAAAAAAAAAAAAAAAAATTGATTTTTTTTTTTTTTTTTTAAAAAAAGAATTAAAAAAAAAATATTAATTTATAATTGTATTTTTATATTAATAATCTATAATAAAAGGATACAATTTTTTTAATTAAAAGAAAAAAATTATTTATAAAAACTAAGAAAAACAAAAAAGTAATTATATTAATAAAAATATATTATAAATTATAATTCTAATAATAATTCTAATAATAATTATAATTAATATAATAGAAAAAAAAAATAAAATATTTAAAAGGTAAGAATTTTAATAAGTATATTTATTAAAGTTAATATTCTATATTGTAAATTGAATTTTTATTTAAATATTTAATATTGATAATATATTATAAATGAAAAAAAAAAAAAAAAAAAAAAAAAAAAAAAAAGATATATGTATATAAAAAAATAGAATAAGTAAATATAAATGTATTTAAAAAATAATATGAAATTATTGTTTTGTTATAATTAAAATATAATAGAATAAATAATTATAAAAAAAAAAAAATAGAATAAATAGCTATATTTAATAAGTAATGTGAAATTGTTGTTTTGTTATATTAAAATATATTGTGACAGAGATAACAATTAAAACATGTTTTAAATATCGATAAAGTTAGAAGAAAAGTATAATTATTAATTAATTTAAATTTAAAAAAATCCAAAATATTCAAAAATATGAATATTTAAAGTAAAAAAAAATAATTGTTTTAATGTTGCTTTTAATAATAGTAAAGAAGAGTAGTAATAATAAATTATTATGAAACATAATAGTTTAAATAATAATTAAAATAATACTATATAAAGAATTTAAATAATGAATTAATTTATAAACTCTTTTCTATATATAGTTTAAATAAATTTAATAATAATAAATTTTATTTTGTTTATTTTTTTTCCCTATTTTTTTTATATAAAAAAAATATTATTAAATATATATGGTTTTAACTTTTATTTTATTTTTTTTTTTTTTTTAAAAAATAAAATAAAATAAAATAAAAAATTAATATATAAACTTGTTTTTAAAAAAATTCTCAAATAATAATTCGTATATCTAAAGAATTGAATATTATAATAATAAAAAAAGCATATCAAAATGGATTTAATGGATGAGCAAGAACTCAGAAAAAGAATTAATATTACAACAAATCAGGAAATTGAGGAAATTCAACCTTTAATTCAGGATGAAGACGATAAATTGTTAAAGGAAAAAAAAGACCTTGCAGCTAAAGTAAATAAAAATAAGAATAAATATATTATAGAAGTGAAATAAGATTATAGTATTTGTTCTTGTGTGATTTAGTAAAAAAATATTTAAATATAAAGAAAATAATTTTCTAAATATATAATTATTAATATTACTATAGGCAAAAAAAGAAAAGCAAATACAAATCATAATTGTTCTAGCTTTAACTGCACTAAGTTTATTTTCAAGGTATTACAAAATTGCAAAGGCTAATGTAGTAGTGTAAGTACAAAAATTTTAAAATAAAATACATTTTTTTTTATTATAATTAGTTTTAATATGTATACTATTTATAATAAATATTAATATATGTTTTAACATATTTTTTATATTCTATTATAGTTGGGATGAAGCTCACTTTGGGTAATTATTATTTCTAAGTATTATCATATAATTATAGGGTTTATATTTATTTCTTTATATATTAATTATTAATTAATAATTATAATTATTAAAATAGTTCATTTGGCTCTGAATACATTAAACGTACTTTTTATTTCGATGTTCACCCACCTCTTGGTAAAATGTTAATTGGTTTATCTGGATGGCTTTGTGGTTATGATGGCCAATTTGATTGGGATTCATCAAAGGTTTTCCCAGAAAATCTTAACTTTGTCTTTATGAGAGTTTTTTGTGCCACTTTCGGTGCATTAATGACACCTTTAGCTTATTTGACAGCTAAGGAATTACACTTTTCACAACTTACTTGTATTATGGTTGGTCTTATGGTTATTTGTGAAAATGCATTCCTTACTATTTCTAAGTTCGTTTTATTAGATCCTATTCTTCTTTTTTTTACTGCATTAACCTTCTATTTTTTAACAAGATTTAGAAATGCTAGAGAAAAGTAATAAATATTATAATATTAAAATAATAATATCACAATAATAACATCACAATAATATATATATATACATGAATAATATTATTATTTGAATTAATAAAAACGTATCCCAACTATTTATTATTAATTTATTATAATTAATTTTAATGATAATTTACGTAAAAAGGCCATTCTCATTAAATTGGTGGTTAACTTTGGCTGCTACCGGTGCTTCTCTTGGTATGGTTTCAAGGTAAAGTAATAAATAAAAATTTTATAATTATATGTAAAATGTACGTAGTTTTAATGATAATATTTTATTTTAAATAGTGTCAAATGGGTTGGTTTGTTCTCTGTTGCTCTTGTTGGTCTTGTAAGTTTAAATTATAAACTTTAAAACTAATTTTATTTTTATAAAATTTTTTATATGTAAAAAATATTAAAAATATATTCAAATGTTTTATTTTTTTTTATTTTTATTTTTTTTTTTTTTTATTTTGTTTTATTTTCATTTTATAATTTTAATAAATGACAACAAAAGTACACTATTTGGGAATTATGGGATTATTTGGGTAAACCAGGTGTTTCATTCGTAAGTAATTTTGTTATATCAATAATTATAATAAATAAGTAAATAAAATTATTTGATATTAATATAATTTTTATTTTTATTGTATTTATTTTAATTTTTTATATTAAATTTTTTAGAAAGCCTATATTCTCCACTGGATTGCAAGAATTTTACTTTTAATTGTTTTACCAGTTTCTATTTACATGTTTAATTTCTATCTTCATTTTACTATATTAAATAAATCAGGTTCTGGTGATTCCAATATGAGTTCCTTATTCCAAGCTGGTCTTGAAGGAATTGATTTTACACAAAATCCAGTTGGTAAAGTGTTATATTAATTGCTTTAATATATATATATTTTCTTGTTAAAAAATTTTTTTTATGTTAATTTTTTTTTCTTTAATTTAAATTTTAAATATAATTAATAAATATATCATTTATTAATTATATATATAATAATATTATTATAGATGTTGCGTACAATTCCAAGATTACTCTTAAGAATACATCATATGGCGGTGGTTTATTACACTCTCACATTCAACGTTATCCAGTTGGTTCTGAACAACAACAAATTACTTTATATCACTACAAAGATGCTAATAATGAATGGATTATTAAGAAACCATGGACTGAACCACAAGTACCAGAAGATAAAATTGTTTATGTTAAGGATGGTGATATTATTAGATTAGGTATAATTAATAACATATTTGTTTTATATTTTATTTATTTAATTTTTTCTTGAATTTAAATAGATTTAATGCATAAGATCATTAGAAATAATAATTATTAATTGAATTTTTGTTTTTATTTTTATTTATTTAATTTTATTAAAATTTTAATACTTGATAATATATATATGTTATGAATATAATAATAATTAAAACAAAAGTTCATGCTGAAACTAAGAGAAATCTTCACACTCATAATGTTAAGGCTCCTGTTTCCAAGAAATTATATGAAGTTTCTGGTTATGGTAATTCTACTATTGGTGATGCTAATGATCTTTGGAAAGTTGAAATTGTTAAAGATCATTATGATCCTAAATCACACTCTGTTCATGCTTTATTAACAAATTTCCGACTCAGACATGTTCAAACTGGTTGTTTACTTCAATCATCTGGTGCCTCCTATCCAGAATGGGGTTTCAAACAATCTGAAGTTGTTTGTGATGTTCATGGTAATAATCATGCTGCTAAAAACATTTGGAATGTTGAAAGTCATTGGAATGATTTATGTAAGCAATATATATATAAAAAAATATATATATATATATATATTTTTTTTTTTATTTTTTTATTTTTTTTTTTTTTACATTTTAAATAATTTTTGATATATAAATAAATTTTTATTTTTGTTGTTTTTCCTTTTTTTTTTTTTTTTTTTTTTATTGTTTCTTTATTATATATATATAAATATATATATATTTTTTTGAATATTTTACATAAAAAAAAAAAAAAAAAAATTATTAATATTAATAATTTAAAAATAATTAAATATTATCATAGTACCTGCTGCTCCATTAAAGACCTTCAGATCATCTTTTCTTTCTAACTTCATTGATATTAATGTTGGTATGTGGACTTCTAACAATTCTTTAGTTCCAGATGAAGATCAAGAACCTGATCATCTTACTTCAGAAGCTTGGCAATGGCCTCTTGCTTTAGTTGGTATTCGTATTTGTAGTTGGGGTGATGATGATGTTAAATATTATTTAATGGGTAATCCTTTAACAT
The DNA here is from genome assembly GCA_016946835.1 of Neocallimastix lanati (nom. inval.). NCBI lineage: Eukaryota > Fungi > Neocallimastigomycota > Neocallimastigomycetes > Neocallimastigales > Neocallimastigaceae > Neocallimastix > Neocallimastix lanati (nom. inval.). The sequence continues at coordinate 248,957 of JACVTC010000152.1, read as the reverse complement.
GGTGGTCTGCATTTGCTTGTATTTTATTCATTTGTCTTCTTTCAGGTATTTATATTTTACTTAGAAAAGGTCATGTTTTACATTGGAAAAAGGAAGAATGGAATAATTATTGTTATTCTGCACTTATCACTGTTGGAGGTTGGGCTCTTCACTACTTCCCATCTTACTTAATGGGTCGTGTTCTTTACTTACATCACTATTTCCCAGCTATTTACTTTGGTATATTTGTTGTAGCTTTCACTTTAGAACACCTTACTAGTTACTTTAAATCTGTAAAAATTGTTGGAAAGGCTATTATTACTTTATACTTAGTTGCTAATATTTGGTTCTTCTTCTACTTTATTGATATGAGTTACGGTTTTACCGGACCTTCTAGCAACATGAAATCTAAGCAATGGCTTAAGACTTGGTCTATGGCTGATGAAGATGGTCTCTAAATAAAGTATAATTACTAGGAAATTAGAAATAGTATTTAATAGATTTATCATCAAATGTATATTTTTTTTTTTTTTTTTTTTTTTTAATATATTTATTTATAAAAATATATTTATTTTCTTTAAGTTAAAATATTAATTAATTATCATATTTAATAATGATAAATAAATAAAAAAGAAAATAGAAGAAAAAAAAATAATAAAAATAAAAAAAAAATAAAAATAAAAATAAAAATACCAAAAAAAAAAAAAAAAAAAAAAAAAAAAAAATATATATATATATATATATATATATATATATAATATAGATAAATTAATAATTAAAAAAAAAAAATAGTAAATTAATAATTAAATATCTAATTTAAAATTAGAAATAAAAAATAAAAATAAAAATAAAAATAAATATATATATATATATATATAATTATATATTAAAAAAAAATAAATAAATAAATAATTTTTTATTATAATAAAATAAAATAAATAAATAAATAATAATAATAATAATAATAAGATAATTTTTAAATATTTTGAATGATAAAAAACGTAAATGTGTATTTATGATAAAATAAATAATGTAAAATAATATATTTATTAAAAGTAAAAATATTTTAAAAGGATATGAAAATTAAAACCCTAAAGTAAAAAATTTATATAAAAATAAAAAGTAAAATATATGAAGATAAAAAAAAATATATATATATATATATATAGAATAGAAAAATTTTAGAAATATAAGAGAAAAAATAAAAACAATATTGTTAGTAGTATAGTGTAAAAAATTCTTTTGATTGAAAAATTGATTTAAAAAACTACAGTTATGATTTATATAAAAAGATAAAGATTGCATTAAAAATTGAAAAGTAATTTAGATTTTATTATTATACTAATTGCTGATCCCCTCAGAAACCATACAGCTTAGGTTCCATATTGTTTTTTTAATATATCTTAGGAATTCAATTCACGTGAAACAATAAACTTTTATATTCAGTAAACCTAAATGTTAATATTTTATATATAATACTTTGGTATTCAATCCTTATAATTCAATTCACAATAAATAGAAATTAAGTCAGTTCTGTTATCATCAAACTCTAAACATGGTTGCTTCTAGCTCAGTTATTAATAGTCCCTTCCATCGTGGTTTCTACTGCTTCGGTAATCATATGAACAATTATAGCCTTATCTTTATCCATAACCTTAATTCTTGGTCCCCTAGTAATCTAATGACTCATGTTATTAGTAAGATCCCTAACTACAATGAAATTATTCCATATGTTAAAAAACTTTTTTCTACAAGGTACGGCTCATACTTCATTATTAGGGTTAATAAACACAAAAATGATCACAAATTTTTCGATGTTTTAGATTTCTTAAGAGATAAAATTCCTGAAACAGCTAAAATTACCTGGATCTTTTGTAATAAACATAAACAAATGAGCAAGTCAAGAAAATCAAATAACATTGATGTTGAACTTAATCCTATGGCGAAAGATTTTTTCTCTAGCCATCTAAATTCAAATTCTTCTTTCTATAATCTCTGTGTTAGTTGGAATATTAACGGTTGGAATACTGAAAAGCGTGATAGTATTTTATACCTCAACTCTATTTTTAAACCTATATGTATCTGTTTACAAGAAACTGGAAAAAGTAAATATCTTCCAAAAGATGTTTCATCACCATTAATTCCATATTACAACTCAGTTTTTTCTTAGAGCTAATCCTAAAATCCCTGGTATGAGAGGACACTTTATTGGTGTTCATTCTTCGTGCTCTTTCTTCCAAGAACCGTTTTTATACGAATATTTCATTTCAGTAAATATTACTTCTTTCTTGAATCAAAAATGTACTATTGGTAATATCTACTTTCTTCAAAGCAAATGGAAGGAAGCTAGACTAGCTGCTTTTGATGAACTTTCTCAATGGTTACGTTTTCACAATAGAAAAAACGTTCTTGCTGTCCTAGTTAGTGATTTTAACATGTCATTAAAGAAGATCAAAACATACATTTCAAATAATTTTCCTAGTTGGTATATTGCTTCCTTATATGGTAATAAATTTACTTATGCCAAAGGTACTAGATCATCTTGCATTGACCATGTCATCTATAATGAGGCTTTGGCAGCTCATTTTAATAAAACCTCGGTTTGCACTTCATTTTATGGTATTTCTGATCATAAACCTATTTTACTTTCTTGCAACAAAGTTCTCTCCGATGGCTTTATTAGGCCTACTAAAGTCTCTAAATGGTCAACACATATTTGTAAAACAAAAAATTCAGATATTTTATCACATAATTATTTTTCAATATTAGCAAATGTCTTCTATTCTCATTACAATTCGCTCACGGCTGATGAAATGGTAGAAAAATTTATCAATACAGCAAATAATATCGGGAAGGATATTAAGGCTTTCATTCCAACAAATTTAAAGGGCTCTGCTTTTCATTATCCTTATTACATTAAAATACTGTCTCATGAAAAACATATTGCATTTCGAAATATTAAACCTTACTTTAACTGTGAAAATGTTGATAATTACCTTGAACAATTTAATAAATATGAAAAACTTTACAAATTAATCAAAAAAACAAAGAGTAAATTTCGTTCTGCTAGATTTAAGGCTAATATAGTAAAAATTGGTAATTATTTTTTGAATAAAGATTTCAAAAATGGATGGAGATGTTTAAAAAAAATGGCTAAACCATCGTATTCATCTACCTCCCCTACTTGCATAAAATCTAAATTTGGTCAAGATATTATCTCTCCTACTAAACAATTAGATAGATGGGCTGAATATTATAAAGATCTAGCTTCTGATCCCTCAGGTCACAGCCTTAATCGTAACTTCTGGATCCATGCTTTAAGGAATATTAGTCTTAGATCCTCTACTTGGAATATCAACGATCCTATTACGATTGACGATATAAAAAAAACTATTTCATCTATGAAAAACAACAAAGCACCCGGCCCCTATGGTATCCCGATTGAATTCTACAAAGCTCTGTTTTGCAATGAAGAATTACTAGAAACACATCCTGCCAAAGTATCTTAAATTGATTTTTAATAAAACATGGAATGGGTCCTTTCCAAAAAAATGGAACTCTGCTTCTATTGTATCAATCCCTAAGAAAGGTGACCTATCAGATTGTAGTAACTATCGAGGTATTTCTCTCATTAATGTTGGACTGAAAATCATTTCAAAAATTATAACAGATAGAATATCTACTTACGCACTCTCACACAATTTCATTAGACCTGAACAATTTGGTTTTCGCAACCGTGAAGAATGCATTAGTTTATTCATTTCCATTAGAGAAATTTGCCAAAGAAGAAAATTTCAAGGAAAATTCACATATTTAGCCTTTTTAGATCTTAAAAAAGCTTATGATTCAGTTCCTATTTTTAACATTCTTACTAAATTATATCATTATGGAGTACGTGGTAAATGTTTTGATTTTCTATGTAATTTATATACTTCATTTAAAGCTCGTGCTCGATTTGCTTCAATGTTATCAAATGAATTTCCTATTAAAAGAGGTGTTCGTCAAAGTTGTCCATTATCACCGATCTTATTCAATTTATTCATCAATGACATATTAAATGACTGTGAAAAGTATGGTGTTAATATTGGAAGAAAAAAAGTGTTGTGGTGGACTTTTTGCTGATGATGTTGTTCTCATTGCTCCAAGTGCAAAAAATTTAGAAAAATTATTAAAAAAAAGTACACAAATGAGCTAATTTAAATGAAATGACTTTTGGTATTGAAAAATGTGTAACTATGGTTATAAAACCAATGAACTTCCAATCTCCTACAAACTATAGTGATCCAACCTTCTTTTTAGGAATGAATGCTATTCCTAAAGTTTCTAGTTATATTTATCTTGGTATTCCTTTCTCAGATAATCTCTTATTAGAACACATTATATCTCACATGCATTTTAAAATTAGAAAATCCCTTCTTTCATTTACACGTTTCTTCTCAAATAAACTTATTCCTATTGCATACAAGAAAAAAGTTCTCCAATCCTTTGTTATTAGTAAAGTAATTTATTATTCTCCTTTACTTGGTTCAAACAAATCTAGAACGGCCAGAATTCAAACATTAATTAATACTGGTCTACTTTGATGTATCGGCTCCTTCTCTAAAAATGGTAAAACAAGTTCAGAAGACAATGACTATATTAGACATAATTCTACTATGAGTACTTATGCTTTATCTCGAGATCTAAGCATTCCTCCTATTGCTGGTGTATGCGCAGCCTTACAGATTAAATCATTTGCAAAATGGAGTAAATCAAACTGTATTATAAAGGATCTTATTAAATCTATTCCCAAAATGCCTTATTATTCCTGGACTAAAGAATCAAGAACACTGTATAAAAAAATCAAAAAATATAAATGTGAAAAATCGATATTTTAGAACGTTACTGGAAATCAGTTGCCAAAATTCAAGGTATTAAAGGTCAAAATTACGATTGTAATAAGTTCTCAAACAATAAAGCTATAATTATGCTTAGCTTAAAATATCCCCAATTCAACTTAGGGATTTCGTGGATTATTCGTTTATGCTATGGTTATAAATACAATACTACTATTGCTATTAGAAGATTGTCCCAAGTCTTGCCCCTGTTGTGGCGAAGATAAACAATCTTTTGAACATTGGATTTTTTAAATACGATGCTCTTGCATCTTTTAGATGGAATTCTTTAAATTTCATCGATGATCTCTATGTTTTATTCCTTAGGAAGATTAGAGTGTTTAATCCTCTTTCTTCCTATGACTCTATTTCTAATTTTGAAGATTATACTTAGGAAGATTAGAGTGTTTAATCCTCTTTCTTCCTATGACTCTATTTCTAATTTTGAAGATTATATCAATCATTATATATACTTGTTCCTTCTTGGTGGGACTTTAGTTTTAAATGAGCTACATTTCGATAGTGAGGAACAGAGACAATTAAATGAACTACTTTTCAAAGGTTCATCTGAGTCACCTGTTCCAAAAATTGTGGGCTTGGCGGAATTCTTAACAAGTGCAATACCTATCATTAGTAGTTCGTTTGAGCTATTATTTGATAGGTATTGCAAAATACCAAACTTATCCAAGAGCGTCGACGTCGTACTGATAAGGCATAATGATAATACAGGATCAGCATCTATTTCTACGAAGGATGAATCTTGCCCTAGTAGTTCAATAAATGATGAATCCGGGGAGAGTTTAGTGGACACCACACTATCTATTTTAAAGATGTTACTTCTAGGTTTTATTTCTTTTTTATTTGTTAGGAAGGGAAAAATTCCCGCATAGTACAACTTGCCGAAATACATAGTATTTTCAAGCTTTTTTATTTTTTATATTTTTTTATTTTTTAAATTTTTTATTTTTAATTTCAAATGTACTTTTCACCTACATGTATTTTTTAAAATAAAATTAATAAAGTTTTGGAAGTGTATTCTCTTCCCTGTCTAAAAAAAAAAAAAAAAAATAATAAAAAAAATAGTGAAATAATAAAGTTTTATTGGAAAAGAGATGTCTTCAAACCTTCAAAAGCTAAAAAAGCAATTATTTATAAGGAGAATGATTTTGGATTTATTTCATAAATCAAAAACTTAACATTTCAATATCCTAAGTATCAGTTGGGATTCTTTTGGATTTCTCGAATTAGGTGTGGTTTTAAATTTGACATGAGTATTTCCATTAAAAGAAAAATAGTCTCAGAAGATTGCCCTAAATGTTGCCCTTGTTGTGGTGTTAGTGTACCTAGCTTTTCTCACTGGATCTTTGCCTGTAAAGAATTGGAAAATTACAGAAATAAATCTTTACCTATTTTAGATGATCTCTTTTTGAATTTTGCAATGATAATTGAACAAAAATCCTTGGATGTTTCTTTAGATTTAGAAAAGGCTTATGATAATAATATTTATAATTATATATTGAGTGCTCTTCTTGGCGGGCGTTCAATATATGAAAAAATTAAAGTTAATGACGGGGAACAAAAACAATTAGTTGACAATATTTTTAAACAAAGTTCAACTTTCGTTGACTTGTTCGGTATTTTGTGGAGATTGTGGAGTTTCTAACAAACATAATACCACTAATTTGTCGATCATTTAGATTGATAATGAAATGGTATTCCATTGAATCTATTAGATAACACTAATACTGAAATTATTACTCACAATAATGGACGTGATATTATCATCGAAGAATGAATAATGGACGTGATATTATCATCGAAGAAGGGGAAAAATTAGAAGGCTATTGCTTCTAACGCACTTTTATAATTTTATAATATATAATATTTTATTTCATGTATTTTATTTGTTATTTTTCATTATAATAAAGTAATTTTATTATTATTATAAATTAAATAAAGTTATTCTCTAAGTCTAAAAAAAAAAAAAAAAAAAAAAAAAAGGATAAAAAATAATAATATATCATAAGAAATCATTGTTCCTATTTGCTTTATGAACTTTTATTGCAATTCCTTCGAGTAAATCTTAATACAAATAATAATAATCATACATCATACAACGAACTATTTATCTAAAATATAGATGTAAACCTTTTTTTTCATTTTTTTTTTTATTTTATTAATTATTATTATTATTATTTTTTTTTTTTTTTTTTTTTTTTTTTTTTTTTTTTTTTTGGTAGAAATGATTTTAATTCACATCATAATACCATAGTTTAAAAAAATTTTCTCTTTATTTTTATTTTTATTTTTTTATTTTTTTTAAACTATAGAAAGGAAATACACCTCCATTCCTTTATTTATTAGTTATTTAGAAAAAAGATTATTAACACATTGTATAAATTATAAATGAAATACATTATAAAAAAATGTTAAAAAAAAAAAAAAAAAAAAAAATAAAATAAAAATAAAAATAAAAATAAATAAAATAATAATAATAATAATAATAATAATATATTTAAAATAAATTTATTAAAAAATAAAATTACATAAAAAATTAAGTTAATGTCATATGTTATACAATGAAATAAAAATAAAAAATCAAACAAAAAAGAATTATATATCAATTGAATATAGTGAATGTGGTAAATATTGTAATAAAATTTCAATTCTTATCTCTTCTTTTTTTAAAAAAGTAATATTTCAATATTAAGGAAATTAAAACATTTAATAATAGAACTTCTCTTAAAAGAGTTCTCTGATTTTAATATTCTTAATCTAATCAGACACTATACCAATCATTTTAGTAGTTCTTTTGAATGAATTGTAAAATATATATATATATATATATATATATTAGAGTTTATATTGTATAGGTATTTGAAATCATCAAAATAAAAATTGAGGAACAATTTTTACTTGGAAATTAAATCACCTGAAAATCTTTCTTTTGATTTCGAGAAAATGTTTAGTATAACCACATTCTCTATATTTCTATCTTATAATAAAATAAAATAAAATAAAAATAAAAATAAATATCAATTTATAAGCCTTTCTTTTTTTTTTTTTTTTTTTTTTTTTTTTTTTTTTTTTTTCTTGGTAAAAATAATTTCAATTTCAATAAATGCCATAAATATCAAAATTAATTTTAAAATTTTCGTTGTGTTAATATTAATTTTATTTATATATATATATATATTTTAATATTACGAATAATTAATTATATTATATTTGATTATGTATTATTTATATATATAAAATAAATATATATTGCATTAAAAAAAAAATAATAATAATAATAATAATAAAAAGAAATAAAGAATATTCTTTTTCTAAACTAAAATAATAATTATAATAATAATTATTATTATAATAATAATAATAGTAACTAATTAAATATGTGAATAATATGTTATAATTAAATATCTAAACTTTATTTAATTTATTTTTTTAATTTAAAACCTCGATATTGGGAGACATTTAAAAGATTAATCGATTTTATATATTTAATTATAATCAATTTCATTTACTAAAATTATTAATAGTTTCTTGTAACAAAACTTATAAAATTATGAATTATATATGAAAGAAGCTTTATTCTTCTGAAGAATAAGTTATAAAATAAATTACTCGATGGAACTGGATTCAAATAGTCATAAATATGTAGGAAATGCAAGAAAAAATACAAATTGAACTGTTTATAACTTGACTTTATAGTATTATGTAGAATCAACGTTGAAAATGCAGGGCCAATTGCCTTTGAAAGAGTAAACCATAATTTCTTTTAGATTTTCAATTCAATCCCTATTAAAAAAATTTTTTATAGAGAAATCTGATATTCTGGAGGTGAAGTTCGTTGTATATGAGCTTTTTTTTTTGAATTTATTTATATACTTCATTTTGAATATTATTTTTATTTCACATTACTATTTAAAATTTTATTATGTTCAAATTGGAAAAATAATTTTTTTTTTTATTAATTTTGTATTTTCTAAATATATACATATATATCTATGTAATTAATGAATGAATAAATAAATAAAGTTAAAGTTTGCAATTATTGCGAATATGAAAAAAAAAAAATCACAAAATTATGAAATATATATGAAAGAAGCTTTATTCTTCTAAAGAATAAGTTACAAAATAGATTACTCGATGGAACTAGATTCAAACAATCATAAATATATATGAAATACAAGAAAAAATACAAATTATAGTAATTTTTAAATTCTTTAAGTTTAATGAACACACACAAAAAAAAATTAGTAATAATAATAATAATAATAATAATAGTTCCTTTTTCAGGAAAATTTAAATCATGTTTTATAATAAGATATCATTAGAGAAAATAATTTATAATAGACATCGTTAAATAATAGAATATACATTACATATTACATCTAATTTATATATAATTTTTATTTAATAAATAGAAAATGAGAATTACAGGAATGGAAATGTATTCTCTTTCTGTTAAACATAAAAGATTTCTGGTCATTTTATTTTATTAAATCGTAGGAAAAAAGTAAATTTAATACATAATAAACTTTTTTTTTTTTTTAAAAAAAAAAAAAAAAAAAAAAAAATTCCATTTTATTTTCATTTAATAAAAATTAATTTTAAAAATTATTATGAATATAAAAAAATTAAAAATTGTATTAAAAACAAAGAAAAAAAATAATAATAATAATAATAATAATAAATAGTTATCTAATTATATTTTGTAACAAATTTTTAATTTATATATTTATTGTTTTATACTATATATATATATATATAAATATAATAAATAATATATTAAAAAATAAAAAATAAAAAATAAATGAAAAAAGAGTTTGGAATATAAAATAAAAATTCAAATAAAAAAAGAAAAAAAAAAAAATCCACACCTTAAAAAAAATAAACAAAACATATTCATTATTTTTTTATTTTTTATTTTATTTTATTTTTTTTTTTTTTTTAGGCTAGGAAAAGAATATAATTCCATTTTTTTATTTATTAATTATTAAAAATATTTATATATTATATATATAATAAATGAAAAATAAATTGTAAATATATATATTAAAAATATAACTATAATAAAAAAAAAAAAATCTATTTAAATATAGTTATTTATGTATATATTTATATATAAAACTATTTAAAATAAAAAATATTAAAACAATAATATTAAAATAAAAATTTGAAAGAAAAATTTTATAAATTTTATAATTATGGTATCATAATGTTAATTATCAATTTAAATCATTACTACCATATATATAAACATTTATTTTCATAGTGTATATAAATCATTCTTATATATTTAATTTTTTTCGTCCATTATTTAGTAAATATATAAATAAAAATATATATTAAAGATGTTTCTCTTTTTTTTTTTTTTTATTTTTTTTTTATTTTTTATTTGCCTTTTAAAAAACAGAAACTATAACTTTACATAATATATATATTTAATAGAAATAATTAATTAAAATATTATATATATTTATTTGTATTTATATATATATATACATTATATATATATATTTTTTAACCTTTTTTTTTTTTTTTTTTTTTTTTAACTTATATTAATAAATATAATGAAGAAGATATTTTAACTTTTTTAAAAAAAAAAAAAAAAAAGTTTAAAATATTAAATTTATATATATATAATATATATATACTAATAATAAAAATTTGCAAATTCAAAGTATTTTAAATTCTTTTTTTTTATTATTATAATTAATCTTGTGATTTCGATATTGAATATTAAATATTAATAAATATTAATTTATATTTAATTTTTATAAAAAAAAAAAAAAAAAAAAAAAAAAAAAAAAAAAAATTATATATATATTGTCTATTTTTTTGTTCTTATATTTTGTTTTATCAATAATATTTTTTTTAAAAAAAAAAAAAATCTATATTATAACAATATTTGTTATATTTATTAATTAATTTTATTAATAGAAATTAAACTTAAAATCCTTTTTACCAATTTATTAAAATTTTAAAATTTTTATTTCATTCCTTCTTTTTTTTTTTTTTTTTTTTTTTTTAACGTTTAACTGTTCAATAGTTTTTATTCTCATAGTTATCTAAAACATAGTTTGGAAAAATCTTGTAGTTATTTTAACTTGAAGTGGAATATATCTTTCTTGTTTATTAAAAGTTTCATTATCTACAACTTCAGTGTAATTTAATAAATTTTTTATTTCCTATTTATGTTTAATAATATTTATATAAATCATTAATAAAAATTCAAACAAACAAACAAACAAGAAAAAAAAAATAGTAATAACAAAAATAAAAAATTTATATTAATAATTAATATTTTAATTATAAAATTTTTATAAACTTCTATATTTAAATTTTTATAAAGTCTTTTTTTATACATACATTAGCCATATCTTTTTGTAATTTCTTATTATCAGTAATCATTAAAACTTGAGCCTCAATATCACGATTTAATGAACGACGACCAAAGTTTGTTGATCCCAATATAGTTACATTTGGTAATAATTCTCCAGTCTCTTTATCTCTATAACTAACCCATAAACCTTTAGCGTGATAAGTCCATCCTGGTCTTATAAATTCATGAATTTTTAAACCTTTATTTAAAGTATTATCATGAACTTGTCTTTCAAAATAGGTATATACAGCTGGAATATATCCTGATACACTACCACCCTTATAGAAACTATTTGCCTATAAATTAAAACGAGAAAATTATTTTTAAAAAAAAAAAAAAAAAAAAAAAAAAAAAGATATTAAAAAAAAAATTATTAGTTTTTTATAATTTTTACATATATTTCTTTTTTTTATAAATTATAATATTATATATATTACTAATAACTTTTATCATTATTTTAATACATACTTGTGGAGCAGCACATACAATATCTACATCTGTATGAATTTCATCTAATAATTTTTTAAATTCATCTGTGAAATTCAAATATCCAGAAGTTATAAAAATATTTTTCCAATAATCAGAATTGGAATCTATAATATTCATAATGACATCCATTAAACGTTCATTTTCTTGAATTTGAAGTTGTTTCATTTGAAGCATTGGTATAACGATAGTATCAGTACTTTTAGATAACTTTGGTTCACCTTTCATTTCACGTTTTCCTTTATCTTTATTTTTATTTAATTCTATTTCAGCTTCAGTTTCAGTTTCAGACTCAGTTTCAGTTTCACTGCTTACTCCACTATTAACTGAATTAGTTTCTTCCTGTCCGATAGCAGTAGCTTCAGATTCTTCGGATTCTTCAGATTCAGAATGATCTTCTTTCAAATTTATATTTTCAAATTCATTTAATTGGTCACGTAAGGGCTGGGTTTTAGTATACCATTCTGATAAAAAGTTATCTAATAAATTGAATGCTGTTTCACGAAATTGATCTGGATTTGCAGTTGGATCTGGTCCTGAAGAAACAATAGAATGTTTTGGAGTTATTTTATAAGAAACTTTTGTCAAAGTATTTGCTAAATCATAGAAATAATCTGTTAAAGAATTAGCTTCACCAAAGAACACATATCGATCTTGACGATTAACGAAATATTCAGTACTTAAATTAGCACTATATTAATTTATATATAGGTATGATATAATAATATTTATTAATATTTATTTTATATCTAGTTTTTTCTTTTTTTTTTTTAAAAAAAAAAAAAAATATATATATATATATATATATTGAATGTGTTTACCCCGCAAGAATAAGATCATCATCAGCAATAACAATTTTAGCATGGAATAAACCAAGAATTTCATTAATTCTTTGTGGTAAGATCATTTTTAAAGGTCTTGTAAGTTCTGGTGTTTGATATAAAGCAAGTTCTACTCTATCAGGATAAGCAGTAACTAATGGAGAAATTAAAGTTACTGATGATTCTCCATTATTTGATGTACGAGTACCTCTTAAACTATCTATAAGAATAGTAACTCTTAAAGTTTCACATTCAGATAAAGCTTTGTGTATAGTTTGAACCTTTTATCATTGTTAATAATATATTTATTATTAAAAATAATATATAATAGATTTTAAAATTTACATAAACAACATACATTATATAATAGATAGTTAATAATAATTTATTTATATTGACCATATAAACACAAAATTAATTCTATTATAAAAAATATATAAACAATTAAATAAAAGTACATACTAAATCAACTTGGTCAATACCAATATATAAAGCAGTTAATACAACTCTATTCCTTGCTTTTAATATTTCTTCCTGTAATACATTAATTATAAATATAAATATTGGTTATATAAGTTTTTCTGTTCATTTTAAATTTAAAAATAATTTTTTATATATAAAACCTTGATTTTATTATAATAATCAGTTGGCTTATTAATAATTTGAATTTTAGATGAATCCACACTAAATACAGCAGATTCGTTATAGATAGATTTAAAAAGTGGGATTATACTTTTTCTTTTTACTGAAATCTGTTCTTGTTTTTCAACTTCCACTTTAGATTCTTTTTCAATTTCACTTTTATATTTTTCATTGTTGTTAGAATTATTTTCTGTTTGTAAATTCTCTTGTTTTGTATTGTTTTTGATTAAACTTTCATTACCTAAGTTATCTTGAAGAGACGTTTCAGCCGTAGAAGAACTACAGGCATTTGAAGACTGCAATTTTATCATATCTTGTTTACTAAGGTTAGACATTAAGAATTTTTGACAATGTCTTATATTAAGATTAATTTCCGGTTTATGAGAATAATTGTTTTTAATTTTAAATATATTATTATTTTTATTATATTATTAAATTATAAATTTCCAATTTTTTCGGTTTTCGTTTAAAAGTATTTAATTTTTAATTTATATTTTTTTTCAATTTATATATCTTAATATTAAATCTTTTCTGATGAATATAAAATTTTAAGAATATTTTTTTCCAATTTAAATATTTTAATATTAAAACTTTTTTGATAAATATTAAATTTTTATTACTCGTTATTTTAATTAATTGTTTTTAATTATTTCAATATTACTTTACACGACATAAAAAAAATATTATTATAAATATATAAATATTGTTATTTTTTATTTTTAATATAGATTTTTTTTAAAAAAAAAAAAATGTATTTTTTATCACTTATTTTACTTTATATTATTATATATTTTAAATATATTATTAATAATATTTAATATATAAGTTTTTTATTGATATGTATTTTATTAAATATATATATTATGCAGTTTATCTTATTATTTCGTTTTCATTACTTCTATTTATTATTTATTTATTTAATTTATTATTTATTAATTACTTCCTAATTATTTCTCCTTTCTTTTAACATTGTTTAAAAGAAAAGAAAAATACTTTAAAAAAAATACTAATTTCTGTTTTTACAAAAAAAGTAATTAAAAAAAAAAAAAAAAAAAAAAAAAAAAAAAAAAGGATATAGTAGGAGTCATAGTATTATATAATACTAATTATATGACTGGCTTATTTTATTTAATATTTTTAGTCGATAAGAACTATAAATATTATATTAAATAAATAATATTAAGTATATATTTTTTGAATTTTAATTTTAGATTTAATATATTAAATTATATTAATGTAATATATTAATAATTTGTTAGATAATACAATATATATATGTACATAATCATCTTTATAATCTTTTTAATATATTATCATTATTCTTTGTATTAGAACATAATATTCGATTTGATAATTATAAAAAATAAATAAATACTAATAAAATATTAAATAATGATAAAAAAAAAAAAAGAAAAGAAATAATAAAAAGAAAATAATAATAAATATAAAGGTAAAGAATAATAAATAAAGAAAAGCATAATGATTAAAAAGAGTATATATTAAATATATAGGAAAGTCAGATAAAAAAAAATAATTATTATTAATAAAAATAAATATATTAATTTTATTAATCATGAAATGTTAATAAAAAAAAAGGAGGGCTAAATTTTTAATATATTTCTAAAAATTCAAATAAGTTTATAATTCTTAATATCAAATGATTAAAAAAATTTTTTTGACCATTCACTTCAAAATTATTAATAATATAAAAAATAAAAGATAATTTAAAAATTAATAATTATTATTTACTATTAATTATTATTATTTATTATTATTTATTATTTATTATTTATTATTTATTATTTATTATTTATTATTTATTATCTAATATTTATTATTTATTATTTATTATTTATTATTTATTATTTATTATTTATTATTTATTATTTATTATTTATTATTTATTATTTATAATTTATTATTTATAATTTATTATTTATTATTTATTATTTATTATTTATTATTTATTATTTATAATTTATTATTTATTATTTATTATTTATTATTTATTATTTATTATTTATTATTTATTATTTATTATTTATAATTTATTATTTATAATTTATTATTTATTATTTATTATTTATTATTTATTATTTATTATTTATTATTTATTATTTATTATTTATTATTTATTATTTATTATTTATTATTTATTATTTATTATTTATTATTTATTATTTATTATTTATTATTTATTATTTATTATTTATTATTTATTATTTATTATTTATTATTTATTATTTATTATTTATTATTTATTATTTATTATTTATTATTTATTATTTATTATTTATTATTTATTATTTATTATTTATTATTTATTATTTATTATTTATTATTTATTATTTATTATTTATTATTTATTATTTATCATTTATTATTTATCATTTATTACTTATTATTTATTATTATTTATTATTTATCATTTATTATTATTTATTATTTATAATTATTTATAATTTTTATTTTATTTTTCAATTTAAAATATCAATGAATTTTTTATGCTTGTAAAATTAATATTTATTAAATATATGTAATATATATAATATATTCAAAAAAAATATTTAATTATCAAAAAATAAAAAAAAAAATCTAAAAATTAATTATTAATATGATAATTATAAATAATAACAATAAATTAAAAATATAAAAAAAAAAATTTAAATTAAAATTTAAAAATTAAAAGTTTACTTTTTTTTTTACCCCAAAGTTTTTTTTTATATAGTATAATTATAGTATAATTATTATTATTCAATTATAATTTTTTGTAAATAAAAAAAAAAATTGATTTTTTTAATAAATACTAATTTATATTTAATATAATAAATTAATATATTCATCATTAAATATGAAATATAAATTAATCCGCTCCAAATATAACCATTTGTCCTACCTATTTAGATACATTACAACAATGTACAATAATTATTATTAATGTAAAAAAAGATAATTCATTTTTTAGTTGATAAAGTTTTTAATGTTAATATCATTCATGGTTATAAAAAAATAAAAAAAGGAAAATATTAATAATAAAAATCTTTAAAAAAGATTGTATTAGTATAATATAAAAATATGAGATATAAATCTGTAAGATTTATATAGAGTTCAATATTACTTTTTATTTTTATAAATAATTTATTATTTATTTCCTTTTTTTTTTTATTTTCATAAAAACAATTTCATTCTAGTTTAGTCATTATATCATTTATTAATTATTCTACACTCAATGTATTAACTCAAAATTATAAAATTTATTAACTAATTTTAAAACAAAATGAAGGGCAAATGATAATAGTATCTTTTTTTATATATATATGATCATTATTTTTGTTATCAATAATTTTAAAAGATAATCATAAAAATATAATAATTAAAACAAATTTTTGAAATAAATATTATATGAACAAATTTAATTCAAAATTTTATATATATTAATGTTGTAAAAAATAAATTAAAAAAAATTTAATTATTCCTTTTTTTTTTTATAAAATAAAAAAAAAATAAATTAATATTAATAATTAAAATTAATAAAAAAAATAATATTTTATAATTCTGTAATATGAAAAATCTTTTGTAACTAAATTTAATATCGAAATTTAATATTATAAAAATATATATATATATACTTTTTTTTTTTTTTTTTTTTTTATAATCTTATACTATTCTTGAATTTTATTTATTTTTATTATATTTATTTTCAACATTATTAATTAAATCATAGTTTATTTAGCTACTATTTAATTAAAACATATTTTATATTAAATTAATATTAAAAAATAAACAAGATTTATAATAAAAGAATTGAAATATTTTGTTAAAATAAGCAATAAAAAGTTTTTTTTCTTTCATATTTTATTAAAATCTATTACTGTATCAAATTACTATTTTTAAAATTTTTATTAAATTAATTTATTTATAAATAAACAAAAATATTTATTGCATAAAAGATAGGTTATTTAATAAAATAATATATAATTATTATTAGAAATGAAAAAAAAAAAAATTAGTAATATATAAAAATTTTAATATATATTAATTCATTAATGGTCATTATATTAGCATTACAAATAATATATAATATTAATAAATTCCATATTTTTTGTTAAAAAGAAAAAAAAATTGAATAAATCTACATTAATAATTATATAAATTTAAAATTCACATATTACAAAAAATTTCATTATTTACTAATAATTAGTATTTATAAATTTTTGATATAAAAACTTAATGTTAAATTTTACAACCATGTTGATATTCATATTTAAATATGATTTATGTTATTGATATTATTATTATTATATTTATTTTTAATTTATTATTATTGAAATCAATTATTTTCTTTTTCATGGAATTATTATTATTATTATTATTAGTATTCATTATTCTTTTTTTTTCATATTTTTATTCTGTTAATAATGTTTTTATTTTTATATTTACTAAACTTAAAATTTGATATTTGAAGTTAAAAAATTTTACAAAAAAATTCATAGTATGTTCATTTGGTCTTTCGTAAATCTATATATACTAATTTTAATATGCAAATAAATATATATAAAAAAGTATTATACAGTATATACAAATATTGTAATATTTAAAGATTTCCAAGTGATTTTTAATTTTATTATTAAAAGATAAAAAAAAACTATTTATTTTTTCTAATCTTATATTTACCAGAAGTCAATTCTTCATAGTTTTTATCTCCTTTCATAATGCTATTAAAGTCCAAATTTAACTTTTTTTTTTTTTTTTTTTTAATTTAAAACTTTAATATAAATTAAAATTTTTTACAAATATTTTATATTTAATATATTTATATTATTTTTTTTTTTTTTTTTTTTGATAATATTAATATTATAATTAAATATATTTTATTATTATTTATTTATATTTTTTTACATACTTCAATTTATTTCGTTTTGTTTTTGCTATGATTTATATTACAATTATTGTTTTAATATGATATATTATATATATTATAATATAGTTTAATTTTTTTTTTTTTTTTTTTTCTATGTTCTAAATTTTTTAAAACATTTGGATGTATACTAATTTTAATCAATATTAATATATTTATTTTTAATTTTTTAATTCTTCCTTTTGGTTAATAATTTAAGAAATAATTTGTAATAATTCCAAAATACTAAAATATTTAACAAAAAAAAAAAAAAAATTTATTGGATATTTTAAATTTTCAGCATAAATCTTAACATATGATATTGTGTAACCACTTACTCAGTCAAGCTTATAAAATAACAACTTAATAATGATATAACTAAAAATTATAATTATTTTAGCTGTGTATCATAATAATGCTTTATAAAATAAAAAAAAAAAGTAATATCTGTATATTATTTTTAATTTTAAAGAATAATGGAAATATTTTAAAATTTCAATATTATTAGTATTATTATAAAGCTTTTTTCCTAATAATATAATAAATAATAATAAACTATAATATATTATATATAATAAGGACAATAGCATCTGTGAAATCTGAGTCTGTGTATGCAATCAACTCCCCCTTTCCATCACATTTAATTTTATAATCTTTTATTCTATTTATATATTTTAAAATATTTATTATTTTGTTTCAGTCTGAAATTATTGATTGTTCACTTTTCCTGGAAGCTTTATTTACAGTAAGTGAAATTTCAGGTCTTGTACATTTTGATAAGTAAATTAGAGATCCAAATGCACTTTTATATATTGTTTTATCAAAAAGTTACTGTATTTTCAGATATGCTGTTGTCCCCTGTACAAGATGTTTTTCTTTTTCGAGTATTGTTTATATTGAATTTATCTAGTTTATTTTTAATAAAACTTTTCTTAGAAATTATAAAACTATTATTTTATTTTTCTACTCTAATTCCTAAATTATACATTCGATTGGTCCGCATTTTTATTTTTTGAATTTTCTTTTAATTTTTGATATTATATCTTTGATGCATTTTATTTCTCAAGCAATAGCCATATCATTAACGTAAAATCAAATTATATATTTAGTTTTATTATGAACGATATGTTTGAATATACATTATTTGGGTTTTTATTTGATTAAAATTATTATTAATTAAAATTATTTCTTATTGTTTCATACCGTTGTCTACTTAATTGCTTATGGCCATCTAAGGCTTTGTTAAATTTCCAGTATACCCTTCCAAAGTTTATATTGACTTGAGAAATGGTACTTTAAATATCTTTGTTGAGAGGAGGGTTAAGATAAGCAATCTTAATATCAAGTTGAAAGATGTCCCAGTGAAAAGCAGCAGATAAAGCGAAAATGAGTTTAAGACTATCAATATTTAAAGTAGGAGAATAAGTGAATCATGATCTATTCCCCCATTTTTGACCGAAACTTTTGGCAACAAGACGAGTCTTATATTTATAAATAAAATTATTATTGTCTCTTTTAGTAGCAAAAACCCATTTACACAGAAATAAGATTTTTTTTTTTTAAACCTGGTGAAACTTTTGAAACAAATTGTCATAATTTTATTCAAATATAAATTATTTTAATTCACCTTTAATAGCATTAATCCAGTAATTTTTATTGTTGTAACTAATTGCTTCATCATAGCTATTAAGAGAATCAGAATAAATAGATGTAATCATATAGGTATCATCATCGAAATCTAACTTTCTTCTTACAGTTTTCTAAAGGTAGAAGGAATAATTGATTTGGAATTAAGAAAATTTAGAGATAATGGATGTTTTTTGGAAAAGTGTGGATAATTAACTTCATCATTATTAATCATGATATACAATCCATAATTTCATTTTTATTATATTTAATAATATTTTGAGATATAATATTAAGAGATTGATTATCTTAATATAAATTATAAGCATTTTAAGGATTATTAGTGTATTAATTATATTTTCGAAATTGTAATTTTCAAAAAAATTATTATTAGCTTGAGATGAATTATGGGTATTAGAATTATGATCGTCAATTGAAGAAATATTACAAGAGTCACGGGAAATTATGATGTCAATCTGAAACCTCACTTTAAATATAATTGTTAAAATGTTATCATTTTAAGTATTATGGAACCTCACTTTAAGTATATAATTAGTAAAAGTAATATCATTTTATATATCAGAAGAATCAAGGGAATTTTTGATCTTTTTATTTGAAAGTAAGTTGGAATTTTAAAAATTTGAATTTTTATTATTATTGTTTAATTAAAAAAAATTTTTATTATTAAATTTTTTTTTTTTTAATAAAATATTATTCATAAAATAATAATAATATAAGAAATTTGCTATAATTATAAAATATAATAATTATAAAATATTAATATAAAATAATAATAATTATTTAAATAATTAAAAATCTAATAAATTAAATATCAATATAAAATTCATCCATTTTATAATGCATAGTTTTATTAGAAATTTCAATATTTTAATGTATATCATTAATATTGTTAGCATGATTATCATGTGTTTTATTAAACTAACAATAAAATAATATATTAATAATATAATATTATTAACTATATAATTTAATTATAACAATTTTATTATAATATATAGAATATTGTAATTTTAATATTAACATAAAAAAAAAATAAGAATATCTTATTATTAACATATAAATTTAATATTTAATTGAAAACATATAAAAAAGATATAAATTTAATATATTAATAATTATTATTAAATATAAAAGTATATTACTACAAATAATTGTTTTATATCATATCTAAATTTTCAGATGAAGATTCATTGTAAAATTTTATCACGTGTAATTAAGAAAGAATATTATTTGAAATATTATTTATTTTTATTATTTGATAAAATAGGTTATGATGATTTGTTATTTTGACCAATAGCTTTTTAGGAATTTTTGATTTAATTTATAAAAAAATTTAATTACTAAAACTTTATCTCACTTTTTATCTATATTGAAGTTTTCTTCATTTTCAATGTTTTTTTTTTTCTTTGCCTCTATTTTTAGTAGGTTTTCATCATTTATATTGTTATTTTCAATAAAATTATTATTTTCAATTAAATTTTCATTTGTTATTATTATCTTTATTTAAATTGTTATTACTTTTTATTGAAAATTTCAATCAAATTATTATCTTCATTTTAAAATATTGTCCTTGTGTAAATTGTTATCTTCATTAATGTTATTATCTTAGTTAAAATTATTATCTTCATTAATGTTACTATCATTATTATCTTTGTTTAAATTATTATTTTTGTTTAAATTATTATTTTTGTTTAAATTATTATTTTTGTTTAAATTATTTTTTTTTTTGTATTAATTATTTATATTTATAATAATTATTGTTATTTAAAAATTTATTTAGGATGATTTCCCTATTAATGGCCATTTTCATGAAAAAGAAATAGAAGTCTTGAAAACTATTACTTAGATATTTAAAGTTTCTTAGTTCTTCTATAATAAATTCAATATTATTAATATAATTTATCTTTCTATCTTCTGTGTCCATAATAATATATGAATATTTCTTTTTATCAAATCCAATAAAAACAGCATTCTTTGAATTTGGTTTAATTTTTAATTTATAAGGATATTGATTTCTATTGTAGCATACATATCCAAAGGTCCTTAGATGTTTTATATTTACTTTTTAATTATAAAATACTTAATCAAGTATAAGATTATTGTTTCCTAAATGTACAATCATATTATATATATAACAAGTATGCTATATAGAAAATTTTCCAAAAGTTTTCTGATAGTTTAACCGAATATGAGTGTTTTTGCTAAATTTCTAAGTGAAATATTGATTTTTTCAGCTTTTTCCATTTATTTCTGTATAATTTTTCAATGTCATTTTCTTTACAATATATTTATTTCCTTTTTTGATTTTATAATTCTTTCCTCCATCAAATTTAAGTATTTCCATTTGTATAATCATTTAACTGATTATTTAAATAAGTATTGAATTCTATTATTATGTCTGGAGTTTCAGCCTTTTACTTGTATATAAATATCCAAATTTTTCTTGAGAATTCATCCATCATTCTGAGGAATTATTTCTTGTTATTAATAGATAGGCTATACGGCCCAGAAATATTTAAATAGATTATTTCCAGGAGTTCTTTCACCTTTGGAATTTCTCCTTTATTGGATCCCCTCATCTTAGAAACTTTGCGATCTACGCATGGAGGAACTATTATATCATGTTGATCTAGGTATTTAGATGAATTTCTTTGATAGAAATGACTTAATCTTCTATGTCATATTTCAATACTTTTATCATCAAAATTTTCTATATTCATAGTATCATTTCCTATTGTTTTAGTACTATTGTCATTTTGGGGTTTAATTGGAAATTGATTAGATTTAGATGATAAGAAAAATAAATCTAGATTATTTTTATACCTATCCTATAATTTTAATCATTCTTTTTCTTCATCAGAAGAATCAATTAATGATATATATCCGGATTTTTCAAGTTTTATACTACCAATAAGATTTTTGTGAACGTTTAAAACTTTTTATAGCTCAATGTATTGTTCATTTATGAAACATTCGTAAGTTTCATATCCTACAAATTGGAAAATCAAACCATTTTCACAATACAACCTCATTGATTCATATTTGAAGTTAGTAAGTAACGATTTATCATTTGTTACACATTTGCCTGCACCTGTATTATAAAAACATGTAAAATTTTTCAGCTTTTTCTTTATTATGATTAATAAAATTGATTAATTTTAATGATTATATTATTAAAATCGTGAGTATGTTCATTATTATTTGGAATAACCTCCAATAAATTTATATTCATATCATTTTGTTTTCTCTGATACATTAGTGCCCTAGAATCTTCACAATCAAGGTTTTCATCATAATTACTGGCATAATTAGAGTAATCTTCACTTCAGGTATGTTTTATGGTAGTTTTAATTCTATAATTATTATATTTTTCTTGAATTTAATAAATAATGCAATAATTTTTTCTTGTATTGTTGGTTTTGTCTTACTTTGTTATTATTTCGATTTTTAACATTATTTTCTCTGTTTTTGTGAATGAAATATCATTCTTTTGTGGAGTGTTCGTTCAAATTACATATGTGACAATGGCTTTTATTAGGCTTCATATATCTATATTTACTTTTCTTTAATTGAAATTGAATGTCTTTTTTTTTTTTTTCTGTTATTTTAATTTTGGAGTTCTTTTCCTCTTGCTAAGGTAATTAATATCCATAAGATCATCATCTTCATCTTTTTCATTATAAATATCCCAATTTTCAATATATAATTTTTCAAAAATGATTCTTTTAAAAGTTTCCAAATATTCATCTGTATTACTTTTTTTTTCTTGTCGTATTGAATAATATCTTTGTAATCATCTGTAAGAATGTTATATAGATATATAGATATTTTAATTTTTTTTGTAATACCTAATTCAATTTCTTCCATTTCGATGATGATTTCCTTTGCTTCGTCTAACATTCAAATTATCTAATTTTTATCCTTTATTATTAATTTCCTGAGTTCTTTAAGTCAGACTCAGAAGTTTAAAGCCAAACATTATTGCTACGATATTTTCCCTTAAGTCTTTCCATAATATTGTAGCTGCTAGTCGACTAATCTCCTTCAAGATTTTTTCATCAACATTTATATTAATCATTAACATCAATTTGTCATCAATTTTCTCAGCCTCTTTGATGATTAGTCAATTAGTCTTTTGATTCTATTATCCAGTAATGGATTTGGATCATTACTGTTAATAGCGGGTGGTACTTTATTGTTTACTTACCCTGGTGTGTTATTGTTTTCAATTGCTTGTATAACATTGTTATTTTGAAGGGGAACAGGTTCATGACCTAGAATTAAGAGGTTAAAATCGATAATAATGTCCGTAATTGCTCTGTTAGTTGCATCATTGTTGTTTGGAAAATAAATAAAGAATTCGTCATTCAAATGACCAATAAGAAACTTCCACTTGTTAAATTGGACTATCTGTGAAGGTACTGCTCTTTAGCTAAAATAATTTCTTGAGACATTTCCTTTTTTTAAAAATAAAAAAAATACTTTTTAATATTAGAATAGAATTAAAGGGGACTCTTATTATAATATTGTTGTTAATTTATCTAATATAATAATCTATATGTATTATGGTTTCGAGAGAGAGAAGTGGATAGTACATTCTTTAAATTTTTCATCAGAAAGTATATCATATGAATATGTTTGTTACATATATACAATATATAAATATTTAAATATTTAGCATAAATTTATATAATATTAAATAAAAGTATTAACTAATATACATAAAACATAAATATAAGGACTAAATTAATTACATAATAAATAAATAAATAAATAAATTTTTAATGATGTATATATGTATTTATTTAGTTGGTTAGTTAGTTAGATATTTATTTAGTTATTCATTTAGTTATTTAGTTATTTAGTTATTTAGTTATTTAGTTATTTAATTATTTAATTAATTTATGTTAGAATACAAAGAAAAATATATTAAATTTATATTAAAATAATTTATGTGTATTAAATAAATTAAAAGATATTTTTATAATACAACGAACTCGTTGTTAAGCTTAAATACAATGAAATATATTATGTAATAATTTCTCGTTATATTTTTAATAAGCCACAAAATAGTATAAATACAAATGTAATCTCATAAATTTTAAAAAATAAAGTAATTACTCATATTAAATAAATAAACTTTAATCAATAAAATATTTTATAAATAAAAGATTAAGAGTCTCATCCTCTTATACTATCTACATGTCTAACGAAACCAAATTAAGAACCGAAGATATTCTCAATAAGGATAACTTCGAAAACTGGGAATTCCTTATTAAAAACATTCTCAAATCTTTAAAAATTTTACAGTATGTAAATGAGAATGTAATCGGTAAATTAAATGATAATCTTAAGGAGGAAAAGGGAAAACCCAAATCCGACGAAACCGTCAAAGCTATCAAGGACTTGGAAAAGGATATCAAAGAAGCTGAAACCCAAGATGCCTTAGCCAGTACTATTATCAGTAAAAATATAAGTCAAGAAGTTTTGAGCTACATAAGATATCTTACCACCGCCTATGATATTATGAAAAAATTAAAGGTCTTATAAAAAACTGCTGATCTTAACTACTGGTTGAAGAAGTTATATTCTTTAAAAGCCAAAAATCTTTCGGAATGCAAGGATATCATTAATCAAATTAAAGAAATCTTTGAAGTAATGGATAAGAACAATATCAAACTCGGAACTTGGGAAAAGATCAGGGTTTTATATTTGTCTTATCCAAAAGTTTTAAGAGACCTTATTCATCCTAGTGGAACAGAAACAGTTGATGACTTCCTTGAAGAGTCAATCAACAAGATTAATTTCCACATTTTCCTACATAGTGCTATCAATTTCGATAGAAGCGTCACAGATAAAGGTGACTTCATGGATATTGATAGCATTGAGTCAAACGGTTCGAAAAATAATAAAACCAAATCAAGTCCGGAGCCAAACTATTGTTACCTCTGCAAAATGTTTGGGCATACTACCGATGAATGTAGATTTAACCTTATCAACAAAAACAGGAACAGATCGACTCAAAAAAGTAAGAAGCAATCAAACAAAAAGAAAACCAAAATCAATAAAAGGAAAGTTAAAAATAACCACCCAAAATCAATTGCCAACGTCGAATATGAAGAACAAAATTCTGATGAAGAACTTTCCTTAGAAGAACTTAGGACCATGTATGATAAAAATTTAGACAGCTTTGAGCCGATAGAAGAAAAAGAGAACACTAAAGAAAACTACGAAAATAAATGCATTTCTTTAATATTAAATTCTTCAGAAGATACAACGATTTGGACCTTTGATACTGGTGCTTCAGAGCACATTACCAATAACAAAGATATCCTCTCAAACTTTAGAGAAGAAAAGATTTCTATGCAATGTGCAAATAATTCAATCTGTGAGTTTGACGGGGTTGATACCTATGAAGGAAGTATTAATGGTTATAACATTAAATTCGAAAATGTCCTCTATTCTAAACAAGTTAACAAGAATCTTCTGAGTGGAATTAAACTTGCGAAGAATGGATTAAAATGTAACATTAAATCCAGGAGAGACAAAGTTTTTCTCACTTTAAAAACCACACTTGAAAAACAAAAGAACAATTAACATAGGCACATTTAAAGCTAATAAAAACAATACAATTCACATACTTACGAAGAATAAGTCGAATTTAAAGAATTGTATTGACATCGTTTCACCTGAAGAAACAATGGACATAAATGACCAGTCTAAAATGCTATGGCATAGAAGACTTGGACATTTTTATTACGACAATTTAATATCTAAAACTCCACAATGTCAAAATTAATGAATGCTTAAATTGTAAAATTGCCAAATTAAATAGGAAACCCCATAATGGAGACACTCCAAAGGTAAAGCATCCACTAGACGTAATCCATTCTGATGTTATCGGTCCTATTTCAAAATCATACTCAGGGAAAAGGTATGTTCTTACTTTTATTGACAAATATACTCGCAAAAGTTGGATCATCCTCTTGGAAAACAAATCAGAAGTACCAAGAACAATTATTAATTTCTTTACTTACTTAAATAATCAATTCTACTATAATATTAAAACTTTTCGTTCGGATCAAGGTACTGAATATAACAATAAAAAGGTACTAAACTACTGCAAGGAACACGGTATAATAAAAACATTTTTACCACTATACAATCCTCAAAACAACGGGATTGCTGAACGATTCAATTACACCATTGTAAGTTGCGCAAAAACTTTAATTCAGTGGAGCAAAATGTCTAGTGAGTTTTGGGATTACGCTATCAAATATGCAAATTTACTTTATAACATAACTCCACATAAAGGAATTGGAAATAAAATTCCAAATGAAATTTATTATAACAAAGAGATCAGTCTTAAATATATTAAAGTCTTTGGTTGTGATGCCTACTATAAAGATTTTTCACAATGAAAAATGAAATTTGATAGCAACAGTAAAAAGGGTGTATTTTTAGGAATAAGTATTGAATCCAATTGCTATATAATTATGGATTCAAAAGACTACAATATTCACTTAGTCAGAGATATTTGATGAAGAAACTCCATCAAATTTAACTACCAGAATACGCAACAATAAATTACCAACCAACATTTTTAATAACGACAATTATATTTACGAATTACCAATTATCAACTCTAACGAAAATGAAAATACATACGATGATTCTGGAAAATTAATATACAATGAAGAATCTAATGAAGAAAAAACAGAATCCAAAGAAAATAATTCTTCATCAAGAAAAGGTAAGGAACCAGAAATCGATTCACCCGTTTCATCTATAAAAAACAATGATACTAATAAAATTATAGATACTCCTATTACTAACAACAAGAAAGATGAGATTAATAACTCTGCTAAAAGTAAGGAACCTGAAGACAACTATATAAATGATGAAAAAATTGAATCCATCGATGATCTCGCTTCAGATTTCCAATCTATTAGTGTTTCAAATGATGAATTAAATTTCTCGGGGGACATTTCTTTAGAAAAGGATAAAATAAAATTTAATCCATCTACTAAAAGAAAGTCATCAACTTGTAATAATACACCTACCAAAAAGAAGATTAACTTAAACAATGAAATATTAAACACTGTTCCCCTTAAACATAAATTGATTCATTCCAAACTTCCGGATAGTAAGAAATTAAGACCATCCATGGATGAATCGCATTAAAGACCTGGAAACCCTATTCAATCCAACAGTAACAAAAAGTACAGGATCTCCCTTGACAATGTTGAAACTTCTAAAGGATGCATTACTGAAACACCTCTTTCATATAAACAAGCCATCACACGTTCAGATAAAATCCGGTGGATAGAAGCTATGAATTCCGAATTACAAAACTTCTATGACAACCGAGCCATGATTTTTGTTAAATCGCTTCCTCCTGGTATTAAACCCATAACTACTAAATGGGTCTATACTCTCAAAAAAGACGGTAATGGTAATATCTCAAAATACAAGGCTCGTCTGGTTGCTCGTGGTTTCACCTAGAGAAAGGGAATTGATTATAACTTAACATATTCCCCTACTCTTAGTTTAGATAGTCTAAAACTTATAATTGGGCTTGCTTCAAAATTCAATTGGGATCTAATTCAGCTTGATATTAAAGCTGCCTATCTTAATGCTCCGTTGGATAAGGATATTTATGCTAATATTCCCCCTGGTGATAAGAATTTTGGTAAAGGTTATTGGCTTCTTAGAAAAACTTTATACGGCTTAAAACAGTCAGGTCGCCAATGGCACATCCACTTCACAAACTTTCTCAAAAATAATGGTTTCACTCAATTGACATCTGAACCATGTATTTTTGTTAAAATGGAGGGAGGTAGAGCTGTCTGTATTATTGGAGTTTACGTGGATGATTTATTAATAACAGGTATAAAATACTGTATAAACAAAATTATTAAAAGAATTAAGAAAAACTTTAAAGTTTCAAAATGTAATGAAGCAGATTATATTTTAGGAATTAATATTGAAAAAGAAAATTCAAGCTACGTAATTTCTCAAATTCAATTAATAAATGATATATTACAAAAATTCAAAGTTAAAAATATAAGAAAGTCAAAAACGCCTTGTTCAAGCATCTCAAATTCAGCAAAGAATAATTAACCATTCGATAAAACAACATTTAAAAGTGTAGTCGGATCGTTAATCTATCTAGCCAGGTGTACCCGTCCAGATATTACTTACGCTGTAGGAAAGATTGCTAGGAATTCTGAGAAACCTACCATAGCTGATTGGAAAATGGTAATAAATATATTAAAATACTTAAACTATACTAAATACTACAAAATTAAATATAAAGGACAAGGGGAAATTATGACATATACTGATGCTGACTACGCTGGTGACCCAAAAGATAGAAAATCTACTTCGGGATATATATATTAATGAATAATGATCTAATATGTTGGCAATCCAAGAAACAAACAGTAATTGCCACATCTACCGTGGAAGCTGAATACATTGCTACCGCTAAATGTACTAAAAAGGCTTTATGGATTCGAAATATTTTATATGAAATATTCAACATTAAAAAACCAATAAAAATATTCACCGATAACTTAGCTAGTAAAACGACAATAGAAAACTGTGAACTCAACAATAAATTAAAACATATAGAAATAAAATTTTACTTCAATAAAGATAATATCAAAAATAACATAATAATATTAGAATACATCAATACCGAAAGGATGTTGGCCGTTCCGTTAACAAAAGATTTTAATGGACCAAAAATGACTAAGTTTACAGACCAAATCTTTGACAAGCAAACATTCTGGTCTGTGGGGGAATGTTAGAATACAAAGAAAAATATATTAAATTTATATTAAAATAATTTATGTGTATTAAATAAATTAAAAGATATTTTTATAATACAACGAACTCGTTGTTAAGCTTAAATACATTGAAATATATTATGTAATAATTTCTCGTTATTAATAAGCCACAAAATACTATAAATACAAATGTAATCTCATAAATTTTAAAAAATAAAGTAATTACTCATATTAAATAAATAAACTTTAATCAATAAAATATTTTATAAATAAAAATTTATTCTTTATTTATTTATTAATTTATTTATTTATGTATGTATGTATGTATGTATGTAGGAGCGTTTCGAAATGTGGCTTTAAATATTTTACATAAAATTTAATATTGGAATGTGGCTTATATTATTTTTTATAAATTTTTATTTATAAATATAAATTTAAAACATAAAAAAAAATGGCACATATAATTTCTTTGAAAAAATAATTATTAAAAATATTTAAAATGTGATATATTTCAAAAAAACTGATGATTTACAAATATATTTAATTCGCCATATTCTGAAAATTTTATTTATTTATTAATTTATTCATTTATTTATTTAATAATAATATTTAATAATATTTTTTTTTATACTATTTTTTTAACTATAAAGTAACTATAAAGTTTGTTTATTATATGGAAATATAATAATTTACATTAATTTAATATACTGTAAAAATTATAATAAAATTCATGTTAACATATATATATGCTTTATCATTTACTTTATATTATATATTTATTTGTTGCTAAATTCAGTTTTTATATTAATTTATATCAATATCAATATCTTATTTATTTTATTTTATCATATTATATATTATTATTTCACTGCATATTTATTTATCTTATTATATTTTGTTTTGTTTCGATTGATACTTGCAATTTATTATAATTCACATATTTATTTTATTTATTTTATTTTATTAGTACTTGTATTTTTATTATAATTCAAATATTAGTTTTATTTTATTTATTTTATTTTTATAAATACTTGTATTTTAATTATAATTCACATATTAATTTAATTTTTATCCCCGTATGTATATATGTATGTATATATGAATGTATGTGTATGTATGTATGTATGTATGAATGTATGTGTATGTATTTATGTATTTATTTATTTAGTTAGTTAGTTAATTAGTTATTTAATTATAATTTAAATTTGTATTAAATATATTTTTAATTTTACTTTTCTAATTATATATTAAATAAAAATACTTGGGCTGAACACTTTTTTCTTATATAGGATAATTTACTACTTATATTAATTAATTATTTCGTGTAACATTAAAATAAATATACAAAAAAAATTTTTTAATTATTATTTATTATAGTTTTAATATATTAAAATAACTTATATAAAGGTATTCAATATATGAATAATATTTGTTTTAAATATATAATATATTATTATATATTTAAAATTTATTAAAGTATTATGTAATAAAAAGAAATTATTATAAAAAAATTTAAACTAAATTTTGAAATATAAAATAACAAAAATTTTTTTATAAAAAATTCTTTTTTTTTTTAAATAAATAAAATTAAAAAAAAAGTAATAAAAAATAAAAATTCATAAAAATAAAAAAATAAAAATAAAAAAAAATAGAAGTTAGTACGTGAAAGTACAAAAAAAAAAAAAAAAAAAAAAAAAAAAAAAAAAAAAAAAAAAAAAAGAAAAAAAAAGAAAAGAATAAGATTAAAAAAAAAAAATAAAAATAAAAATAAAAAACAAGATAAATTAAGAAATAAATTAAAAAATAGATAATTTAATAACAAAATGAAGTATTTATTTATGACTATTTTCTATGCTATTTTATTAGCAATCCTTGAAGTTAGTGCTACAGGTTATTACTGTAAAAAGCATATTATTACCAGAGCTGGTGATAAATGTAGCTACATTTGGGACAAAAATTCAAATAAAGAATATTTTGTTAGACGTATTGACTTTTTAAGAATTAATCCAAGTAATTTATTGTTTTCATTTACATAAATTTAATAATAAATATAAATTTAGTAATTTTTTGAAAATAAATTCTATTTTCAGTATAATCAATATTAATATTAAAATAATGTAATTATTTTGAAATGTTAAAATGTTAAAGTTATTAAAATTATTTTCTAAATTAATAAATCTAAAATGATATGATACTTAAAATAATAGGTATTGATTGTGATAATTTAAAGGAAGGAACTTCTATTTGTGTTGAAATTGACGCTAGTAAATCAGAAAAAAAGAATTCATTTGATGAATATATTAGTAAGAAGAATGATACTTGTGAAAAAATTGCTAAAAAGACAAATAGTAGTATTAATGCTTTATTAAACGTTAACAGTATGTATTATATATTTAAAATAAATTCATTCGTTATTTTTCTCAAAAAGGAAAAAAAAAAAGTACATATTAAGTTAATTTTAAATTGTTTTTAATATTTTTTATATATTAAAAAAAATAGACAATCTTAAATGTGAAAAGATTATTCCTGGAACATATATTGAATACCATAAAGATGGTAATTATACTCCAGACTTCAAAAATAGTAAGGAAGTTCCAGTTGATCCAAAACAAACTACCACTTCTGTAAAGAAGATCACTAAAACTACAACTAAGAAAGTTACTAAAACTACTAAATTATCAAATGGTAGTAATAAAAAAATCGTAAAAGTAGTTAAAGTTGTCAAAACTAAAACTACTAAGAGACAAATTAAAAGCAGAAAATAAATGATAGAAATAAAAATAAAAACTTCATAAAGTTATTCAATTTAAAAAAAAAAAAGCCAAATAATATAAATTAGAACTTAACAAAATAAAAAAGAAAATAGAAAAAAAATAAGCAAACGAAGTAATAAAAAAAAAAAAGAAAAAAAAAAGAAAAAGAATTATTAAAAAAAATTTTTTTAACATAATGGCTTGTACAAATTATTATGAATTTTAAATATTAATTTTTTTTCAAAAAAAGAATATCAATTGATTTAATAATAATAATATAGTATGTTGTTAAAAAATAAAAAGGTTTTTCTTTTAAATTATTTTAATACCAATAATGTTAAAAAAATGGTTTTTTAATAGAATTCAAATAAAAAAATATTAAAAAAATTGATAATAGCATTAAAAAAAATAATAATAGTAATAAATTAAAAAAAAAGAAAAAAAAAAAAAAGTGAAAGAATAAATAAATAAATAAAAATAAAAAATAAAATAATAAACATTTAAGGAAAAATTAAATGTATGAAAATAAAATAAAATAAAAATAAATAAAGAAATAAAGAAAAAAAGAAAAAAAGTTAATAATATAATATTAATCAATATTGTTAATTAATTGATACTTTTCCATTTCTTTAAAAGCTTCATTTTATTTATAATAAATTTTAATAAATAAACTTTTTTTTTTTTTTGGTTTATTTTTGTTATAATTAACTCTTATTATATGATTATAAAGTTTAAATTTTATTTAAATTATTATTAGTTACTTAACGCCAATTGAAAATTGAAATTTGTGAAATGTATTACTAAATTAAAATATTTTTAATATATACTTATTTATTTATTTATTTATTTATTTATTCATTTATGTTGAAAATTGGTTATCATAATTTATTATAGTAAAATTATTATTATTTAATATATTAAAGGAAGTATAAAATATAAAATATTAATATAGTTTAAATATGATCTAAATAATTAATGGATGAAATATACAATTTGTATGAATGTATACGTCATAATGAAAAATGAATAATGTAATTTCAAGTGATAAAAAAAAAAAAAAAAAAAACTGATGTTTTTCGAAAAATGAAGAAATTGATTTATAAAAATAGAGTGCCAATACTGAACATTCAATAAGACCGTCCTAGCAGGGACATTATCTATCTATGGAAAAATCATACGAAAATGTTGTAACAACCTCAATATTCCCTGAGGAGGGCTGAAACTAAGGGGGTACACCGGAAAAAAAATTTAGGAAAATTATAATAAATAAATAAATAAATAAATAAAAATAAACAATCTTTTAATGAGAGATTATTTATAAAAGAGAAATTCTTGTATTTATATTAATTATATATAATATTATATATATATATATTTGTTAATAAGGTATAAATTTATCCCTTCAGAAGATCAATTATACTTTATTCCAATATTACGATATTTTATTTTACTTATATTAAACTTTTTTTTTGTTTTTTTTTTTGTTGTTTTTTTTTTTTGTTTTTTCAATACAATTTAGTGTATTCAAAATTTAAAAAAAAAAAAAAAAAAAAAAAAAAATTATTTGTTATAATAAAGTATAAATTTATTCTTTATGATTATGATAATCAAATAATATTTTATTTTTTGTATTTTTTTTTTGTTTTGCTTTTGTTTTTACTTTATTAAGCTATTTAATTATTTTTTTTTTAATTATTTATTTTTTTTATCTGTTTATTTGAATGCTTACTTGTTTTTATTATTATTTCATTATATTAAATACAATATTAATAATTTATTTTTTATTTTACTTTACTTTTTTTAATAGTTTTAAATAAATTTTAAAAACCTATATTTATACACATTGCTATCTTTTATTGATTTCCATAAATAAAAAAAAATAAATAAATAAATAAATAAATAAAAGAAAACTAAAATGTATAGATACTTTAAACATATTAAAATTAAGATTATGATTATAACTAATTTTGGAAAAGTTTGTCATATGTTCAGTAATAATTCTAAATAATAGTATTATTGATTTTATATTTCTACATTCTATAATAATCTATATAATTTAAATTCACAAATAAATAAAAAAATAAAATAAAATAAAAAAAATAAAAAAAAAAAAAAAAATCTTAATAATTATTAATTATTGTTCATTATATATTATATTTAACTTTATTTATTATCACAAAAGATTTTATATTGAATAACTGCTATTTATATACATTAACAAATCATGAGATTTTCATATATGTATTTGGATGAAGGAACATATTAATTTTAGTACTGAATTGCTATAAAACAAGTGCATTATTTTAATATATAATTCATAGCAAAAATTAATTTAAATGGTATCTAAATACTATGAACAGTTAAATGCTGTTATTATTATTATATAAAACTTTACTTATTTATTGTTTAATTATTATTGCATTGCTTTATTTATTTAATATTCATAATTTATGTTATTATATATATTTGTCACGTATATATTGATACAAAAGCAAGTATTGAATAAACTAGTCTTAAAGCATTCAAATAACTGCTATTTGTTGTATGCATGTATGTATGTATGTATGTATATATGTACGTATGTATATATGTATATATGAATGTATATGTGTATTAATTAAATATGCAACTGTATATTAATTATAATATGTTGTTTTTAGGTATTTTATTATGTTTATGATATTATTGTTTAAATAATTAAAACTAGTTATTGTTAAAATTTAAATAAAATAGTATTATGATTGTTATTTGTATTAATATAATGCTAGTTTATAATAATCTAAATAAATACTAGTTTATGTTTATAATTTAAAATAAATAATAATATAATTATTTTAGATCTAAAGTAAATAAATAAATAATAACATATTTTTTTTTTAGACTATCCCTTGTAAGTCTTATCATATTATCATAGCCACAACGGACAACTAATATATCAGACAAACTTTATAGCGGGTGTATCAGGATTACCACATAAAGTGCTCCCATGTCATATCATTTCGACATCGACGCTCTCTGTGACGATGACAGAACCACAAGATTTGGAGACGTTGGATACGACAAGCCACAACCTAAATAATAACATAAATAACTATTTATTTAAAATTGATTATTATTTTAAATTATTTATTATTTTATTTAAACTAACTATTTTAAACAATATTTTATATAAATATTATTAATTTTAAATATTATTTTATTTATTTGAATATTATTGTTAAATAGCTGTATGTGTTTTATTGAATCAATTAATTATAGCTGTTATTTTAATATTGTATTAT
This sequence comes from Neocallimastix lanati (nom. inval.), assembly GCA_016946835.1. Classification (NCBI taxonomy): domain Eukaryota; kingdom Fungi; phylum Neocallimastigomycota; class Neocallimastigomycetes; order Neocallimastigales; family Neocallimastigaceae; genus Neocallimastix; species Neocallimastix lanati (nom. inval.). The sequence continues at coordinate 213,392 of JACVTC010000152.1, read as the reverse complement.
GTTGTTATTTATAATATGTTATATATCAAACATATACATGCTGCGTTATTCATACACGCTCACTCGTACTGTAGCAATAGTATAGATAGCTGCATATTGCATAATTAAATTGGCATAATAAACACTTGCAACTACTGTCATGCAATATGTAATATTACAGTTATGTTGGTATTATATATATATATATATGATAGTATATATATGCATCAACATACAGATCATGTGATTTTTGTATACTTTTTGATGCAAAACAATACATACTAGTATCAGTACTGCATTATTTATTATCATAAGATTGAAAATTCAAAGGTTCTACAATTAATATTATATTAAAACCATATAATTATTATATATGATTATAAATTTTAAAAGGTTTTATAAATTTTAAATATATCACTTATTATATATAATAAAAATATTTTCTATATAAATTTGATATTTTTTTATGAAAGTTATAAGATAGTAGTGAAGAGCATATTATAATATATAATTTATATGAGAATCCTTACATTATAACATGAAATATTTATAATTATGCTTTATTATTATAATAAAATATATTTTAAATATTCTTTAATAAATATTAATTAGATTATTATTAATAATAATAATCATTCAAAAAATATTTTATTTAAAAATAAAGATGAATGAAAAACTCATCTGTTTTATTTCATTTATATTTAATTTTATTAGTTTTTATATAAAAAACTCTTCTGTTTTATTTCAATTTACATTTAATTTTATTAGTTTTTATATAATATGGAATTATATCGGGCAACAATGAAATTTAGCAAAAAGAAATATAAGTATATATTATTGATATGTATGTTAAATAAAACACCTTTGACTTCTGGTTCTTTCCTACCCTTGTCACTATTCCTAGTTTTTTTTT